>JAODUD010000039.1:11298856-11313669 GCA_026784285.1 Stomatorhinus walkeri | reverse complement strand
CCCCCCCCCCCCCCCCCCCCCCCCCCCCCCCCGGACACCGAGCCACTGTTTCTGAAATGTCACCTCGAAGGTACCTGGGGGGCGCAGGGAGCGCCTCTGTATTTTTAGCAACCTGAGTCGCTCGTGTGCGACTTTAATATGTGTCCGGGAACGATAGCAGCCGCAGTGTGGGAAGGTGTGCGGAAAACTGTCCATGCCGAGACCCGGCCGGCGAGACGCCCATCCGGAAAGCCCTCACCCGACACAGGCAAAAACACGCACCCCACCCTGCGGCCTTTTCCTAGCCTGCTCCGTCACTGCCGGCCCACCGCCGGCTTCACGCAGCTGAAGATTTTCCAGCACTGCTAGATTTGGTACGGCGTCATTTCCTGCGTGAGAGTCCCGGCACGCTGCAGGTATTAAATTAGAGACTGGGTGTCAGAGGTCATTCCGGGCTGCTGCTACATTTAGCTGCTTAGCCGTGTGACAGTGGGCGGGGCATCTCCCGGGATGGCCGCTGTTGGATTCCTGATGCCTGCCTCCCCGCACCCCGCCGGCGCTCATTTACCCCCCCCCCCCCACACACACACGTACACACCACCCTGGGAGTAACAGCACTGTCCTTTCATTGTTGCATAACAGTCATGTGACATCCACCTGCAACAAAATATAATTTGCTCCTAAACAATATTTTTAAGAACACACGTGCATTTTTTTTCATGATGGTATTTTAATCACCATTGTACATGCACAGATACTTTAGGAATAATTTGGTTTTTGCATATCATATGACTGTATCTGAATGAAGCGTGTTTTGAAGCCATTTTTCTGGTGCCTCTGGAGCAGGCAGGGAAAAGGTCCTTGCTGAACGAGCCAAGAGTGATATGATTACTCTGCCGGTCATGAGATTCAAACCGGCGACCTTCTGGGCACAGTCACCAGGGCGCTGACTCCTAACCGGAATTCAAGCACGACTGCATTTGCATTTTTTTTCAGTTTCTACCATAGGACTCGAGGTATTTCTCCCTGCACATTGATCTGCGTGAGTGACAGGTGTGGTTTCACCTTTTGTGCACATTCACCTGACTGAGCTCAGAACAGGAGGTTTTTCCGAAGGTTCTGGCACTTGCTGAGTCTCTCACTTTATTTTCATTACACACGCACCTACACGGACACACACGCATACACGGACACACACACGGACACACACACACACCTACACAGACACATACACGGACACACCTATACACATACACACGTACATACACAGACACATACACGGACACACACACTTACACGTACACACACATACACACGTACATACACAGATACACACACATACACGGACACACACACACACACGGACACACACACAATCCCAGGGTCAGTCTCTCTTGATATCTCAGTTTCGCGTTATTTTTTACAGCTTATTGAGCTCTGGTGACCCTGCACCCCTTCCCCGGCTCCTGGCCTGTCCTTTTACAGATTGCTTCCTAAGTTTCCAAAGGATCTTGTTTCCTCTCTCACTCGATACATTTTTCTTGGCTTCAGCTACCAGACTGCTTGTTCTTTATCAGCAAGACATGAAACCAGTAGCTGCTTGTTCTTTTCTGTCCTGAAACTGAACCAATGCAGAAAGTCTCAGTCATGGCAAAATGAAGGAGACATCAACAGTGACATGAGCGAATGCTGTCATGTCTGCGTGAACCTTTATCAGAACCAGGCTAATCCCCTCAGTCCTTTATCCGAGATGGATGCTGAAGAAGCTCTTCCATTTTATGCGTCTGGCCTTACCCGCCGAAGCCCTTGTCGCTCTTTCTCTCCCCAGTTATTGTTCCGGCGTTTCAGGTTGAATGCCTTTCTGAAAGGTACAGCAGTGAGGTCCTGGGGGGGGTGGCGAGCTTCGACAGGGTCGGCCTCACTAACCGCCGCCTCCAATACGCCGACTCTTTATCACGTCACCATTCAAATTGCATTTCACGGCCGAACGAGCAGCAGCCGCTTAGGGAGGGAAGCTTCCAGTTAGGGAGGTGACGGGCCAAGGGACGCACCGCGGCTTGTTTGGTTTCCGCTTAACCGAACACGCCGGGGTGGGGGGGGGGCGGGGCATGCGATGCGCCCATTTAACACAAACTCATTTTCGGACACCGGTCCCCCAACGCAGTTGAAGAAATTCAATTGACATTGATAGAATTCTTAATGGGCTCTGGGAAATCGATGACCCCTGTTTTATATTCACAAGGCGGCCGTCGCCGGGAGGGGGGGCTATACGTGGACATCAAGTAGCCTGAAATCAATCTACCCCCGCAGCAGGCAATTGGGGGGGGGGGGGTCATTTCCAGCAAGTGGTGATATATATTTTTGAGAGAAACTTAACCCAAAATTTTAGAATAGAGAGTAACAGCAGAGGAAATATATCAGGGTAATGTGGAGTCATGGGGGATGAATGGGCAGCCATTACTGTGATGTAGGAGCAGTTTAGTGGCCTTTGGGGGGTGGGGGGGCAGACATGTGCGCCCTTCCAAGTCCGGTAGCGTCGGCACTAGGATCCCGCCTCCTCCTCCATACCCCAGGCATGTGTGCAACATGAATAAGTCAGGAGGATGGAAAACTCCGGCAACACGCTGCCATCTGCTGAAATGGCTCTCCGCTTTGTAACCAGGGGGGTACAAAGTAGCCGGTATTACACCCCTCCCCATGCTGCAAGGTCATCCCGCTTCTCGGGGGCACTCTTTCTGGGGGGACCGGCCCCCAGCCAGGGACCGTCGCACACTGAGGACCGTCACACACTGTAGGGACACCAGTCCTCCTAGCTGCCTGCTTTAGGGTTGGGGGTGGGAACAAGAACCCAGAAGCCACTGAGCAACATGCTCTCTGTCCATCCAAACACTATGATGAGGCGCTGGGACCGTTCATGTCCCCTTTGGACCCACAGAGCCTTCATTCTGTTTTGACTGTCTGCCCCATTGGTGTGACACACAGGTCAGATCTGAAACCATTAAAGCTTCCTTGTCTCTCCATTATTCGCTTATTTCAAGCTGAATTCTTCATAGATACATACTGTGGAGCTGCACCATGGTTTTTATTTGCTTGCACTTTCTCTTCTTTCTAATTGGTTGATTTTGGTATACTCTCTGCACCCAGGCCCCTCCTCCCCGAGTGATGAGCCAGTGACCTCCCAGCCTGCCTCTTCTCCAGGCCGCTGACTCTTCGCTCCTTAGTGCAGGGAGCGTGTAAATCCATCTCCTCGGTGACGCCGCTGCTTGCAGCCGTCTGCTGTAATCCGGCACAGCCTCCACGCAAGGGTACTCGCGCTGCTTTGTTTACATGGAGACTCAAGTGCCGCGAATTTGGCCCATCGTGGTGAATCTTCCGGCATCCCCAGCAGCCACTCCGTAATAACGCAACAAACAAATTCGAACAAATTCAAACAAACAAATTCAAAAAACCAAATGAAAATAGCATTAAGGAAACTCCAGGCTCGACACTAGACGCTGACTGTGGCCCCGACCCCTGTGGAGTCGCGATCTTTTATGAAGCATCTCCAGGAAGTGGTAATTAAGCTGTAACACTCTTAATTGGCCTATATCACAGAGTCCTGAGGGTTTGCTTATAGGATTGATGCCTAATAAACAGCTTGTTTTTGGGATAATGGCCTGTAGAGATTTATCTAAAACAACGGCAGCTTTGTCTCTGCAAATTCACATGATCCCCGCATCACCGTTACTAGGGGCGCCGTCGCATACGTACCGGGTCTTGCCCCCCGGTCGAGGTTGACAGCCCCACTGTCAGATGCACTACAGCAGGCCGGCATCCTGGGAGACGAGCGGCATCGAGGAGCCAGTGTGAACAGGATTACCCGGAAAGTAATGAACCGTGCGCGACATTAAACCACCCTTGCCTCCTGGATATGTGTGGGGTTTCATTGTGCCTCATTTCCCTCCGACGCTCGCGCATTAGGCCAATCTGTGCTTGTCGTAGATGGTTTTCGAGACTCAGTTTAAGAGCAGTCTAAATCCCTAAGCCTTATCCCCACCAGCCAATGTGCTTCACTGTGATAACAGGCAGAACAAGCCCGGAGCTGGCGCTGTTACGGCAGAAAACCGCGCAACTTCCACATGAGCTAAATCCGCCTTAGCAAATGCAGAAGCTCGGTCGTCTGGACTGCAGCGGCAGCGACGCAGGATACTGCATGCGATGATGCGCAACGAGCTCCTAAGGAAGTAGAATGACTACGTCTCATTGGTCATCATTTTTAATAGTGCCTCTTATTAGTCAGCAGAATGTTAGAATCATCTTCATATGTGTGTTACGTTCCTGAGATTACGTTCCTGAGAGAGTCAGGCTTAAGTTTTCAGACAGACTCTTTGTGATGGCTGACTTCATCGCCAATGAGTCACAGAAAAGACTCATTTAATTGCTGTGCTACTAGGCACACGCAGTACCTTGTATGTTCTTAATAAAGCTGGATGCTTTCCTGACGCAGTTCGAGTCAAGGATACAATGTCAGGGCCTCCCCTGGGAGTTGAGTGAGTAGCCTTCAGGTTAAGTATGCTACTGGTTGGAAGACAGGATTATTGTTGGTGTCGATATGAAATTGTTTTGCATTATTCTGGTACTGTGCATTGGTCTATCAGTAACAGCACAAACACACAGTCTATCCCAGGAATCATAATGTAGGGCCATTTGAAGTTGCAGTTCCTTGTGTGTGCCTGGAGAACCTGCAAAAATGACACTGTCATTGTTTACAATGGTGGCCTTTGTCAAAGGAGCTCATCCGGCACTCATGACTGTTGATATTTGTGTTTAGTAGATTAAATCTATGAACAACACTTTAGTTCTATCCATTTGAAGATGCAAACATGTTGTAGATGTGATCCATTAAAACGATGCCTTGATGCATCACACAAAACATGAGAGATTATTTGTATGTGTTCGAGATTTTCTCAACTTTTTGCACTTTTTCAGGTTACTGGCACATACTCTTGTCAGAGGAAGACAGCACATTGGCCCATGGTGTTATTTTTCAACATCTTAGACGTGTCAGTTCAAAACTTGTAATGCTCACAAGAAGTTAAGTTAGTAAAAAAAATCTAACAGAATAATTAGTGATAATATATGTATTATTACAGTTTTATGATGAGTCTTAATGGAACGGTCATGGTTGACCAGGAACACAAAATTGTTTAACGTGAAATGAACACAATAAGAGGGTTAAACTCCACACACCTAGAGATATAACCCAACACTCTATTGGCCTTTTTTATTGCTTCCCCACTCTGGCAAGAGTGGGACATGGAAGCGTCAACATACACACCGAGGTCTTTCACATAATCAGCTACCTTTATTTCAGTGGAACCCATAAAATATCTGTACTTTATATTTCTGCTCCCTGCATGGAGTACCTTACATTTCTCTGTGTTAAATTTCATCTGCCAAGTGTCAGCCCTCGCTAATTAAATCTAGATCCCGTTGTAGCCTCTGCGTTGCTAGATCAGTATATCTTTGGTGTCCCCTCATCTTTCGCGGCCCCCTCCCGCTCCCGTAGCTCCTCTGCGGACCTGTCCCGGCATCGCCTTCTCATGGAGAGTCACCGGGGGCTAATCCAGGCCACCCCCCCCCCCACCACCAAAGATCCTGACTCCTGGATGAAGCAGATCCGGCCCTTGGGATTCATGCCTGGCTACCACCTGCCACTTTCCTGTGCGCAGTGCATAAGCGGCGTACTCTCAGTAACAGAATCAGCATGTAGCAGAGAGTAAACAGGAACGAGGCCTCAACGGCCAATGAATATATCACCGAGACTCAGTTTATTGTGCAATTTATCATTTTCACAGTGTAATATATTTCATGTATAAATAACTAATGGCAGTGTGTTGGTGTGTGCAGGGACAGATACTGACAGATAGAGAGCGTTTCTGTGACGACACCTCCTCCGTCGCCTGCTCAGTGGCCTTTCCTGGAGGGACAGAAAGTGGCCCTTTCACACAGAGTCTCTTTTCCCACCCTATAATGAAACCTTAAGACTTTTACAAAACAAAAGTACTGTGCAAAAGAAATACAAATTCCTGTGTGCATGGTTGTGTGCCTGTGTGTGCATGTGTCTGTGTGTGTGTCCGTGTGCGTGTCTGTGTCCGTGCATGTGTGTGTGCATGTGTCTGTGTGTGTGGGATGCAACGCCATTGTGTATCTGATTAAATTTTAATACTACATTTAGAATAAGGCAGATGCCTGAGGTGTCAAGATTTGCCAAAAGGAGCTTAACATTTTACTTTCTAATTCATTCATTAAACATTCATTTGTGGGTTTCTAAACTAAACACATTCTTCCTGGCACTGCGGCCTCTTCTCACAATGCAAAATGTTTCCTGGAAGTTCCAGCATCATGTTTTTGGGATGTGTGTCTGCGTATGTGGATGGGTGTTAAGGCCACTGTAACAATCGTTCATGAGACATGTGACAATTCCCTCTCAGAAGAGAGACTTGGTCCATAGGTAGATTAGGAACTTCTCTAATAGTCACCTCAGCCCTGCTCCGTCTTAGAGATGCTCTTGTTTTCCACCCCACATCATTGTTTACGCTCCACTCGCCGTCCTCCGCTGTGACGATGCACAGAGACGTCTCTCGCTCTGCACATACTACACGCCCGGCCATTAAGTCTAATGAGTTTGCTTGGCAGAATCATTAGTTCTGCCGGCTGCATTTTGGTGTCGCGGGTGTTTACCGTCCTGGCAAAGGGAGAAGCCCCTCACACAGGAGGGGGTGAAGCTGCCTGCTGGGCTCCATGCCTAGTGGGGGTGGGAACTACCCCGAGCCTCAGGCCCCTCTGTCCGTAAATAATAATGGTCCTATCCGTGTCTGCCGTCCACTGGCCTGACTGGACAGCCAAACACGTGAAGTGAGTGTGCTAGGCTAAGTGTACACACACACACACGCGCACGCGCGCACACACAGATACATTTAGTTTCATATTTTGGGGACCGTCCATTCATTTCTATGGGTGTAACCCTAATCTCAACAATGACACCTTTAACCCCCACCCAGCCCTAACCTTAACCATAAGTATACAAACGAAATCAGAACATTTTTCCTTTCATGATTGCATTCGCAAAGTTTTTATAAAATTTAGGCTATCCTTGTGGGGACAGAAAAAATATTCGCCACACGGTCAAAATTTTATCACATTATGGGGACCAAATGTCCCCACATTTTATTGTATACATGACCACACACATATAATGTAGTGAGGTGATTGTGTTTCATCATGTGTGACGGACTTTCAGACGGTCACGCAGTGTGTCCATTGTGGAAGCCTGAATTTTATTCACTTGTTCCACCATAAACTGCATATAATTACAAGCTTTCTATAAGTGTGTCGTTTATCACTAACAACAAATATTTCATGGTTTAATAATATTACTCTTGGATAAACATATTACCCTCATTCCATAAATTTTATATTGGTACTATAATTTGAATAATTTAGGCTGTATTTTGTATTCTGGGTTACCCTCAGTCTGTATGGGTCAGTCACCTTGTTTATTGCAGACTGGACAGGCACAGGCTGCTAGCAGATGAGCTTCTCTGGCACTCAGCTGGTTTAACAGATTAAACATTTACCAGTGACCTGTTGGACTGGTACTCTCTGTGTGCTCCTCCATGGACTCCTGCGTGCACCACTCCACACTGGCCTAGTTCCTCCTCAGAGCTGGAATCGGCTTCCCACCTCCCTCACTGCCATTAGTCAACTGCTCGATCTCTCGTGGGAGTATCAGAGATTTCTGTCGCAAGGGCTAAATTGGGCATAGATTTTGACTGGGATCCCATTAGCTGCTACAGACTCAATTGCTTTCCTGTATCTTTAAGTTGTCCAGCGTGACCCCAGCTCTGGTATATTGATCTGTTTCATTGTTCTGTAGATTTCTATCTAGTTTGTTGCTGAATCAGTCATTCTGTAGCTGCAGGAAAGCTTCTGAGACGTCTTTATTCTGCAATTGAGCAGTTCAGCTGGGTCCCTGCTTAAACTTTAACTTGTTTTCAATCGCTTTTCTCTCCCCGGCGTGGCACTGAAAATGCTAAAGGCACTATACAGTAGCAGCTTTATTACTATATGGTTTATGCGCAGAGGTGCAGTCGAGTGGAACTGCGGCATCGTGGGGGTCACCATTCAGGATGCTTCTGGTTAACATACAAGGCCAGCGATGCAACTGTGGGTTTTGTCATCGTCTGAAATGCAGGGATCTTTCCACAGAGGGGGTTCTCCCCTGTCCTTCTGAGTACTGCGGCTTCAGCTGCTGGGTTTGAATGTGAATGAGGTGTGAATGACACCCCCCCCCCCCCACACACACACACACAGACACTGAGGTTCAACTTGCAAGATTCTCCATATTGTGTGAGTGACTCTCCTTCCTCTGGTGTCCCTATATTCTGGGTGGTCCAGAGAGGTGGGGATGTGAGACGGTTCATCCGCCCCACCCTGCGGTCTATGTTCTCCAGCTCGCCTCCTCATAGGCCCGTTCCCCACCTCATCTCGCCTCCTCCGGAGGAGCGCCGCGGTGTAATCGGGGTGGGCTAATGGCGTGCAGGGAGCCTGCTGATCAGCGTCCTGCTGAAGCGTTTTTCTGAGAAAAACACAAGCTGGAAATAAGGACCACATAGAGGTTCCTATTCAGATGAATCCTTATTCATTTATTAAAATCATTACTACATACATCAAGACCCATTTCCCATGACCTTCTCCATGTTGTACAGATATCGGTCCAGACAGAGTCAACTTTAGGAGGCTAACAGAGTCTGTATCGTGGTCAGGAGGCAAAAAAAATGTACCTGCAACACAATTTATCCTGCTGTGTCATTGCGAAAGCTGATTGTCTTCTGCTTGGAAAACATGGCACAGAATCTCTTGGTGGAAGTAACAGCAAACTATACGAATGAAATATAAATGATTGTGATTTTACACAGTGGAGTTTTCTTCATTCAAATTTGACAAAGAACTATCAATCAGTTAGGCAGCCCCAACTCGTAAATTATCGTCATTGAGCTGTCACCCTCCTGAATCTCCTTATTTTTCAAGAAAAACGTGTTTAAGAGCTGAGATTGATCTCTGCAGCAGCTAGGTAAGTAGCTGGCCCATGGCTGGGCAGGTGGGAGCGATGGTGCCGCCCGCCATATGGCCGTCAGATGCAGTGACCCGGTTAGAGTCCGTCTCAGGAGAACATCCCCTCTTCTCCGGCCCGAAACGCACAAAGAAAACAGTGAAAGAGATGCAAATCCATGCCATGTTTTTAGCCTTTCCTCTAAAGCCTCATTTGACTTCTCATATTTCTCTGCTAAATCAGCACTACCTACTGTGGCCGATCGCATCTCAGAAGGACTTAATAGCCATTCATCATGCGCCGCATAAAATATTTCACATCGGAGGACTGGGAAGTACCTAAGCGGGATTTTCCCAAAGCGGATCTCCGAGCGTATACTGTCGCTGGGGCAGCCACTCATTCGAAGATTAAGCTATTTATGTATGACTTCATAAATATTACATTTTTTGATTTCCAAGCTCTACTTAACCTCATTTTCCAGACTCTTTTATTGAGTGACAAGGGGTGGTTTTAAATACTGGGTCCTGATCTTCCCAGAATACTTTAAGATGTGCTTTGGTCCCAAATCATCAAGTGCAATATTTGTATTTCTAACTTCAGCGAGTTCTAGTTCGCTTTCTTTAAACTAGACCCAAATCTGTACCCAGATGTCCTAGGGGCAAGCACGATGTGCCAATATTGCCCCCCCCCACCCTTCCCCACACAGTAGTGATGTAATGAGGACGAGTGATGTGTATAAATATTTCATTTGGCTGTGATGCTGGGGATGGAAAGAGGCAAGCCCCCATCCTGAGCTTCGGTGCGGGACACTAAGAGAGAGGATATCCAATTAATTGCACACTGATATTTAATTTCACTCTCATACACTCTGCGGTGGTCCTGCTCCCATATACGTCACCCAGGGTTCTCTTCTGTCACCCTATGATACCGGACGCCGCGGACCTGGTGACCTTGCCTGATCATTTCCCTTTCTCAGTAGCTGCGCGCACAAAACATTAACACCTGATTGGACACGTGAGGGTCCATGATCCCTGCCGGGAAAAGTAGGTGAGGCACCCACCGCTGCCACCGGCATTGCGGGAGCAGATGGTTCCTAATATGGTCAACAGGTGACGCCGGAGTGGGCTACGGCAATCCATAGGGAGACCCAGAAGGGGTTAAAGAGGCGTCTCGGGGCGTCAGCTGTTAGAACAGGGAGCCGCAGACACGTGTGAGACCGGCCAGTATGGTACGTGCGAGGCGCTGCCCCCTCCCCTCCTCCTCCGCCCCCTCCTCTTTGCCATCAGAAGGTATGACCTATTTATTTCACTGGTCTGCCGCATCCTTCTGTTGAGGTTTACCACCCTCTTCACGTCTTCAATCCACCCTCCCCCCATGCCTGTCATGAGAGGAGTCGTCCCTGCAATTGGCGGGGGGGGGGCTGTGTAAGCAGTATAACCACAACCGTTCCCTTACCCCATCCAATCTGCGTAGCCACATTATTAAAGACGGCGACCAGTACTCTCTGTGAGACATGCATATCTCCCATCTGTGGGTGTCGGAAAGCCATATGGGCGGCCATTATGAGGTCAAAGGTGAGCCCGCATCCGTCAGCTGTTTTTCTTGGCTATCTTGGAAGAATCTTTCAAAGGAAAACATCTCAGGGCCTGATCGAGTGGGAACAGGTGGTGCTGAACACGTGCCACACCATGGCATGGTTTTAAGAATGCGATTCTTTTATTAATCCTCAGTACGTTCAGTATTGGCCATTCTATATTCTGTGCTAAAAAAATAGAACTGCACGATCCAAAACACACAAATGGCTCTATGGCCAAAAATATCATGAAAACATACATTTGACACAGATGCGCACTAGGGGAGGTTAAAACATATCAGCATTTTTAGGTGCTGTAATCAGGGCTTATTCCATAGCAGACATTAGTTTGTATTAAGTGGTGAAATCACATGTAGATGTCAGAGTAGCTGCCTTTCAGGTGTTTGAGCTGCAGCATGAAGCCACACTTCCCACAGACAAACACAGTATGGACATTACAAAAACCCACCAGCTCCTACTTTCCGTTCCGCTTTCAGATATCTTGCTAGCGGCAATAAATTCACACACCAAACTGGCACGTTCACGGGAGGGTGCCAGTTGGGATCCCATTGTCATTTTGAGGCTTTGATCTCGCAGGGATAAAGGCGCTATATAAAGAGCCCCCCGTCCTGGCTGATCACCGCGGCCTCAGTCATGCTTGCCGACGTCATCCTGAAAGGCCAAAGTATCAGATGTCATAACTGGAGAGCACCCACGAATCGGAGGGTATCCTAGGCAGCGTAAAGCAACTAATTCATTTAAATGAAAAATAATTTAATATTCCTTCCATTATTTTATGTCCTGGTATTACACCCTGTCCAGGATATACTTCTTTTTATAATATTTCATGCATGCATTTTTTAAACAAATATAATGAAAAAATAACTGATATATGTAGACTGGAAGTAAACAAAATAAACAAAAAATAAATTTAAAAAATACTAATAGCGGAAATAATAGCATATAGATTAGTCGAGCACCAAATCTGAGCTGTTAATTAAATTAGCTTTCACTGGTTTCCAGGTACCATAGCCCTTTGTTTCCAATGATATGCGGTTTTTGTACTTCAAAATGTGTAAATATATCGATATTTAAATGCATTGATCCAAAAGTTTTTGATGGCGCATAAGTATAAATGGTTTCTCTAAGCCAAATACCCAAGTAAAATCCAGCTTTCGAGAGCTCATTCCCATTCTGAAACCATAAATGTCGATTACTTGTAATATTTATGTTAATTCTATTATGCCAGTATCACCCTAAAGAAAATAATTTGACATCAGTCAACAAATAATAAGATGCCTTAAAATCATTTTTAACTGCATTAAAATTATTATTAACGTTTCGGAGCTTCGGTTGAGTATACAATACAGACAGAAACATCACGCACAATACCATACCAAGCAATACGCCCGTGCCAAAGTTCAAACCTATTTCTGGATTGGGCCTCAAAAGAATTGGATTGTCCATTATTACATGAGAGGATAACTCTAATGCTGCTTAACGAAAGAGGTAAAAATGGTCAGAGGTGACACCAAAGAAATTTTCCTCCGGCTTTTTGATGGATTACGTATTGCCTGCAGGTTTTGAAGTCGTATGGAACAAGGGAACCGTGCCAAATGGTGTTATAAATCAGGTCCGAGTGAGTACACAACTATTACACCGATTTAGATTTGTTTGTTTGTTTATTTGTATGTAGCCCTGTTCTTAACATGTTGAACTCCTGCCCTTCCATACATGGACTGCGGTCTTTGAAGCCTGCAGCTGGTCTTCCTTCCATTAATGGGCTCGCAGCTCCCGATGGCGTGCAGGGTGACCAAATAAGGAGACTGCGCTCCGCGGCCCGTAGTGCCGCTACTAGCGCTATAAATTGGCGCTCGCCCTGAGCGCCACACCGCCGTTTAATCAAGATCCGGATCTAGGTGCTGATCTGGTGAGTACGGGAGTACAGCTGGCGTGGTTAAGCACCGCTAAGAAAACTTTTTATTTAATATAATTAATCTCTTGAAGCACTCATACTTTCATTGTTTTCAAGATGCACAACTGGATATTTTCTATCAGTCTTTCGTGAATAACTGCCATAATCCCACCAAAGAACTTTAAAAGAAACCTTTAAATGAATTTAAATGATTCATTTTGAAGTGTTGTTTTGCGTTGTATTAAACGTTCTAGACGAACTGTAATGTTTTTTTATGTTTTTCAAGACACCGAGTAGAAATTACATGGCATCGGAACGATTTTCCTGGCGAAATGCCGTTTTACAACGTGATTAACAAAAACAAATTGTTTTGCGAATAGCTACAGTATAATTCTGTTTTTTTTTTACTTCTCCTTTATTTTCTGCAGTATCTGCTGATTGTCAGACTTACGCTTGTGCTTGGTCATTTCACTAGGTCCTCATCAGGCATCATGTGTGACGACGAGGAGACCACAGCTCTGGTATGCGACAACGGCTCTGGCCTGGTAAAAGCCGGCTTTGCGGGAGATGACGCGCCCAGAGCCGTGTTCCCATCCATCGTCGGTCGCCCGCGTCACCAGGTGCGTTGTGGTACATCCTTTACGTAGACGTTCATTGCATCTAATACGTGTCATAAATACAGTGTAAATAACAGTGTTTTCAGCATAGAACTGATTCAAATGTGAGATGTGAGGTTATCTAGCCATTATTATAATAAGCAAAAGTTCAGTTTATCAGCTTTATGGAATTCTTTTTGATTCCCCTTCTTCTCTCTCAGGGTGTCATGGTCGGCATGGGTCAGAAAGATTCCTACGTAGGGGATGAGGCTCAGAGCAAGAGGGGTATTCTGACGCTGAAGTACCCCATCGAGCACGGCATCATCACCAACTGGGACGACATGGAGAAGATTTGGCACCACACCTTCTACAACGAGCTCCGCGTGGCTCCTGAGGAACACCCTACCCTTTTGACAGAGGCCCCACTCAACCCCAAAGCCAATCGTGAGAAGATGACCCAGATCATGTTTGAGACCTTCAACGTTCCCGCCATGTATGTCGCCATCCAGGCCGTACTGTCCCTCTATGCATCTGGCCGTACCACAGGTGAGATGACGTCTCTGACTGTCGCACATTCATCTCATCGCAGCCTACATGGGAAATTCCACTCGTGTTGTCATGGGAACAGGAATGATGGTTAAGGAATTAGACTGTGAACAGAAATGTATTTTTCTGCTTCTGTAAAGAAAAGCCCTTGTACCCCTGAGCAAAGTACCTGACCCAAATCACTTTAGAAGCATCCAGCTGGGATCATGGAAGTATTGTATGTCTCCGTCTTAGCCAGAAAATTCTTTTCACACGGCTTGCTCTCTCACCTACTCATTCTTTTAGGCATTGTTCTTGACTCCGGTGATGGCGTGACCCACAATGTGCCCATCTACGAGGGCTACGCCTTGCCCCACGCCATCATGCGCCTGGATCTGGCTGGTCGGGACCTGACAGACTACCTCATGAAGATCCTCACAGAGCGCGGCTACTCTTTCGTCACCACTGGTACTTACGATTCTTCATGCTTTTATGTGGAATCTTTCCATGTGTCTCTATACACGTGGAGAAAACTATAGGCGCCTTTAAAGGAATACATCTTACGATTATTTTTATCCAAATTAAAGAATTAAAAAAGTAAACAGAAATGCAGTGTCAGGCTAAGCACTGAGCGCCAGAAGTCCACCCCAACAGCCGAGCGTGAGATTGTACGTGACATCAAGGAGAAGCTCTGCTACGTGGCTCTGGACTTCGAGAACGAGATGGCGACCGCTGCCTCCTCCTCCTCCCTGGAGAAGAGCTATGAGCTTCCCGACGGTCAGGTCATCACCATCGGCAACGAGCGTTTCCGCTGCCCCGAGACCCTGTTCCAGCCGTCCTTTATTGGTAGGTATGATACTTGGCTGGCTTAAATAAGGGTTCGCCAGAAGTAGATATTTTTATGATTATACAACTCATTGAACTAATCTGGGCAAAGGACATGATCTGTATGGCATGGAAATATTTTATTATCCACATATCAGACTAGCAAATGGCCTCCGCTATGAATGATATACGGTAGAAGCAGCTTGGACGTCACCCTTATTTAAATTTATGCAGCTGCTGAGTGGAATTTGGTGACATGGGCTTTAGCACCGGCCAACCCTTCCCAACCCCCCCCCCCCTCGTGTG
>JAODUD010000039.1:11284857-11298756 GCA_026784285.1 Stomatorhinus walkeri | reverse complement strand
CGTGTGGCCCTCTGATATCCTAAAAGGCTTGATGTTCCCTTTATTCCTCCATTCTGATTGATGTCCTTCGTTTCCTGTCACAGGCATGGAATCTGCTGGTATTCATGAAACCACCTATAACAGCATCATGAAGTGTGACATCGACATCCGTAAGGACCTGTATGCCAACAACGTGCTGTCCGGCGGCACAACCATGTACCCTGGTATTGCTGATCGCATGCAGAAAGAGATCACTGCCCTGGCTCCCAGCACCATGAAGATCAAGGTAACCCTCATTTCCAATGCCTGTCTTTCTAATGCACTGTTAAGTAGACAATGAAGGAACCGTAAAGAAAGCCTAGTGGCCATAGTGTGTCATTGCAGTCATTATTTATGGCAGTCTTCACTTTGAATTCTCTCTTGTCCTCTACAGATTATTGCTCCTCCAGAGCGCAAGTACTCTGTGTGGATTGGAGGCTCCATCCTGGCCTCGCTGTCCACCTTCCAGCAGATGTGGATCAGCAAGCAGGAATATGATGAAGCTGGTCCTTCTATCGTCCACAGGAAGTGCTTCTAAGTCGTCATTGTCACCACGCTCTGCGAAATCCATCACCTCAGCAACAAACCCACTAAGGGGTGCCAGAAATGACAAGGTTCCAGCAGGTCTCCTGAATGTACAGTTTGTTTACACACAGATGAAATTTATATGTAGATATGTTTTTGGTTTATAAATAAACAAGCCACGGGACATGAGAAATACTGTGTTTCATCATTCATCATCAATGAAGAGCCAACAATGTACTAAATACCTTAACTGTCTTTTATTGACATACTTATCTAAGAGTATGTATTCCGAGTACTGTGTAGGAGCCCATACATTCTGGAAATGTATATGATATTTTGTTTTAATATTTTATTTAATTAAAAGATTAGAGATAATTACTAATAATTCAGTTCATCTTATATGCAATAATCTTGGGTGACAGCAGGTGGCATAATGGTTAAAGAAACCTGAAATGAATGGGTCACATCGCCAGATGGACATACTGTTCTACCCTTAAGTGAAATACTTAATCTGATTTTTTCCAGCATACTGTCCATCTGTATAAATGGGTACAATTCAAGGGTTCCTGAATAAAGTTATGAATGAAACACAAAAATATTTAGTGTTGTCATAATTTTAGGTGTTAAACAGTTTGGTTTAAAACTTTGTTGTTAATTAGATTAATTAGAATAATAAGTCCTATATTATTCGATAATTATAATGACTCATGGTTAGACTTTACCAAAAAATTCTTGCACATGGTGTGAATCGCAGATTAAATGCTTTCATGGTAAAAAAAAAAACAGTTGCATACCGAAATAAAGCGTACTTTTTAAAATTAAAATGTACGATTTAAAATGCAATTAAAGCGTGTGCATATCTATACTAAAGCTATATAAACACATGACCACAGAAACACACACACACACAGAGATATATATAATACAATTTGTTTTGTAGTTTATATATGGCTACCGAATGAAAGAAATGTTGATTAATGCAATAACCCTTACTGTGTTTTCTCTAAATTTTACAGGTTAAGGTAACTTTAGAATGACTCAGACCCTGCCAGTTAACTTGAACACTAAATAGCATCTACGAACAGCCATCACACACTGCCAACTCTGACTGCATTACATTTATTCTGTATTTGAGTAAATCTTGAAATACTGAAATCATATCACCTGGCCCTGCTTCATATTATAATGTACAAAAAACTCCAAGAGAAAGCAATTAATATGGGCGAAATTTGCTGTGTTCGGGGTGTAAACTTAGATTTCTGTATTTATTCACTCATTCATGCACGATTTCATTCATTCAGTCTATTGATTTGTACATTAGTCAGCCTACGTGTTACGTGCATGCATCACAATAAACGCGCTATACAGTAAGAAAATACCGTAAAGTTTCAATAATCTAATAATACAGCTAGCTAAGCAGTTTAAAATAAATTGCTTCACCATCCGAATTTGTTGGATCAGGTGAACAAAATCATACATTTCTAACCAAGTTCAGTGAAAACATATAGCCTAGTTTGGATGCAAAATGTTTTGGTGAGAACGCAATAAAATTATTATAATCAGATTAACTTACCTCAACGTCTTGTGTTCATTACATTAATTCAACCGTTTTTTTGCATGAACTCGGTCGATTACATTGGACTGTCTATTTAACTGTGTCTATTTTTTGATACTCGAAAAAAACCGTATAAAGCGATTATGGTTCGGTATTATACTTTCGCTTAGTGAACTTGATCTAAGGCATTATCGGTGCGTGCCAGACAAACAAAGGCGTACTACCAGGCAAGGGACCGGCAGCAAAGGCATCTGTCCAGGAGTCACATAATCGCTGTTAGGTTTCTCTTTCTGACAAATCGAGCTGCGCTGCCATAAATAGAATAACCACCGGCGAAAGCAAAACCAAGTACACATTTTAAAAGGTAAGTCAAAACATCCAACTGTGTGAAGAATAAAGCATAATTTACTCGGTGTGTGATCGTAGTCCTCTCTTCCCACCGCCACCGTTACTCTCATCTCTCACTTGCTGACTATAATCTGGAAATCGCAGATTACTATATATGCCCGGCCCCACCCTTTTTATGAGTTGCAAATTAGAGGCAACCCCAGATACTCTGGGCTTATCAGTAATAATTTTATTAAGGATTAATCTGGTGCTCGTTGTACTTTCAGGGAGTAATGAAAAGGAAAAATCCTCGTATTTTTTGGCCGCTCTCCACCAACCTGTCTGCGTTGTGACGCAGAAGGACGATACTTAAAGCGGGATTAGCTCTAGCAAGACATTAAGTCCAGCCTCCTGTATTGAGACGTGGTACACGCACCCCCGCCCCCCCCATCCTATTCTGGAGATCGGAAATAGGAGGGTTTTGCATGCATACAGCAACCAGTCAGCACTTCGGGCTCAAGCATACGGGCGTGTTGTTGGATCATCGGGTGAAGCGTTACCAAAGACTACGGGCGGCAACGGTGGCAGCACCGGCGTGTGATCGGGCACCCCGGCCAGATAAAAACACAACCTCTGGAGAGTAAAAAAAGTGAAAACGATCCATATTCCATAAGCATTCGCGCAGTCTGCTGTGAGCTCTTGCATCCGGATGAACAGACATGGGGGAATGGACCATCCTGGAGAGGCTCTTGGAGGCGGCTGTCCAGCAGCACTCCACTATGATAGGAAGGTAAGGAGAAAAATGGCTAAAAGTAGCCAAAATTAAAAGTTACGCGTATTAGAATTTTGCACATAGACTAAAATCGAACTCTACCAATATGACAATATATCTAGTTGAAGTGTTACCCACTATTTTGTTCATGGTATTGGTGACACCCAAATAAATATAAAAAAATAGATGTGTTTGTGAGCATCTTTTAATAAGATGGTCGTCGCGATTAAGATGTGACAGTAGGTTACGAATTTAAAATGGTGCTTTTGTGTTTCAGCACTGGACAGCTCCCAAACAAGCGTTAGGTTATGAATCAAATGTTGATAACGTCTGTAAACCCCTTTCCTCTAAGCTCAGTCGCTGATTTAAATCACATAAAGCAAAATATATTTATTGTTTGCATTTCCTCCTTTTGTTTTTGTTTTCTTTTAGGATCCTATTAACAGTGGTGGTGATCTTCCGGATTCTAATTGTAGCGATAGTTGGAGAGACGGTCTATGATGACGAGCAAACCATGTTCGTTTGTAATACCTTGCAACCGGGCTGTAATCAGGCTTGCTACGATCAGGCATTCCCAATCTCTCATATCAGATACTGGGTGTTTCAGATTATAATGGTGTGCACCCCGAGTCTCTGCTTTATTACCTACTCGGTGCATCAGTCTGCAAAACAAAAGGAGCGGAGGTACTCGACCGTGTTCCTGTCGCTGGATAAGGATCAAGATCCGATAAAGCGAGACGACAGCAAAAAGATTAAGAACACCATTGTGAACGGAGTACTTCAAAACACGGAGAACTCGACTAAGGAAGCGGAGCCCGACTGTTTGGAAGTAAAGGAGATCCCCTGCTCGGCCCTGAGAACTACTAAGTCAAAAATGAGACGGCAAGAAGGTATTTCAAGATTTTACATTATCCAAGTGGTTTTCAGAAACGCGCTGGAGATTGGGTTTTTAGTAGGTCAATATTTCCTCTACGGATTTAATGTCCCCGCAGTTTACGAGTGTGATCGATACCCTTGCATAAAAGATGTAGAGTGCTATGTCTCCAGACCGACGGAGAAGACCGTGTTTCTGGTCTTCATGTTTGCGGTCAGTGGGATTTGCGTGGTACTCAATTTAGCAGAACTAAACCATTTGGGATGGAGGAAGATCAAAACGGCGGTGAGAGGGGTGCAGGCCAGGAGGAAGTCCATTTACGAAATCAGGAATAAAGACCTGCCCCGCATGAGTATGCCCAATTTTGGCCGTACTCAATCCAGTGACTCCGCTTATGTGTAGTCTTCGGAGTGGACGATACAATGCATATAAAAAGATTATTATTAAACCGTGAAAATTCCGCTTGCCACTGACATTTGTGTTAGGCGGGGTGGATGGATTTTTATTTGTCTTTTATAGACAACAACTATTAATGTGGATTGTGTGTATGTTTATCTTATCAAACAGCACTAATGCGACTTTTTAGTAAGGTTTATATTTTGTACAAAAAAACAATAATAATAAATAAATGAATGAATGAATAAATAAGTAAATAAATAAATAAACAAATAGATAAATAAAGTGCTAGATGAAAAGCATAACCTGAACGTGCTCACACAGCTATTCGTTTGTACACTAGATCTACAGTTTCAAAAGTGTGAAAGTAATTTGCACTAATGAACACCCGAAGCCAAACGTACCCGGTATGTGTGTTTTTAACGTTTTTTTTGGGTTGTTGGGTGTTTTTAACGTTTTCCACCGATTTTAGACACCTCACACCATAGCGATGAAACACACTGACTGGCCGTGTTTGGGAGACAGAGGATACTTCAGATTTATACATATATATATATTTATATATATGTATATATGAATATATCGAGCAAATATGACTACAGATTAAATATATAAATATATATATATATATATAATACATTAGCATTCAATTGTATGTTTTTACTTGCCTGTACTCACACCACTGACCTTAACGTAAGTAATCATTTCATTGCTTTAAAGTTGCATTGCAAAGCAGTGTCGGTTGGGTTTTCAGCAATCGCTAACGTCTGTGACTTTGTTTATTACACACCAAAGCAGCAACTGCTTTCATCTGTGAAAAGTGTTTTACCGGTTTCGTGTAATCAAGTGCCATACATGTACATAGATATATACTTATAAATATATACGCATATTATAATCGTCATCAAGAAAGCTATATTACATGTTTGGATTATGAAAAATGCAGCCGCCCTTCCTTTTCAGTTTGAATCCTTCTCATTTAAAAAGAATCGAATTAATCTTTATATTTTTATTTAGCAGATGTTTGAAAATAACACAGGACTATACTTTTATGCAGAAGAATGAAATACACATGTTCCTGACCCTTACGAAGCTAAATTAATTATAGCACAAGTCTAATTTGTATTTAACGAAAAAGGGCAATGTCTACCTGCTCTGGTGCTACTGTTTATTTACATAATGGTTTAAACTGTCACTGTAAGTCGAACCCAAAAGAAAATAAAAATATGGAATGAACGCGAGTTTTGTGTGAAGTGTAATGTTTGCCGGGCGAAGAAACTGCCTCAAGTAAATATATCTTTGACAATTGCGGAATTGCCTCGGGAAATGTTAATGATATGTCGTACTGACGTAGGTATGCTTGAACATATGAGGCTTAACGCCTCAGTCGGAAGAATATGTTTGTTAATGAAGAATTTTATAATTTGGGAGAAAAGCAAGTCTTTTAAGTTACATTAAATTTCTAAAAAAGCTCATACTGTGTTCTTTGTATTCTGCCGGGCTGCCAAAATATAACCTGCACAAAGTTATTTACACATATGAACGGTGCAGAAAGGTTCTGATAAGGTCAAAAGCACCCTGATGCATTGTGGGAAGCTAACCCGAGGCTTTGTACAAGATGCCCCAGAGCCCATGGGCTCGATGCGGAGGGGTAGGTCATCCGCTCTTCATGAAGGTCGCGGCGAAACTGCTGAATCTGGAGCCGCGGCCCCAGAGAGAGGCTTCATGCTGACCATCCGAGATCGGTTTTGGGTGGGAGGTGCAAGGGGGTTGGGGGAGGGGGGGGGTGCAGCAGAGTATAGAGGCGTGGCTGGGGATGGGGGCTGCTTGCTTGCGGCAACCAAGATGACGCTGCAACTCCAAGAAAGAACTGAACGACCAGCCAACTGTATGATGCGTCAAGCCGAACTCCAGTGAGAGCCCAAAGTTTCATGTCAAGCAGACATGAAAAGAAGGATAATCCTGGGGGGGGCACCTTCTCTCATGGGATGGGGGGGGGGCACCTTCTCTCATGGGATGCCTCTCTCTATCTCACCCTCTGGCTTTATTCTCTCCCTCTGTCTGTGTGTCTGTCTCAAATTAAAATTTAAACCTGAAAATCTGCTTTCCATATCCTCTCAAAGCTTACGAAATGTAGACGCATCGGAAACTCGATTAGCCAATGACAAAAGATTATCTAGTAATTGCTAGTAATTACAGTTTCTGTGTTTTTCCTATCTTTATTTTTAAAAAGAACAGTTTGGGCATGCAAGTACATAACTAGTCACAGAATCCCCTGCTTTCTTCAGTGAATTTTGCTGTAAGCCTGACCCGGCTCCTGTTATTCCCAGGGGGAACACACGCCGTTCCTATATCTGCCAGATCAGTGCAGTTTGCGGAAAGTTGTTCGGTTTTGGAGGAGAATCCAGCCAGCTTTGCTGCAGTTTGAAGCAGCTCTGTCTGAGCTTCTCGAAAAAGTCAGACTACAGTTAGAATCAGTGATGACATTCCTTCTTCGTGCTGAGAGGTATCCAATCACACCAGGACAATGAATCATAATTAAGACATGCTTATATCACTATAGTAGTCATTTTTTTGGGGGGGGGGGGGTGATCCACACTTGGTGTGCTCTTACAGGAGCCTAGAATCTCATCAGCATCCCCCTGGTGCCAGATACACCCACGGGGAAGGTGACCATAAGATGCTGGGCTCTGAAGCCAGGGCTGGTCTCGTCACGCTTGACTGCAGAGTCCGGGAGTAGCACCGCCAGTCGCAGCCCTGCCCTTTAGCACAGTAATACTTTCCTATCGGCAGCTCTGGCGAGAGCTGCGTTCCCAGGCAACTGCGCCCTAAACTTCCATCTGGTCCCGATTCATGTCGTATGCACCTCCATGTTTTCCTGTCAGCTCACATCTGCATCCACAAGGCTGGTCTCATTAATTAAAAGCAGTACTGATTGCTTTCAACATACTCACACCTTTAACGTATGTGTCTTTAGACACTAGGTTTGAAGACCTGATGGAAACGGGTTATGAATGAATGTAAAAATGCAGTGACGATGCATGTTCTTGCCATTTCCTGTCACAGAAGCTGTGTGTGCTGATTGTGATGTGTTCATCGTGTAAAGGCAGATAAGTTTCATGGGCTTTCATTGGCTGCTGAGACTAAAGGAATTTGAGCTGACGAATCAGCTTAAAGGTTCCTGTCCTTTACGGAAAATGAGACAAGGCAGAGTGGTTGAGGATGTGACCTCTGACCCCAGTGGAACTTTTCCTGTATGGGTGCAGCAGTAATGTATCTAGCGGTGTAAATATATACCTATTGCAGGTGAATTCAGATAAACAGAGCACCAACTGATGGCGAATGTCTTCATATACAAGAACACCAGCCTCTTCTTCATCAGCATCAGGTAACAGGATCACAGTTTGACTGGTGTTTAGCCATGAAGGTTGGAAGAAACTCAAACCAGGACATCTATTCAAAACTGTCCATCATCAATTCATCTTAGTGGATGAATCTTGCAGTAGATGCCATCACTCTGTCTTTGTCATCATTGATTATATCCTGATCCATAATTGTTTTGCAAATCCTTGTTATTTTATTTTATGCAGAGACAGACTTGATGACACGAGCTCCGACATTGTATGGGAAGATAAATAATAAGTAAAAAGCATGACTGTGTGAAACGTAGCTTGTTACCAGTCAGGTACGTGAGGATTTGTTACACTCCATCTAAGAATGACCTCACATCTTTTGTTCAGACCTGCAAATACATATATACACAGAAAAGAGGTGGTCTTAGCTCCTGGAGACATCCAACGCAGCTTCACGTTTAATTCGACAGCATCACGCAGCTCAGCACGAAAGGCAGGGGTAAATAATTCATCTTGACGCAGCCTGTGCTGCATTTTGCTAGCATACGATGACAGGGTAGCGTTAAATGCCAAGATCGAGACTGGGAGTCACGGGGTGCCTGTCCAGTCTGCTCATCAGCAGCCGCTCTGAGTGTCGCGGTGAGGCTGCCCATGGTTCAGAAAAGGTTAGAATCCGTTACCCATGAATCCCCGACTGTGTCAGACTCTCTGGACACCAAGGCAGAGGTCACACCTGGAGACGTACACCAACCCAAGTGGGCAGTCATGCAGTCCTACTGGGGACCCGAGAGGAATTATCACTGCGGAGAGGATCAAACAGGACACCTCTACCTGATCTCTGGTTCAGCGTCCGGGACAAAGAGAGCTTGCTCACCATGGCAACAGCAGGTATGACATGTTCCTGTGCACAAATTCATCCAGTCAACTTTCTGAATCTTAGAGATCGGCCATGAATGATCCCATGTGCAAAGTGAGTCTCGAAAGCCAGGCTTTTCCCCTGGAGCACATGGACAGAACAGGCGCCTGCTCCATAGCTTACACTCAGCCGGCTGGAAACATCTCACATCAGAGCAGCCTTTCCAGTTTGGACAAACACACATGAAAATGACTCAGAGGCAAACAGCATGTGTGCCGGTGCAAGCTGATTAAAAATTAAAGCTGGGATTAATTCCTACCCACCGGTTTGTGCTTAGGTGCAGGTCTAGGAATATGGCAGATTTTTGTGTCGAGATGCACTCTTTTCGGAGGGTGTTCCCGACACGTTTGCGGCAAAGCCGGGACTGACACGGCAAAGCTCAGAGATGACTGAGTGCGATGCTGTTGTGTTTTATATATAAGCTTCCTTTCATTGCATTACTCTAGAGAATCAAAGCACTGAATCATTGTTATACTCAGAAAATAAACCACTAAGGCAATGTTCCTAAGAGCTGAGAGATCTCAATATAGCAATCCACATTAGAGACTTCACAGCAAACAAATTGAGTGCCATTTTCTGATACATGCATTTTTTTTAACAAAGAGTTTAAAAACAATCCAACATGTTTTCTAAAATACTGTGTCTCCTTTTGTCCTGAAAATCATATATCTGTTTCTAGGCTATTTCCGGTGCTTGAAGCTTGGCCCTGAGGGAGTGGGGAGGGGGGCGGGGGGGCTGATGTGCTGATGCATTTGCAAAACACACACAATAACCTACAGAGGATGGAGTCTGGTTAGCATTGCACACATGGTGCCCTTTAGCAAGTAATGAGACGGCCAGCATCATACGTCGTGTGCACCCTGCCAGAAAGAGGCCTTATTAGCGGCGCACACGAATTGTGCTAACTGATAAAATTGGCCTGGTTAGCTTAGCATCATACACATAGTGCCCTTTAACAAGGAATGATGCAGGTTAGCATCACATGTGCAGTACATTATGCAGCCAAATGAGCTTGGCTAGCATTCCAGATATAGCACGCTATAACGAGGATGGGGCTCGGCGCAGTCACCACATGCTCCGGTAAGGTAGGGAACACGACAGCTAACGAGTACAGTGATTCAGCCATACGGCAAAATCCGCTGAGGATTAAACCGGGCCGGCATCAATCACGCAGCGGTCCACACCCTGGGGCACATGCAGAATTGCACCCATTTGCATAAATGCGTTTTCGCGACGGTGCGCGGACGAGGTCAGTGCCACAGAAGTCCCCAGCAGAGGAGCATGCAGCAATGATGCAGAAGGGAATGGACCCCCTTCTGGTGTTCGCACACGCAACCTCAGACCTGAGGCTGGGCGAGAGAAAGCTATATACTGTGTCGCATTACACGAGCCTCAAACCAACACTCCCGCCTTCCCCATGAGAGCGGCTGAGGAGATTTCACCCCACGCTTTGATCTACCACCAGTAGGAGACAATGATGCTAATGTGATTACATCCACATATTGAGGGGCACCCGCCCGCCACAGACCAGCGCTAAAAACTGAAAGGATCAGCTGCCAGATCTCATCCTGGCTTCTGGACGACATGCCAGATCTACACTCCTGGCGAGCTGATGCGTTTCCACGGTTACGCCCGATAGCCCACAGTGCCCCGTTAATATCAGGGACCACGCCCCCCAGGTCTGTAGTGACAGAGGGAACCTGTCCGTCTGCAGCGGGTAGGGTGGCGCCAGCGCTCGGCCACTCCTCCTGCTACCCGGGTGTGTGTGTGTGTGTGTGTGTGTGTGTGCCTGCCTGATGCTTTCTGGCAGGTCTGGGCAGCGAGTGCCAGAGACAGCTGGTGTGAAATCAGGAGGAACATTCCAGGAAAAAAGTAAGTTCACCTTTTGGTGGCCTTGATTGGTCTAAAAATAGTTTATTCTTTTTGATTCCCCAGGTTCAATTCTAAGATGCAAAAAAAAAAACCTGCAGGTGTGACTCACTAATTTAGATTTTCTTTTTAAAGGTGCGTATGACAGCAAATGCTTAAAACGGTATTTAATATAACCGCTGGATCACAAGTTGTCTCTCTTTGCCACTGACTGGTGGAGTTTGGAGCGTGTCTGGACCAGCGGTTACTCAGCACACACACATTCATGGTGCTTCGTGATCACCGCTAAAGGGTCGAACAGGAGGCGCAAACCAGATGGCAGAAGTCTCTTTATATTAAACCGTCATCATGCATCTGATTCTTTGCATTTTAAGTACATCTATAAGCAGACCTACTCAGCCACATAACCACACATGTGGGTGCTCGTCCTGCGTATAGAGAAGACCAAACGCTTTGGCCTAATACTCCAGGGTCTATACTCAGCACAGGTCATCCCAAGTCGTTATTTAAGCCAACCTTAAATTAATGAATACTGTAAGTATATTATGCATGCTAATGCAGCAATTAGACTATGTGTAATGAAAGTGAAGTGAAGGGCTTTCTGAGGCGCAGGTCTCGGTGCAGGTCATCTAAAGCGTGCCTGTTCGAAAAGGACACATAGGAATAATTAAGAACTGCAGCAGAACTTAAGATATAATGCATGGCTGCCCGGCGGGGGCTCGAGGGGATGCAGCGCCCATCCGTCATGGCGGGCAGGGCGCCCGCTGGACCCGGTACAGACAGCGAGGCTCGTCAGCCAAGACAAGATTGAGCTGCGAGGTCAGGCACGCTGTGGACGGCCCGGCAGCGGAGGAGAATGGATAGGCAGCGCTGAGGGCGTCACCGTGACGATGCCGCTGCACTCCCCTGGCAGCCAGACAAGGGGCCGGGGACCGTGGTGAATAAACGGTTCCAGACCATTTGCTGGTCAATGAAATGAGCGGGCAGCCCTCTGCAATCACAAAAAGCGCTCCTCGTCTGATCTGATTAGTCACCTCGCAGTTCAGCCTGATAAGTGACTCTATCAGATGGAGGAGGTTCCTGGAGGGGGTGGTATTCACAGCTACCCCCCACCTTCTTGCGCACCTTTAAACACACACACACACACAGAAAAGTCTCAGGGAGGAGGGGCTTCTCTCTATATCATGTCATCTAGGTTCTTTATCACGAAATTCTCTGTAAGAAGCCTGCAGAGAGAAGCTGTATCTTTTCAGGTATTAAAATGGCCCTTTTTTAAAAAACAAAAGGTTCATTACTGCTTCCGAAACCCCCGTCTTATGGAAGGTTCAGTCAGAAGCCTCCAACTTCTGCCATGAGAGACGCCCTGCCCCACGACAGCGTCTGGCCCCTCATGCCCAGGCTGAACTGAAGGCGCTAATTAGACTGAGGTACCCCATGGAGTGCGGCTCAGCTCGGCGCAGCTCGGCCCGCCAGAAGCGACTCCCCGCTCTCAGCCCCTTGGTATTTCAGCTCACTGCAGAGGAGCCAAATATGCATCAGTGTTGCAACCTCCTGCAGCCGCTCACCCACAGGCTCCGCCCACCCCAGCACCAGAAACCTATAGCAGCTAGTCTTTAAGGTCACATGATGAGATAGGGAGAGGCTCAGCTAGATGGAATGGAGGGGATCAGTGGGGTGGAGGTGCTGGAATGTGGGCTCCAGAAGCTCGTTTAAGGCTGCAGCTGCAGGGTTGTCAGGGCTGGGGGGACACGCTTGAGCTCCACCCCAGCACACAGGCCTGTTGAGAGGGGACTTTATTAGACCCAGAGCAGCACTTGATCTTCGGCGGCCATCAGGGGCAGCAGCCTGTGTGTCTGTCAGGGCGCCTAATCCTTCCGGCCTGCCCCCAGAGAATTATCGATCCGTTGACCTTGTTGAGAAAGGGGTCAATCAGAGTCAGCAATCAGGATTGCAGGGGACGCCATCGCGACGCCTCCCACATCATATGGGGGGGGGGGTTGTTTCATGGAACTGTGCAGGAAGGACCGGCTGTCCCGTTCGGATAAACAAGGTGAAGAAGGTAAGACAAGTAACCGCCCCCCAGGTTATTTGCTGAGGCAAACAACCGACTTCCCACATTAGGTCAGGACTTCAGCAGCAGAATTCACAACCAACGCCCATTTTCTGGGTGCAAAACCCCCCCATTCACACTCACACGTCTGGCCCCACCTCCTCTGATGCAGATGATCCGCCCCTCTCAGGCGAGGCCAGGGGGGGGGGGGGCACTCCACATCTGGTCTGGCCTGTACCGCTCACCCCCGAGGGACCTTGCCAGGGCCATGTGGTGTCCCCCTTCTGGGGACGGGCGACCCCCCAAATTCGGGAAAAACACCCCATCTCTGATGAAGCCAGTCTGGAGACAGAGAGAGAGAGAGAGAGACTGCAGAGACATCCAGAAGACGTACGAGTGTCTCCCCAGCGATAGGCAGACCAGGCTTGGAGGTAGCCTGTGTATCTGTTGGTTCATTACTCGTTTAGTTTCCCCGCCCTTTACTCACTACCTATGCGGCACTTGCTGGATCTGCAGAGGTATAAATAGTGCAGATTATCAAGCTAATGAAGGCAGAGGAGCAGATTGAATCGGAACGCAGCAAGCATATGGCGTTCCTGGAAGGAAAGTGCGAATCGGGGTGAGGGGTGCGAGACGGGCGACCCACGCAGGGCCCCCTTGGGGGTGTGGGGGAGGTCACCAGAGATGACCGTACCCAATGGTCCCGGAGAGATTGGGTCACACCCCATCGTAAGGGGAGCCAGGGACCAGCGGCCCGGATTAGTGCAGGTGTCACGGAGGAGTACAAGGAGGGCGGGGTGAGGGGACTCTGCCGAGGTCAGCCACCAGGACATGTGTCACTGCCAGGCTCCACTGGCAGGGGTGGGGGGGGGGAGGTTCGCCCTCACCTACTGTCCTGCTGCCAACAGCCCAACGAGCAGCCAAGTATCCCACTTAGAAACCTCCGCTGCCCCCAGCTCTCCTCCAGCATCCTCCTCTCCCCACTTATTCCTCCTGTTCATCTCTCTCTTTTCCTCTCCTAAACAGGGATCGTCACTTTTCTCTTTTATTATTTCTTCCTCGCTACGTTAAGCGGAAGGATCCGGAAGGCGCGGCCGAACGACGCGTCCCACAGCCTCTGCGCCGGTATAGGAGCAGCTGCCGGCTCCGCGGGAGACGGAGCATCTCACGACTGCAGCTCTGCGCCAGTCCGCGGCGACGGCAGCTCCCATTCCTGTGCTGGGGGGGGGGGGGGGGGCAGCAAG
>JAODUD010000039.1:11268700-11284757 GCA_026784285.1 Stomatorhinus walkeri | reverse complement strand
CCCCCCCCCCCCCCCCCCCCCCCCCCCCCCCCCCAGGCACAGAACGCAAGGGTTTCATCACCCAGTGAATCGTGCACTTTGTGCCAGGCAGTGTTATGTAGCAAACTTCATTCGCAGGGCATCGGCCTGTTTGATGGCACCCCAGCTGTAGGGGAGTAGATACAGGTAACTGGAGACGCCACGCCTGTTGATGGCGCTGTTGTGAGAAAAGCACACAGTACGCCTCACGGATTTTTCCGTGACACAATCACCCACCAGAACACATATATTTAGCAGCCTAAATATTCATTTTCTGTAGCAGTTTGTATTATACACTCCTATGTTAAGACTATATATATTTACAGTGGTACCTCAGTTCACGAACTCATTAGAACTCGAATTTCTTAAAAGTCGAACCAACCAGTATGAAAAAAATTTACTTAGAGCTCGATCTGAATCTCAGAAGTCAAACCGTGAACGCCGACCTAAGATGACTTGTAGGCACGGGAAAATGAACCACGTGGCACATCTCTCAGCAGAAACAAAGGGTAACACTTCAGTGTCAACCTGGCATTAGCTGTGATAGCATCGTGCATGTTTACACTAGCTGAATACATATATTTAGACAGTAAAAATACATTTAGACAATGATAGACAGTAACAGTTATTATTAAATAATAAAATGCATTTAAAAATGAAGATTTCTTATTCATTATTGTAATATCAATAATAAACCATTAATACATTTCATTATAATAATATTGCTGTGCCGAGCGGGGACGGAACGGAGACAAAGGCGCAGACATCAGGGTATCGGGGAATATGGGGTTTAATTACAGGTAAGACAGGCAAAAACGCACGGACAATACAGTAACCGGACTGGGGAAACAGTCTAACCCTAACCTAACCCGGAAGGTGCGGACAACTGGGGCAGGACACATTGTTTGGATACATTTATTTTCTTACTTTACAAATTACTGTTTTGATAAATGTGCTTTGATGTGTTTAGTACAGCATATGCTCTTGTCTTATCCGGTTCATTTTGTGTTTAAATGCTACAAAAACATATTTAGGTGTAATTTTTTGGGGCTGGGAACCAATTAATTGGTTTTCCATAATTTCTTATGGGAAAAATTTGATCACAACTCGAACTTTTTAGGATCCAGAGTCCTGAACAGATTAAATTCAAGTTCTGAGGTACCACTGTATGTGTGTGTATCTCAATTTCTCAGTTACTCAGTTCCTCTAAGCTGACTAGTTTTAACAAGATCCTCTCATCTCTATCCATAATGTCACATTACATTTAATTCATTCATCTATCATTCTATTTAATTCATCGTTCCTTCATTGGTGATCAGTGATCATTGCCCCGCCCACTTCGTTTTCATTGGTCTCTCATTTACATCCGACATCTGGCACATGCAAATACCCCATGTGATACTTCAGCTCAGGCCTGGCTACATTAAATGGGGCTTTTTCTAAGAATGTCATGATCGGTCCCCGTTCCCCAGGTCATTTATCTGTCCTTTAACGTGTCTCCCATGGTTCCATCCTCCCTTCGCTGATGCCAACCAACCCAAAGCGGCGAGGCGAGTAAGCAGAGCTCTGACTGCTGCTGTGAACAGTTTGTTCGCATAAAAGCACATTCCTGTGAAAAATAAGACACTAAGAGAGTATAGGTGAAATGTGATGCAAGGGAACAAAGGCTGGGGTAGGTAACTCACAGCGGTTCTGGAGCAGGATCAGGGTCACGACCTTCGGGGGCGGGGGGGCAGGTTGCATAAGCTCATATAGAGAAGGTGATCTATGCAGGTTAGAAATTCAGCACGGATATAGATGGTCCAAAGATGCCCTTGCAAGCCTGCTGTGTGCACGACTAAAAATGGATGGTGCTGAGTGGCAGGGAAGGTTTTATCCAGATGACAATTAACACACATTATAACGAAGAGAAGTCAATGAAAGGCATCCGCCTTCACGTCAGAATGTGCAGAGAACTCTGCGTTTGAGCCCCGGAAATCTCTGCGTCTTTTTATTGAACTTCAGCTCAGTCTCGCTGGGAATAGCTGCATCCATAGCTGCAGCGCAAAGGAAATAAACGACGCGGCCCTGACGCTGATGCGTGTCGAAGGCGGGTCAGCACGAGCCCGGCCTAACGCGAGACGCCTCCGCCTCCCCGCGGAGCCTTCCGGACACGTGGGGAAGGTGAGGATGCTTTCCGCTCCTCACATTTCTGCTTCATGGACTCCTTTTATGTGCATATACAATGGGTGCGATCGACGTGGTATTTTTAGATCCACACACCTGATCCCGACGTCAATTAGGTGCTCAGGTCTAATATTAAACACAAACATACATACTTAGCTTCAGAAACACCGCGCTTGCATCGCACAAAAGGCACATTCAGCTGATGAGACATTCAGGGTCTAATACAAGCTTCCGAGTCACATCCCACAGTCCCAGGGATGTGTAGGATAAACTACTGAAAGCGTTGCTAGGCCTAAGGGGTTTTAATCAGGCAAATCATGGCTAAACCCTCATTCCCCTGAGGACCCCAGATGACTGCCCACCCTGAGGAGATCCCTGGTTCACGGCCAGGGGTTTTCACATGCTCTCTCGTACAATAAACAAAGGTTTTTCCTTCGTTTACCCAGCCTGCGGGCTCAGACGGCTCCAGCTGTGGTACGTGCTGAGATTTCCATCACACGTCATTGGGGCGTGTGAAGTAAAACATCTCTGTGCTTCCTCTCTGTCAGGTGCGGAAGAAAGGAAAGAGGCGCTGGCACGCACACATGAAGACACACGGTCCCTGTCACGCCCCTGTCGCAGCCTCTGGCATACACCTCCACGCACCACACACACACACCGCAGTGACTGCGGAGCCAGGAAGTGAAAAGAAAACACCAACGCACACACTGGCTCTCCTTGCGGCGTGACTGCACCTCGCAATGCAGAGGAATAGGAATGCGTGCCAGTGACAATCCTGCCATGGGGCGGGGGGGGGCTCTTTAGTCTGGAGTCGCCAGTAACGGGGGTGAGGCACTTTATCATGGCTCTTCTTACGACTTTGCCAGGTTCAGCAGTAGTTGTGACAGAGAAGCCAAGCAGAGGTGCCCCTGCTAGGACTCTCCAAGGCTCTCTGCTGCCTCATTTGCCTTCAGAAGAACATGCAATATGGAACGTCCCTCCTGAAGACTTCCTAACGTCCAGCCCCTCTCACGGAGTAGGGAGCGGAACGCCTACACCCCGCCACCCAACATTACCACACGCATATCAGACCGACAAGCTCTAAGGAGCTCCAGGATAAAGAGATTAGACTCTCTCAGCCGTCTTGGCAGGCACAGCGGACGGACGCTAATCCACATCGGCACACGCTGGCCGTGTGATGCAACCACGCATGAGCTCAGAGTGGGAACCTTCCTTAGAGTCCAACCAAAAGACACCAGGCTTTAGGGTGACGGGCGGCGTGACGCACGCCCAGCCTTCCCGCATCACTTCCTGTTTAGAGCTGGTCCTGGCATGTCCCCAGCAGAAGTCTATTAATACAGCACCGTAAATCAGGGGATCCCTCCCCAGTCATACGGAGACCCCCCCCACCCGCCAGCCTCTGGCCTGCTTTTCCTTGTGATTAGCAGTAGATTACCAGGCCGACTCGTGTGCTGAGGAGATTAATGAGCTCTTTAGCATTATGCCGATGACACTGGGAATGAACGCTGCCAAATGAATCGTCAGCAGGCCTGGATGCGTCGTTTCCATGGCATCCCATCATGTTAACGGGCACCTGTCAATCACGGGGTGGGGGGGACTGAATGTTAGCTCACATCGCCTCGCTGGCTGCGGGAGCACGAGTGACCCGTCATGCTCTCTTCCCAACCTGAGCTCACCTTAAATGCAGGAACCTGAATGCTTCTCCATGGATGCATCCACTCCTCCTATTTTCTCAGGAAATCATTTAAAGGGGTCTAAAAGGATCACCAAGGTAAGCCTGAGCCCTCTGATATTCAGGCGTTTAAGAAGAAGCTCTATGTGGCCAATGGGCTCCATGGAGCAAAATCGCTGTGAATAATGCATGAAGATTCATATACGCAGGTCACCAGTGCTGAGCACAGTGTGTGTGTGTGTGTGGGATAGCTGGCGCCTCTCGGAGGCCAGAGACATGCTCTGCAAGGATTAAGCAAAGGGTGACCCTACATTCCACATGCACGCATTCAGAATACAGACACATTCACACACACTCATTCACTCAGAAGGCACACACACTTCCCTGAGCTGGATGCAGCAGCAGTCAGTGGGACCCAGGGGCCTGTAAAAATGGCCCCTCTCTTTCTCCCCGCCTCCCTCCCTCGCTTCCTTCCTCCACCAGGACGCTCTCGCTCCCCGACGTGCCCCCGTTCAGTTCGGCTCCAGGCCCCTGATCGGATTACCTCTAGCCTCCGTCCTTCTCCGCTGAAATATCCCATTTCCAGCGGGGGCACCGAGTCTGCAGGAATGACACGTCCCGCAAATGTGTTTATGGCCTCTGAGGGCGGACTCCTGCCAGTCCCCCTGCTATGCAGCAATACGCTCATGCATAATTTACACTGTCTCTCAATACACTCATTATTTAAGCAAGTCTTCATATATGAGCGGCTCAGGTGCGAATGTTAGCACTGAGACTGTCATTCAGCAGCAGTTTACACATTTAACCCAAGAGAAGGAAATACTTCAAATTCAAAATAATACCAGCCTCTGTACCCAAAATAAATAAATGAGTACCTCATAAATACCCACTGCTGTTAAGACTTATGACTGAAAAGGTACACTTCAAAAGCAAAGGATGGAACACGGGCTATTTTTGTACACTTTAAGCAGATAAATGGAAATGCTATTTTGCCTCTTGATTTTTGTTTAGCAAATTATCGTGAAAGCTGGCTGAAAGTATAACATCAGATGCTGTGGGCCTTTGTGGTTCAGTTCTGCTCAGTTTTGATGGCATTAGTAACTTCCATCACGTTCCTGAACCATGCAAAGAGACTCATTTTAAACTCATGTGAGACAGGATTGTAAAGGTGCCTGTATCTTCTTGCTGGCGTCAGTGCTGCCTGAAATGTGCTGCTACTGAGAGGAAGGATTCCGCCTTTGCGTTGGCACAGACAGCCGCTTTACCAGCGTAATCCTCAAGGAAGATTACCATCAACGCAGCCCTACGCTGATTCCAGCTCATCCCCCACGGAGAGCTTCACGACATAGAAACAGTCAACACGAGTTACATCTTCATACACTGGTGATAGAATCAAGCTGAGCCTGAACGGAGAGGACACAGATTTGGTTTAGGGCCTCCGTCCCTCTGGTCTTCATTTCTCTTCCAGTTTAGGACAGTTTTGTCCCCATGATGCAGATATTGGTGACACATTGGATGCTCTCTGAATCCACTGTTTAATGGTTTGTAAAGTTAAACCCAACTGTCTTTTAACTGAAACTCACCCTAAATCTCAGTACTACACAATAGCAGATCAGGATCTTAGTACACAACTTGCACATGTCGATTTTTAATTTTATCTTATTTTTACAAAAAGCACTGTTAATAACCTAAAAAGACCTAAAACCAAAAGGTCAGTGCTGAAATAAGTTTCCAGAGCTGCTGTTCATCTTTAGTTTTCGAGGCAGATAAATCGCTCTCAGAATTGGGCCAGTTGATTTATCATAGTCTTATTTTGCAGTACTTTGATTTTTAGTCAATAAACTGAACAGTTACTCACCAGCAGATCTGATGTCTGTGCTGAGTTAGGGGGAACTTCAAATAAAATCATTATGAGGTCATGCACCCAGAGAGGGGCCCTTCACTCACCGCCAACTTTGTCAGGAGTCACCCCAGCATTAGTCCACACCTCACACTCTTTGGAAGGAGGTCTTCCTAACCCCAGAGAAGCTGAATGAGTCAGGCTGAAGGCCTTGTAATGAACCCGAGGAGTGTTCTGTCTTCAAAGGAAACCGCACCGCCATGCATATCAGAGTATCAAAGCCAAGTGACACCGGCTGCTTCTTTTGGCAGATAAAGGAAGACTCTGCCAACAGCCTCGTGGCTGGTGGCTTGCTTTCATTCTTCCATTTTTCTCCTAGCTGGGGGAAGGCGCTGTCACTGCATATCAGGCAATCTGTACACGACGGCTTCCCGTTCTGAGATACCGTCACCTTATTGCTGCGGGCCACTTTACTCACTCTCGCTCTGTCATGCCCGGGCACCACTTATGAGATACGGGGTACAGCAATCCAGGTAAATAGGTAAATGAAAAATTAAAGGCAGAGAGCCAGCGTAACGGGCATGTTCCGTGTACTTCCACATGTGCTCCCTGACGGCCCACGCCTGTGAATGGTAATGCCGCCCTCCTTGGCAAGGCTCAGAGATTAGCAGGACGGTCACAGCTGATGGGCGCCTTGTCTCCATCAGTGCAGACTCTCCTGGAGAGTAGGAGCCAGCTGGGGAGGGGGGTAATTTGTCAACCCACTTCCTTAGCTGGAATGAGCCGTCCAGCCAAGGGCGGCCTATGCCAGCTCTCACATAATGGAACGGCATCTCCTATGGCCTACATGCATAGAGGAGCCTAAAGTGATCCTGTAGTCCTGTACTAGAGACTATGCCAAGGTCACGGTAAGATCTTTAAATATAACTTACAGAGCTTACTAAGTAATATTGTATTTATTAATCATCCAAATACACATAATATATCACAGTTTTACAACAAATTCACATAGGTATATAATCATGTAGAAAAATGGTTGCTTAACATGAATGAAAGTCAAACTAGAGATACTAAAACTCTGTTCCAGTCATGCTATTTCTGTCCAGCTGGGACAAAGATCAAACACATTACAGATCAGTTTCCTTCTCCTGGTGAGATATTTGATCACCATTGAATGATTTTCAGCCCAATGAGGTTTTAATCACAACTGGGAGTTTTGGGTTTCAAGATGGACCAAAACTTTTCTGGGATGTTTTCTCATGTTTAGTACAGTGAAACGGGGTCCCGTGACACAATCCAATACGTGTGCCTCACCTGAATATGGGGTCAACGAACAGACAGACAGGCAAAAATGACCAGAATTTCCTTTAAGGGGAATTTGATGTCTCTGCAGAGATGCCTTCCATTAAACTCGTGGAGAGATTCATGAAGTCTTTGAAGCAGTCTTACAGTGATAGGATTACCAGCGAGGCAGTTCAGAGTATCCAAAATTAGGGGGTAAGAATGGATTATGGTACTGAAGGCACATCAGGTGAGAGGCTTCCTATAATACATGGCCCCCTCCCCCAAAAAAGGATCAGATTCTTTTCTATTTAACACTAAACAACTTATATTACATATGTAATGGATGGCGATGCTATTTTTACAGACCACAGATTCTGACCATCAAGCGAGAGGAAGAAGAGAGGACATACAGGACCAGCAAGAACTGCAGACGCAAAACTGGATATTCATATGACACTTTTAATGTTTTATTTTTAAACCGGGGGCACTTGACTGTATGGGAGAATGTGCTTGGTGGAATAATGTGACTTATTCAAAATGTAAACATCTCAGGCTGAGCCCTCACGCTGAGGGAACACGGTGCAGTAACATTCAGCACCTCACGCTACGTCTGAGTCCACCATGGAACCATCTAACTTAGCTACTTAAGGAAGCAGCTCACAGCAGGACCTGGCTCACTGCTGCCACTGGGGATATTTCTGCTGTTACCTAGTCAGCACTAATTTAAATCAGTCGATATCAGATAGCAGATTTTCAGGATATCACCCAGTTTCCGTTAATTGCTCCGTAGAACTATTGGATTTTGACAGAGAGCCCTGTCGGTTTGCCATACCATGTTAATACAATATCCATGAAGGGCACCCGATTCATTTAAAGTTTAAAGGAAAGTACCTTTTTTAATAAAAATTCAGCAGCCAGTCCAGCAATATAGCTGTAAGACTGGCGTGCAGGTTGCCATTCCCAGAATGCTTTGCCTGGATGTGAATGTGTGCACCCACACTGGAGAGCATTTTGACGCTGCTGTCTCCCAGGACCTAAATGCATAGCTCCAAGGCTGGCCTGGTCAGGGGCCAGAGGGGCTGACAGATCACACCCAGACACCACGATAACATCTCTCCACACTGCCCGCTGGCTGATTACACTGGCAATCAATCTGGCGGGAGGTATTTATGGCCCCGAGCCAATAAGGGCCGGCTTTGGGTTGAGCTCTAGGGGAGGGGTCGCGGCACCCCTGAGTTATCGCCGGCAGGGTACTTGCCCCACAATTTATGCTTGAGTGCAGGGGATCCTTAAGTACGGCCGCCTGACGAGAATGTATAATCAATAAGCTAATAGCCAGCACAGCGGCTTGCCGGGCGCGATTTATGGACGCGCTCTAATCGGTGTCCCAGCCAGGCCCGGAGTCCAGCCTCGAACCCGCGCCGACCATTTAAGAGGCAGGACATGGCAGGTCTGACAGCCACGCTCAGCCTCTAGCATGCAGACTCATTACGTTTAATTTTAAAAAGACTTTTACCACATAAAACCACAGACCGTAAGTGGGGCTCAGTAATTACACTGCACCACACGATAAATAGAATCCATGACGATGTGTCACAAACAAGCCAGGTATGTAAACCAAAGGCTTGTTCTTGTCTTATTAAATTTATAGCAAACCATCCTATTTAACAGCGCATCCATTGTAACAGCAGCATGATTTATGAAAGCGAAATATCTGACCTAAGGGTATAAGAGAGCGACCTTCCAATGATTCTCTGTACAAACAGCAAGTAAGAATCAGATCCTCTGTTGACACCTATCTGGTGAATTTGACTGCCCCGCTCTGCGGAGGATGAAGGGAGCCTGCATCACTGCCTCCTCCCCTCCCCTCCCTTCCCCATCCCTCTCTCCTCCACGGTAGAGCAAAGATTGATTAAATCAACCAATTTCTCACAGGAGACAGATGTTCGAGTCCCACAACTAAATCAGCCCGTTGTAAAAAAATATTCAGGAGAAGGCATGGCAATCCATCATGGGTAATGGCCACACGCGTCGGGGGCCCAAGAAGTGACCAGCTCCTCAACCGGGTCCAACAGCTCCATCTCCCCATTTATGGCCACTGTGGGCTGCCTCAAGGGGAGGCGACCTGGTTTTGGAGCACTGCTCCCCCCTCTTATCTTGGCAGCACACAGGGGGGTGGGGGTTCTGGTACAAAGATATTATTTGGGCTCAGGGCAGGGCAACCAGACAAGCACTCAGGTCCAGATAAGACCAGACACTGAAACTCAAACCAGGTAAGACCAGATATTGAGATTGATATCAGATAAGACCAGATACTGAAACTCAATCCAGATTATACCAGACACTGAGACTTAATACAGATAAGACAAGAGACTGAAACTCACATTAGCTAAGACCAGACACTGAGACTCACATCAGCTAAGACCAGACACTGAGACTCACATCAGCTAAGACCAGACACTGAGACTCACATCAGCTAAGACCAGACACTGAGACTCACATCAGATACAACCAAACACTGAGACTCACATCAGATATGACCAGACACTGAGACTCACATCAGATATGACCAGACACTGAATCTCACATCAGCTAAGACCAGGCATTGAGACTCACATCAGATAAGACCAGACACGGAGATTCACATCAGATATGACTAGACACTGAGAGTCACATCAGCTAAGACCAGACACTGAAACTCACATCAGATACGACCAAACACTGAGACTCACATCAGATATGACCAGACACTGAGACTCACATCAGATATGACCAGACACTGAATCTCACATCAGCTAAGACCAGGCATTGAGACTCACATCAGATAAGACCAGACATTGAGACTCACATCAGATATGACCAGACACTGAGACTCACATCAGCTAAGACCAGACACTGAGAGTCACATCAGCTAAGACCAGACACTGAGACTCACATCAGATACGACCAAACACTGAGACTCACATCAGATACGACCAGACACTGAGTCTCAGGATTGACACCAAAAATTATTAGACTGCATTCATGAATTATCACCACATTCTGACACAAAATGTTCACACATACATACTCAACACTTAGGTGAGGCACACACATACTGTATATGCTCAGGTGAGAAAACCTTGTGCTGCATAAACATCCAGTTGAGCTACACCTACATACTGAACACTCATTTAGGTGAGGTACACATACATATTGAACACACTCTTAAGTGAGCCACACACACTTAAGTAAGGTACACACATTTACTGAACACATGCTTTTGTGAGACACGCATGCATACTGAACGCACACTTAGGTGAGACACACACACAATGAACACACTAGGTGAGGAACACCCATGTAATGAAAGCATGCTTAAGTTAGCCACACACACTCAGACTAGCTACACACATACTGAACACAGCACGCAGGTGTGCGGCACAATTCTATCCTGAACATAAAGTATACCTAATGCCTGAACATGGCAGGTATTTTTGATGTCAGCACAGGAGTGATACGTGGGACTTGTGAAGGGCGACAGCCGGACACACATCCCATCAAGGTCTGGCTGCGTCCCCCATGGCTGAAGGGCTAACCAGCTACCGTTGACTGAACACGCTCTGGCCCTGCCTTTACTGCCCTCCCTGGGACATCCACGAGGGACTGGCAGAGTATTCTGAATGATATCTGCGCAGTGAAACTCGATGCTGCTCACGGGGAGGAGGTCATCCGTGACTTACTGCTGCTCTCGCACTTAATCAATACCCCCATGGCGCCTGTCCCACTTCCAGGGTGTCGACGTACTTACTACACACTACACGGCACACAAGGCCAGTTATAGGGGGCAATCGCACAAACTCCACAGAAATGTAATAATTCCATGAACAACAATTAATCCTTTATGTTTTATAAATGGCATATAAATCACCTAATAAAGTATGATAGTAAAACACAAAATAAAAATGAATAGGTACAATAGCTGACAGCAAATTACCCATAATGCTGTTGGTAAGGCTGTGCTGTTATTATGGGGTACCTGGCAGGGCGTAACTCAGGAGTTTTTGTCAGTGGTTCCTCTCAGGCATGTGAGGATTGCTGATGCCCTCGTTTAAAGCCAGGCCTGGTCATCCAGGCTGACAGATGCCCCCCTCCCTTCCCCTGCCATGCCCCCCACACCCCCATCATACTGCTGACACCAGGGCTCAGGGACCTGGGACTGACAGGCCTAACGTGACGTATCCGCCTTGACATCCCAGTGCAAGGAGGGACGCGAGAAAACAAAAGTGCTGACTCCAGGCAAGAGGTCACCATCCAGCGGGACGTGGAGACAGGGGGTGCGAGGACAAGGGCTCCCACAGGGGGTGCCATGCAGCAGCAGGGATGCACCACTCAAATGGAGACTGGGGCAGCCCCCCTGCTCTGTCATCCTGTCTAGGGGGGGTGTGTTTATAAGTATGTTTAGCCCGTTTTTCAGCCACAAAAAAGTAAAAATCAACAACGCAAATGATACTTTTCTCTTCCCAGTTTGGATTTATGGCGGGCAGATCCCTTCATGAGATATGAGGCGTGCTAATTTCTGCTGACGTGTCAGCACCGAGTAGCGCGACCTGCCGTAGCAGCGGCCCTATTTCGGGCTGCGGAAAGTAGGCACAGAGGCGGCCCACACCGCGCACCTCAGGAGCAGCTGAGAACGGCCCAAGACGCAACTCTTGCCCTTCCTCGACCTTGGCGGGGCGCTCACCGGCGTCAAGACGCTTCCCCATCTGGACCGGCAGCCATTTTGGACGGCTGCCTTCAGACACACAGATGCTTTGTTAGCAGACGGACGACATCAGATGAGGGGAACGGCAGAAGGAGGAAGGAAGGCACCGCAGAGAATGACTAATGACTCACCCCGCTAGCCTGCCAGCCAGGCTGCTCCGATTCAAAACAGGCGACGACTGCTGGTGTTCCTGTGTGTTTCTCTTTCGTAGTGCATGTGAAATCCCGACAAGATTCCTCCTCACAAAGACGGAGAAACAGGTGCTGGAAAGGCAGAGAGAGCTTTCAGCTGAGAATCACAAAATGGGAAGTGAATCCCACTCCCATGGGGGCGGGGGAGGGGGGGGCTAAAGTGAGGCCAAGGTTCAAGGACGATTCCGACACATGTATAAGCCGAATCAGACTTCCAAATGCCGCCCCCCCCCCCCAAACAAAATTCTCTTACAGTGTGTAAAACGATAGCCAGGAAAGAATGGAAATGGGCAGTGGGTCAGCACTCATTGGTTTCCCGGGGGCGACACCCACCTCACCGTCACCTGACTCCTCATCACGGCGTCCATGTTGTTGTCCCCCCCTCCCCCATTTTCAAATTCTGCGCAGCCAGCTGACGCTTGTGCCTTTACCATCATTATATTCCTCTGCATTTCTGAGCTTGTGGGGGTGTTTGGGGTCTGCATTATTTACCACAATAAGCACATTATTCTGGCTTGAACTTTAATCATCTCTTGGCAGAAATATGTGGATTATGGGATTCGCGGCGGCTTCCACTTTCACCGTCGTTTCAAGGTGAAGCTGCAGGGGGTGGGCTGGGGGCGGCAGTCAGCTGACCCACGGGGGCGGAGCTCACGGCGGCCCTGACGCACCAGGTCACGTCGAGGCTGTGCCGACGGGCCTTCAGGCAGCAGGGCCAGCTGCAGGGACTGATGCCTGAAGCCAGAATGACATGGGTTCAAGTCCCCGGAAGAAAGTCTGCTTTGGCAGAGCATTTTTGAACTGGGTAACATACATAGCAGAGCAGTAAGAGTGTTAATACAGTACCTGCTGTAAGCTCTGCTTTACCTACTAGGCTAAAAACTCTTACTCTTGACTGAAGAGGTGGAGGTGATTAGGACTGCGGGTATGGAACATGGTCTCTGCAGGACCCATGTGGAACCGCTCTCGCTCCCAGAGGCCCGCCCATCGCCCCGCCCCCGATTCTCCTGCGTGCAGCTGGTCCTATGAGGCTTCAGCACACCTCCAGGCCGGACAGTGCTATTTCAGGAACACCACCCGGTTGAATCAATGCACCGCAGCCCCCTGGCTCCTCTGCAGCATGGGAGGGGCTGGGGGGGGGGGGCGGGGGTGTTATGCGTCAAGTGCAGAGCGAAGGCTACTAAAGTCTGGAGGTGCTGTGTTTCTGAAGCCAGCAGGCTGTTATGAAGAGCGGAGCAGCAGCTGCCATGGTGGCCCCCGAACTTCAGGGGGGACATTAAGGTGTCTGCCTCACTGTAACTGATGCTCCCCCAAACCGTGAGCTGCACAGCTGCATCTCAGACTTTTTCTCAAGTTAAAACTGTCATGAAGGTTGTACTAAGCGAGGGGAGAACAACTGTGTACACACACCCTCCCGAAGAAGCTCACATAAGCCACCACATCTAATGAGCTTTTCTATTAGAGAAGCTTGGAGAGCAGCTCAGAAGAAACCTGAGTCCCTCCCCTCTGTCTCTCACTAAACCTCAGCCCCTCCCCTCTGTACTTCATTAAACCTCAGCCCCTCCCCTCTGTCTCTCACTAAACCTCAGCCCCTCCCCTCTGTACTTCATTAAACCTCAGCCCTCCCCTCTGTACTTCATTAAACCTCAGCCCCTCCCCTCTGTACTTCATTAAACCTGAGCCCTCCCCTCTGTACTTCATTAAACCTCAGCCCCTCCCCTCTGTACCTCACTAAACCTCAGCCCCTCCCCTCTGTACCTCACTACATATCAGTTCCTCCTCTCTGTCCCTGACTAAACCTCAGCTCCTTCCCTCTGAACCTCACTAAACCTTAACCCCTCCCCTCTGTACCTCACTACATATCAGTCCCACCTCTCTGTCCCTCCCCTCTGTCCCTCACTAAACCTGAGCCCCTCCCCTCCCTCAGGCCTAATTCAAACATGCTGCTTCAAGATAATTCAGCAACATATGGGCTATACTCCAGCAGCCAGGCGAGCTACTTGAATCTCCATGTAATTATTCTCTCTTCATCCTTATGCAGAGTGGGCGAAGGAGCCTCACTCTGTCAGAGCTGCATGCTTTTCCCCGGGGTGACAGAATTAGTCTATCATGACAGACAGGCATCATCCACACATACGTATCATTAAACATTAAATCCCATTAAAGCAGTTAAAGACACACCCCACCAGTTTTAAGTGAACTGTTATTCAAATCACTCTCCTGGCCAATCAATCTTTGTATTTTTGCTTAATAGACCAAAGACTGATAAGACCTCGGCTTCAAGCATTTAATTATCAAGAAAATAAGATTTTTGTAGCGATATTAAAACCAATTGGAGGTAACCGTAAGAACATTATCATAACTCGAAGGTCTGACAGCCTGGCTGTATGTGTTTTGTGGTCTGTAGAGGCCGTCTGCACACTCACGGTCATAAAATGAGCCCCAGAAGCCGCCACGCTTCCTTTACTGTGCAGCCTGTGAGGATAACAGCCCTGCGTCGCTATTAAGCTCAATTCAGCTGCTTGTTTCATTCCTGCCGTGTCTGACGCAGCCTCTTCGTCAGCCAAGGTCGGCGCTGACGTGGGGATCACAGCTCCGACCTTGGCCACGCCTGTGACACCGGCGCACGTCTGTCACACACCTGTCCACACCATCCCTTGGGATAGGCGGCTGCGGTGTCCAATAAGTGGGGGGCAATAAGACTGCGTTCGTCTTCCTTGGTGAGGATCACCAGCCCAGGAGAGGGCGCCATAAGGTCAGCGGCCCAGGAGAGGGCGCCATAAGGTCAGCGGCCCAGGAGAGGGCGCCATAAGGTCAGCGGCCCAGTAGAGGGCGCCATAAGGTCACTGGCCCAGGAGAGGGCGCCATGAGGTCACCAGCACAGGAGAGGGCGTCATAAGGTCATCGGCCCAGGAGAGGGCGTCATAAGGTCACCAGCCCAGGAGAGGGCGTCATAAGGTCACCAACACAGGAGAGGGCGCCATAAGGTCACCAGCACAGGAGAGGGCGCCATGAGGTCACCAGCCCAGTAGAGGGCACCATAAGGTCACCAGCCCAGTAGAGGGCGCCATAAGGATCACCAGCACCTGTCCAAGACAAAGTCGAGAAAATAAAATGAAAGATGCAGCTGGATCATAAACATGCAGCGGGACCTAAGAAATCCACCTCCAGCTGTCCTCAGTCAACCTGAATACAGGAGAATAATCAGGTTAGAATGGAACAAGGTATAAAAGTATGAAAGATATAAAACGGTGGCCATGCTGTTGATTTTTCCATAATAGTCACCGGTGTTGTGACTGGCAAGGTTGTCAGCCCTGTATATCATGCCTGACAGGGCTACAGGTCATGCAAACCATATTTACCATTAAGTGAACTCCTCTGATTGGCCAAGGCTTTTCCCCCACTGCCTGGAAAATGAAGCAGTGCCCCTGGAAATGAAGAAGGAGCTTAGAGACCTTCCTGTGTCCTGGGGTCAGGAGGTGGGGGTTCGAGCAGCTTGTGCGTCACATCCAGGGGGGTTCCTCCTTAACGCATGCAAGGTGACGTGAGAGGGGTCCCCCCCGCCCTGCTGGTGTGCGACGGGGCACCCGAGGAACGATGGGGCTTGAGGGGCCAGGAGTCTAATTAGGATATGCTGCCGTTTGGAGTCAGGCACAAGATTAAGGCTTGAAGCTTCACGCTACGGGCCAAGGCACAGTTGCCATTTAATTGGACAAGATTAATGTCACAGCTAACACCCCCTGACACACACACTGCCACCCCTCCCCCCTCCATAGGCACAAATCTGAGGGACCGGAGCTATCAAACTGCCTCCAGGCTTCCTGTAACAATAGCTGTGCCGGTTCATCGGGGGAAAAAAAAACAGAGCGTCCTTCAGCATTGTCTTACCGGCAAGGCCGAGAGACTCGGCGGGACGGAGCGAAGCCGCCTTCCGGCTGCACAAGCGAAAAAACAAAAAACAAAAAAAAATGCTTTGTGAGAGGAAATGTAAGAAGCTCCGGGATAAATATGGATCCTGCCCCGACTGGCTGCAGTGCTGGTGAACACACCCTAGGAGGGACCACACACCCCCTCGCATCAGGCATGTCCCCTTCCACCCACCCACAGATCCCCTGAAGCAGGGCCTGCTGCCCCCCGCCCCC
>JAODUD010000039.1:11217482-11237971 GCA_026784285.1 Stomatorhinus walkeri | reverse complement strand
GGGGGGGTCGCAGAGGACCGGGTCGAGAAACACTATGGTGTTGTTGTGGGGATCAGCAGATCAGAAGGTCGCCGGTTTGAATCCTGGGACCAGCACAGCGATGCCGGCGTTGAGCTCCTGAGCAAGGCCCTAAACCCTGAGCTCCAGGGGCACTGCACGCTGGCTGACCCTGCGCTGTGACCCCCCCCCCCCCAGCTTGCTATCTGTGTGTCCCACGAAGAGCAAGACGGGGAAGGTGAAAAGAGAATATCCCCACTGGGATTAATAATCACTATCCTGCACCACAGTCATTTATCAGTGGCTGTATGACACTCCGGGTGGCCTACTAGCAGGCAGAGCCAAAGCAGGCCGATAGCAGCGTGTCCAAACAGGTTATACAAAGGAGGGAGGGAAGTTTACATGAGGTTTGACTAGTTATAAATCATCCCCAAGTCAAACAGAGATATGAATACCACGGACATGAGACAATCCCCATTTTATCACAGCAATTGCTTAAGCAAGCAATTAACACTCCCAGTTATGACATCACTTCCTACTCTGGCCAATGGTGTTATGGTCGGCGTGAAATCACTAAAAAATGCATCTGAGTTTAAAGCTGTTGCAGTGACAAGCAACATTCAAATACTAATTTAAGACCTAACATTCCTAAGGATACACAATCGATGGCTGGTAGATTACACTCAAGCCTATTATAAAAGCCAGATGTGTATGTAACATGTGTTAAACAGCTGTGTTTAAGAAAATAAGGCAAAAGAGTCACTCTGTACTCATAAAATGTTTTTTATGGTGTAAGCTCTCCCTACACAGATATTCCCCATTCATCACTCCACAAGCCCCATCAGTGAGAAACCGATCCGAGCAGTTTGTAAATCGGACTTTAATTTCCGGAATCCAAGGTACTATGATTTGCTATTCGGTGCCACTTTGCAGCTTATCAGCATAGCCGTCTGAGCGGTTCCAGCAGGCATTAGCAGACTCGTCCAGGTCACAGAAGGTCCCGGAAGGCTCCTGGTGCTTACCTCTTCTGGAAGGCTGCTTCTGGCTTGATACCTTGGTATTCCTCATTCCATGCAAAAACATCTTGCAACGCAACATGACTGAATTTACTGAGCATGCTTCTGGGGCAAAGAACAACAAGAAAGACAAGGTCTCAGTTCCGGGTGGGACGCCACGATGAATATCCCTGAGGCATTATGTATGGGGAGGGGTTACGGGGGCCACAAGCGGGTCAGCCAGCACAGGTCAGGCAACGTGTGGGTGCGACATCTTTAAATGGTTTTAAATGGCATTGTTTTTTAAACACGTTTGGCCATGAGGGAAGAAGCAGTGTCTACTTATATTACGCCTTCAGATGCAGTTAGGAAAGTTAGCAGATGGAATTTATGAAGGGAAATAAGCAGCACGTTTAAGAGCGATTTCACCTTTACAATGGCAGTGCAAAAATGTCTGAGGCGCCACGCAGCAAAGATCCTATCACTACGGTCACCACAGTGACAATGGAACCAAAAGAAGTGGGATGTACAAATTCTCCTTGTTTATGTAGCATTGAATAGACACTGCCATCTGCCAGCTGCTCTCCTCTCCATTTTCATTCATTTCATTCACAGCCTCTCCCAGCAACAATATCACAATCCAGAGCCCAGTGAAACGTCACTATACAGTGCACAACTGCATATCAGATCCTTAGCAAAGCTAATCTGAAGTGACTTACACACGTTCATATCTCTGGATGTGCGGTTACCAAAAATAGACTGAGCGCTGGGATTTAAAAGGAGACTTTATACCACTCAGGGAAGAGCAAGTTCCATATGCAGCAATGACAATTAGTTCGATTTATATTCTCCATAGAGCCAAACTGTATGGCTGATTTTTCATATTAACATTAGCGCTGCCCAGATGCCTATATTAAAGGGTCAATAAAATCAGCAGTACTAAAAACAGCCTATTACCATCATCATTACCTGCCAGTTATTAAACACCCATGACTAGGGACACAATACAAATCCAAGATGGAGTTCAGAAGGTGGCAGTTATGAGGAAGCAGGGCTCTACAAATATATATGTGGCGCCTTACAGGCAGCTGTGATTAACCCCAGATGCCACCACAGTCCATCGCAGAGCAGATACATGCACAGACTCCCACAAACAGCAAAAACATGTTTTTTTTTTTTTTTTTTAAAGGAAAATAAAATCGTATGGTCCACATTTACAGCTTCACTATGCACGGGACCATTATTTAAGGTGACACTCCAAACATTAATACAGAACTCGACCACCAAAATGCAAAGTGATTCTCCCTGAAGACACAAAAAGCCCCACAAAGACCGACATGGAGTGGAGCCTTAACACACCGCCCTACCGACAGGCAAGAGCTCTGAGAATCTGTCCGACCAAAATGTGAGAGAACAAACTTCACAGCGTATCGCTCTGCTCCCAATGTCGTGTGACTGCGCCATTTCTGCCCGAATTTCCCGAACAAAACCAAAGTAGTGCCATAAACGCCTCAAGCCAGAACAGCGGAACTTTATTACTGCCTATCAGAGATTAGGCTAGACACCAAGGTACCCAATAAGACATACTGCACATACAGCTTCCGGCATTCCATGGAAAAACTGCCATCCACAGTCCAAGATAGAATCTCAGCGACACTTAAACACTCAGCCGAGAAGTCAGGGCTCTGGTTGATACTAAACCCATTTACATTTACGAGCATGCAGGGAGGGCATGTGACGTAGCTGAAGATGTACCCCACACAGTTATTGTCCCACACCCGAGCAGCCACATCATCATTGTTTTGCACTGGTGTGAGACTTAAACTGGGAGGGGCAGGAAGACTGAGGAGCCGCTAGGACCCCCCCGCCCCCCTCTCAGGATGGCCCAGTCACAGCTATTTGCCACCATAGATTCATTTTCTGAATGGCCTAATTGGCGAGGTCCCAACTTCTTCAATATGGACCAATAACAGCCTAAATAAGAGTCAACAGCCAGACTGCAGCACACTCGATCTTCCGCGGAAGCAGCAAATATAGTCATTGACCTCAGGCCACAATTCATCCAGGAGGAACGTTCACAGCCTGTCAGCTGTGGTCAGGAACTTCAGCCTAATGGATCAATCCCTGATTAAAAATGACTCAAAGGCACTCAAGCTTAAATAAATGGCAGCTTAAATAAGCAAAGCAAATAGATACTTGCGTTCAGTGCATGAAATGTGGTCGCCATTAATGCATCTGTTCCATTTAATGACGTCCCATCGGCAAGCATCACCCCTCCCAAATTTGTTTACCCATGAGTGCATTAATCCTCAGCTAAAGGCGTTAGTACTCCATGGACTGGTCTTTCAAATTCCTGGAATCCATCTTTTGAATGGCACTTTCCAAGAAACATCAACATGTAACAGCACTGAATTGTTGACATTTACATAGGCCTGTGCTCTAAAGGTGCAATCTCATCGTGCTTGTTCCTGAGCCATGAACACGACCAGACAGAAGTAGGAAAGGCTTTTGGAATTATATGACTTGTGCTTCAAACCATTTTGTGAAGAGCAAACTACAAACACAATAACAAGCGATGCATGTGCTTTTTTAGTTGTCGAGCAACAGTAGTGAAGTGAAACTGACCCACAAATCGATTAAGCATAGAAATTATGTTATGGCCTGATCTGGCCTTGTACATGCCCTTGATCTGGATGGACTGGTTTACTGTCAGATCCAGCATCCAGATAAGACAGAACACAGAACTAGCTTACCTTCAGGTGACCCACAAAACAGCCACAGTCACCCCAATTATTCCCCTCGAGTTCACTGAGAAAGCAGCCCCGGTTTCTACAGAATGAGAGCCTCTAGCATTTCGACTGTGAGACATCAGGGCCGAAAGGCCAGCATGCCCAGGACAGGGGTAGCGGAAAAGTCTTACTGTCATACCTCCGAGCAGCTTGGACTGGCAGTTGACAAACTCTGGTTTGCGCTCCCCGCTGTGCCGCTGGCAGCTGTGGTGTAAGACCTGGACAAACATGCACTTCTCCCCTGCAGAGCCCGCCACCCACTGGTCGGAGGCGTTGTCAAACACCAAGTCAAACTCTGGACAGTCCTGGGGAACAGGGGGTGCAGAGGATAGCCACACATCAGGAGCCAGAAAAAACCAACACAGCACTCGTTCACATGTTATGACACGTCTGGTAGGCATCACCTACGGATTTAATTTTGGAACAACAGGAGCTCAGTTATACAGAGATATGAGCCTAATGAGCGTTTCAGATGAAAACCAAGGGGAAAAAAACTATTAAAAACAAATAGCAGATAAGTCTAGTAGTTCAGACATGGTTTCCACAGAAGAATAACAATGTGGGAAGCCAAGGTCATAAATGTGTTTAATAACCCTACAGCGCCATTACTACATCAAAAATCTAATGGGATTATTGCAATGCTCTTAGAAAAGCCTTTGATTTCATTTTTCAAAATGTCACTCCCTTCCATCTAGAATGCCAATACATGCTTCTCTGACCCAAAAAGACCTACTCTCAGATTTACCCTTAACCCTCATCCAATCCAAAGCACTCACTCGATTAGGGTCGATGCCGTTGACCTGACGAAGCTGGTCCATGCTCCACTGCGACCTCCTAGCGAAGGAGGAGGAGCCTTCAAACTGCTTCACCTTGGTGATGGACAGCTGTTGGGGCTTCTTGTTTGTAACTAGGGAGGAGAGAGAACAAGGGTGGTGGGGGGGGGGGGGTCAAGGTAAAAAGTAACATTGCAGGAAGTCATGATTTTATACGAATCAAAAAAGGCTGGCATATGTCAGACAGCCAATTACAGCCAGAGAGACGCGTTACATCAGTACGCCACTTGGATAAGAGCTGCAGGCAGCAGAAGATTATTATTTTTTTACTATGACAATACATCACATTCCTCAGTACCAGGCTGAAAGTTGACAATTCGGGCGGTAATTCAAATGAGATCAAATACAGGACCTGTGCGAGCGTGGAAATGGATAAGGGCCTGTCTGGGAGAGGCATACTCTGATCCTGTAACATTTTTGAGAGCACACCCTTGAAGGTAAAAATGAGAATTTACAGGAAAAGTCAGCTTCCTCCACTCTCACAGACGCATCAGGAAACAGGAGGTTCGACAACAGATGACTTCACCCTTGGCGACAGTAACTCATGATCTCCCTGGGGCAGGATTCAGCCGGAACACTGGAGATCGCCTATTCTACTCATTCAAAAAAGTAAAAATAACACTGAACTGGGCCTGGCAGCACAAAGGGATTCCTACAGAGCATATTAACGCTTGGAAAATCATCCAAGCCCATGTAATTAATCAGATTAATTTTAGCCTGTGTGCTATAAGTTAGCATCTCCAAGGTATTGATTTCTACCATCTTCTGGAAGGTCACGCTTTAACACACATTTACATACTTCAGAGGTGACAGGACCTGCGTCGTTTGACTTGAGTAATGTATCTGTGGTTTAAGACCCTGGAGCTGCTACACATAAGGCCTACAGACCCACGTCAGCACACAACTGCTTCAGGGGTTAATGCTAAACATTAACCACCAATTCTGCAGTTGAGAACCTGGTGCACCCTTGGACTCATCACAGTATCCACCTCAACCACTTGTAAAGATTAATGCACTGTACACCGCCGCTATTTTTCTAACCTTAAGGTGTAAAGTGAACCAGGAAATACACCTTCAGATTAGTTAATGATCGATGCAAGTTGTTTTTCCTGTATCTTATTTCCATTTAGAAAGGGTCTCCCCATCTCTGCTCCTGCTTCTCATCCACAATTTCCCATGAATCCTTTGTGTTACTAGACCAGAAGTCTGAACTGTAGGAGGAATCTACTCCAAATGCCGTATAAGGAGGGCGGCTTTGATATCTGCTGCTCTGGACATCATCAGCAGGTGTCACCAATAATCACCCGAGGATTCAGCCCGGGAATACGCATGCAGTGCGGCTACCGAGCATTCAGCCCGGGAACACGCATGCAGTGCGGCTACCGAGCATTCAGCCCGGGAATACGCATGCAGTGCGGCTACTGAGCATTCAGCCCGGGAATACGCATGCAGTGCGGCTACCGAGCATTCAGCCCGGGAATACGCATGCAGTGCGGCTACCGAGCATTCAGCCCGGGAATACGCATGCAGTGAAGCTACTTCCATCATTTTGCTGCTCCCCCCCCCCACCCCCAAGCCAAACCTCTACTTCCCCACCCTGCCATCTGTACTGAGTCATCCCCAGCACAACAGACCTCCCTCTCTCCCTGTATTTTCACACCTAGAGGTCTGAGTAGGTCACTCTCATTTTTCCATCACTCTTGTGATTTCAGGAGAGAGTTTACATTTATTGGGGTCCACAAAAGTTAACATTATGGTACCAGTTTGTTACCAAACTGGCCAACAACCTTAGGGTACAAGGGAAATGTTCTGTTGGGTTTGCATGGATGGACTGTGGAATCCTCTGCCAGACCGTGCTTCTGAGGGACAGAAGAAACCTCTTCCCAGTCTACACTTTGTGCCTTCCATACAAAAGCACATATGCACGCATGCACACACACACACTCACACTAACAACATATTGTCCACCTTCTATTGCAAAATGTTTGGGGACTAAAATTAGGATAAACCTCTGACACCAGCCCATTTCACCCTTTCACAGTTTCTCCAAAACATCAGAAAGCCCCTGCAGAGCCTCCGAGGGCTCGGCGCAGACGCCTTCCTCTCCTCTAGCTGCTGCCTCCCAGCGCAAACGGCGCTCCCCTCCACCCAACACTGACGTCACCGCCTCCTCTCTGCTGATAAGGAACAGCACACATTCCAGGGTGAATTTCTTCACAGCCAGATCATCCAAAAACCTCCTGCAGCTGAAGTCTGCCTTATCCTTACCGTTAAAGTCATAATCATTAACCCCCATCCAAAACTGAACAAAACATTTTTTCTAAGAAAAATGATTAGTATTTAAAGTGCTTATGAGAATTGCTTCCAAAAGGACAAAGACAATTTCCAAGAAGTTTGACGGAAATATTTTATTGGTGTACTTAATCGAAACAAGGAAAATACAAAAAATCAGGTCCAAAATTGGCCCTCTGACATTTAATATCCAATAGGGTAAACCTTCTGACTCAAAACTGATAGCAAGTTCCTACTGTAGTTTCTCACAAGGTTTGCACAGATCCTGAATGATCAAAGACCATTCCTCCATGCTAAACTGCTCAAGCTCATGCAAAACTAGACTGTTTTTGAGAGTGGACCTTAACTTTGAGCTTTCACCAAAGATTCCCAATACGATTACGACCTGGGCTTTGACGCAGCCACTCCAGGACCTTGATTGCGGTGTTCCTTAAAAGGTACTGGACTAGCCGTGATGTGTATTCTGGGTCATTATCTTGCTGAAAGACCCAGCGACAACCCACAGCCAGACTAGTAGCAGATTTCTTCAAATTGTTTCTTCAAATTGTCGACATGATCATCTTTTTCCATTATGCCACATACAAGGACAGGAAACTTTGTTCAGCAAAACCCAGTATGATGCTCCCACCACCATGGTTAAACTTGGGAACTTTGTTTTTAGGGTTGAAGGCCTCTCCCTTCCAATGCCAAAAAAGTCCACCTGCCCAAGCTTTGTCTCACCAGACCAAAAGGAGAGACTTCCACAGTTCATCCCCATGTTTCACATGGTCCTGGGCAAACTTCATTCTAGCTTTGATATGCCGCGTGTGAGCAATGAGCAGAGTTTTCCTTGGCTGATGACCTTGAAGCTTCCCATGATGAAGAGCGCTCAACAGTTGTTTTTAAGTCCAGAAGAGAGCAGTTCGTTGACAATGGCCTTTGCATTGATTATTGCGTTCTTGTTGGCATCTCTGATTATTTTCTTTTCCAAAGTCTTTGAAATATTGCGCTTGCAACCACGCCTGACAGAATGGGTCACTTTGTATTTTGCAATGATGCAACGTACAGCTGTTCTAGACACAGTGAAAGGCTTGCAATTGGCCGTATAGCCGTTCCCCTTAGGATGAGCATCCACTATCTTTTCTCTGAAGTCTGTACTTATTTCTTTGGTTTTTGGCATGATGAAATTACAAAGAATGTAAGCACAATTCCTCTCGATCTTGCCCTTAAGTGCCACTAGCCCTGCTTATTTCAGTCCATTTGTTAGAGTGTAGTGCTAACTGATCGAGCCAATCTCGTCATATGGGCTTCAGGTGTGGTTCGACACCAGAACATTTAACTTTACTACTATGCTTAGTGACCAATTCACATGGGGCTAATCATTTTGGCCACCCCAGTTTTCAATAAAGTTGTTATACAGAAATATGTAAGCTGTTTGTTAAATTAAAAACATACCAATTGGAGGTTATTACATTGATGAATGTTTTGCTTTGTAAAGTTTGCAAAATGATTTTAAAACGGAACATGAACGTCCCATTTCTCATAGGGGGCTAATAATTATGACCTTAGAGTGCCCTCCATAAGACTTTGTACAGGTGGATATATACGTATTTAGCACCATAGACACATGCATTTAGGGATTTTTGGACATAAAAATGCAATGGTTAGCATCAGAATTTACGAACTGTACATTTATTGGTATTCAAACCACACACTGAGATACTTCATAAAGATTTTGAAAGTCTATTTATTGCTGAAAAAATTATTATAGCTTTTGCAGGCCACATGCAGGCAGTCTAACAACCTGTGCGGCCCAAGATGGTCAGGGGCTCTGATTGGCCCACATGCAGGGAGGAGACACTTGAATTGCATGCAGGACCTGATAGGGCCCTAACAAAAACACAAAATGCTTGGCTACCACAGCCTTCTGACTGGAGATACAGATCCAATGAATCTTTGTCATGCAGAAGGAGATAAGCGTTTCGCGTGTGCAGTGACAGAATGGCAATTCCACGGGGCATTCGCATAAGCCGATGTTTGATGGTCTGAAGAAGCTGGCTCGGACTCCACAAAGTTTACATGGCAATACGTCACATGGCAACAAAATTCTCAAACAAATCTCCAAAACAATTATTCTAATTAAAACCAAACCTAGTGAGACTGTTGTATTATTTTGATCTTCACAGCCTGTATTGCCACCGGGTGCCCAAAAAACTGAAGACACTCCAGCGGGATAAAGTCGGGGTACAAACCCAGGAAAACTACAAATCAAGGCCAACAACCTGCTTTTTTCCTCATCTTCAGGTTGACCAGCAGTCTATCAAAACGGCTGCTAATCTCTAAGCTCACCCATCAAATAAACGTGTTCTGCATCAGGAGAGCTTCTTCCCTGATTAAGGCTCTCTACTACACAGCACTAGTGCAACTCAGGATCGTTCTGTTAATTTCCTCCATATGCAGGACGAATGGAACTGAAACCAGAGATAGCAAAGTCCTCAAGCCTCGACAGCGGCAAGGTTGCCAAATTGGGCCTAAAGAGGAAGGAAGAGCCCAATTGCGGAAGAACACATGGCGGATATAAGATGCGAGCGAGTCATTGGCTCCCAGAAAGAAAGAGCCCCGACTGACGGGCGTGTCACCTTCCGCCAGGCGGCCTGGGCACTGGGTCACGCCCGAGGCTGTGAGCAGAGCTTCCCCTCTCACCAGGGGTGTGAGAAAAACATGGGAAATCCAGAATGTGCCGCTCTGAATGTTCCCCTCGCTTGATCAACGAAAGTTTTCCGCCTCCATTCCTGCCAAATTTATGGCTCCTCCCGCCATCTTCACGAACTCCCATAGGTTTAAAGACTCCTGCCGACGGGATCAAATAGAAAAATAAAGAATACTGCATGTTGTCCCCCGTGTTGTCAAAGATAGTTGGACCAGCACTGCTCTTGCGAGCCAGTTATTATGGCTGTAGGATGCTGATGTTATTCACGGGGTATTTTCTACAGAGGATGACTCACTGACACATAAAACAGCCCCCCAGAAAAAAAAATACCCCACAATGACTTGACACCTGGAGAACAAAACAGTCCTGTTGTTTTTAGGGCACACTGAACAGCAATCCACCCCTGTGATTTATCCACATGCCGCGTCTCAAAGCACTACGCGCACTGCACTTCAAACCCACTGCATGGCAACTGGCTGCTGATGCTAAATGGTGGGACCTTGGCGCAGACGATGCCTACAGGTGTCAACTGGCAGAAATATCGGTTGCTTTATTATTGGAGTCGATAGCATTTTGCTTGTTCCCCAATACTACCTTGAACGGTAGGCTGTACTATTTCCTGTAGAAACAGAGCCATTGGGATATAAAAGCTTTGGTGTGGGGGGGGGGCGGGAGGACAGAGCCGGTGAGATTCCACAGAAGGAGAATGGAACCTCAGGAGATGATTAATGAGCACCTTCAGCAAAAAAGTAGATACCCTGTGTCTCCCAGTATGAGCACCACCGTTCATCACAAGGGTGACAGGATAGTAGGCAGCAGCAGTCAGATCAGATCCAGAAAGTACAAATCCAAAGCAAGACTTTGTTTTGACCAACCAATAGAGTATAAAGAGTTGCATTCAGAGAGTACTCAACTGGTTGGTCGACACAAAATCTTGGTCTGGATTTGTACTTCCTGGATCTGAACTTTCCACCTCTGTAGTAGTGGTGTAACAGCGGGCAATGTCACCTCAAATCACATTACAGATGGGGGGGGGGTTGGGGGGGCCAATGAATTGATGTTAGAATTCAGTTCCATTTAAACTGAAAGCCATTACCTTAAATGTGCATCGCAGGAGCACTCAGACTTAATAATGCAGACAATCTAGCCGAGCTGAAAAATATAATTTAATGGGCCTGTCAAATTTCAATTGGCGCAAACATCTTTTTTAAAGTGTGACTGACAAACAAACTCCACCAGTTTAAAAAAAATCATAAAAACCATTTCAGGAGTAGCAAAAAAAAAAAGAAATGTGTCCCAGATACACCACAGTGTTCCCGGTAAAGAACAAAAGTACACTCTGCAAAAATAATTAATTTTAGCAGATTAAAATTTAAAAAATAACAGCCCCCAGACATAACACCGTTTGAAAAGCGTGATACAGGTCTAACATGTGGCGAGTTACACACCGCTGCCCCCGTAGGGGAAAACAAGGTGGTGCCACAAGGCCTTTACCTAGCCAGATTACTTTGTAAAATATTTATTTAGCACTGAGCTACCTACAGTTATTAATTTCTTTCTGAAAGAACAAAGTAAATGGGAACAAGTCTATTATGGCAAAGCTAGAGGCTGGGGGGTTGAGACTGAAACAGACGTGACCAGCCACCAGCTGCGTGACACATCACCACACTGGGCGGAAACCGGGGGCTTATAACAGGCCCCGAAAGAGGGCGGTGGGGGGCCAGACTGGCCAGAAGACTAGCTGCTGGAAGGGGTCAGTGAGGTGCAACACATACCGAGATGAGGGGGCAGATTTTATAACGGGCACAGAACTCAACCCACAACTTTGTGGGGATAAGAAATGCACACGCTTCAGAAATAGAGCTGCAGCACACCCAGAAAGCACTTAGGTCCGGAACGTGGGGGGGGGAATAAAACCTGCTGTCGGTCTGGAACTTCACAACACCCCCGAAGCCACGCCACTGGGGTTTCTGAGTCAGGCATCCCTGAAAAACAAGCTCCCCCACACTGACGCAGCACCGGGATTCACAGAGAGACTCTACAGCATCGGGGGCCAAAACCGCAGCAACCCCCCCCCCACCACCAACATCGAGACCGCCACCTCCACACCCAGATGGACACCAGTGTGAGAGCTGGACAACACTGGGGGAAACAGACAGACGAGAAAAGTCAGAGGGGACACAGCGCACGCACGCTCCCGTTCACCAAGATGGCGGCTCTGCCCACAGAGGAAAGCCGCGCTGAGACAGACGGGGGCCCCCAGAGTGGGTCGCTGAAGAGCATTGCTTCTGACAGCAGGGCGGCGCCGCAAATTATTAAAGGTTTCAGCCGTAAGGCAGAATGAGTCCTCAGCACTCCAGCACCACTGCCGCCTCGCTTCCTGGATTCGCCTCGACTTCATCCGAGTCATTTATGAAGCGGGTTCCACACACACACTCGGTCTTATAGGAAATTCAGAACCTGGCAGAACGCGATCGCGTTTCACTCCAGGCTGACTGAGTCGTTAACAAGCCTTCCGGAACAAGAAACCCACTGCGAAAAAATTACGAAAATGAAGTGTGTTCCTCCTGAAGCTCAGGCAGCAGATACGCGAAAAGCCTGCAGAACAGAAGAAGGGGAAGGGACACTGCATAGAGCAACTCGCCACTGCATAGGGCAACTCGCCACTGCATAGGGCAACTCGCCACTGCATAGGGCGACGCCAAGAGGCGCAGGATGGAGACTAACCAAGCAGAATTATGCCGTTCGCCTGTTATTTAAATTTAGTCTTAACACATTTCATGCAAGCAGAGCAATTTATCTTCCATTTGCTACCCCTCATTCTCAAAGACTGCACTTAAGCACAGTGTTTAACAGGTAATTAAACAGCAGAACGATAATGTTAACCTGCCACACGGAGCATGCATCCAAAGTAAATAAAGCAAGCGCTGGCAGGATTGTGCTAAAGCTCCCACACCCATCCAAATGCCAATAGCAAGAAATGTTAAGAAAAATGTTAAAAGTGGCAGATGAGATTATTTCAGCCCGTTACAGCGCAGGGTCCTGCTGTTGTTAAGGACTAGTTATTAAATGCTGTTCAAGGCACAAAGAGATACAGCTGGTACCCTCCGAAAGGACAGTGCAGCTACCCTGGATAAAATCCAAGCTGCCGTCAAATGCTTTCAAAATCTGCCAGTAAAAAAAAAAAAAAAAAGTGGTCCTTAAGTTTGTCATTTTTGTTTATTGTTTATTGCATGGTGCATCAAAGCCATCTCTTTTCAGAGAGGTTACCCAAAGTAGAAATCCAAAATGGTGGAAACGGAGGCTCTTTGAGAGCTAAAATAGGTGCTTTACAGAAACATTCCTAAAATGATAAGGGAAAGCAGGCTTTTCTGATAAAGCTAATGACCCGTCTGCAGACAGGATTCATCGGGCTGGCTGCGCTCCTGCTGAAAACAATGGACCAGTTCACGGTGACGCTGCTACAATTTCGCAGGGCGTGCGTGTTTGAACCAGGAGACACGAGGACAAGGAGGGACGAAGAGGATAAGACCGAGTCAAGATCTCTGTAAAAGTGCGCCGGGAATCCAGGACGACATCGATACTCCCTGTCAGGCGTGTCGGGGGAACGATGGCAAACCCCACGGCTGTGTAGCACGGAGTTCACCAGCGCCTCAAACACCCAGGGATCTCATGAGAGCCCCGACGATTCAGGCGTGTGGAAAGCTTTCCTGCCGCTGTCGCTGAAACTAACCGTTGACAGGGCAAGATGAAAGTACTGGGCTCTTCTCCCTTGTCATGTGTAAGATAACCATCAGCTGAGAACACTGCGGAAGCATTTCAGAAAAATATCTGAATAGACCTCACGTGTACGCTGCAGGAATGTCCACCTGGCTGTAAGGCAGGACCATGTGACCACATGACCATGTGACATGGGGGGGTGTAGAAGGTTAAAATAGTTTAAGCAGCATTTCGTAGAGGTCTTCTTCAACTTTTCCTCGCAAGATTAAAAGTGCAGATCTGCAAGTTCCATCCATCCAACTACAGTAACCACTTGTCCTATTCAGGGTCGCGGGCGGTCCAAAGCCTATGGACGCAAGGCAGGAAACAACCCAGGGTGGGGCGTCAACCCATCACAGGGTGCACGCACATACCTGGGGCAGCTTGATAACTCCAATTAACCTCAGCATGTTTTTAGACCGTGTGGGGAAACCGGAGTGCCGCAGGTCATAAATTTGTGAGGCAACAGTGCCAACAACTACACCATCATGGCAGCCCAACCACAGACGTTAATCCATCTAAACTACTAATGCAAGCCATCATCCCAAACGTGTGAGATTAACACATGAACCAACATCTATTTCTGCAGTGAAATGTTTGTTAAATTGCTTCAGACATGATGAGAATTTCAAATGAAGGCACAGCTGTGAAAAAAGCAGCCGTCTGTTTTTCCAAACCAATTTAGCAGATGGTAAATGGGATTATCTTACTGCTGCCTCCTATGAATACTTCGTGTGCTTCTGGGACACACTTTGTTTGGAACGTTTTACTGCCTACAACTATTCAAACAATTTACTACAATTTACAGCAACTCTTCTGATGGGATCAGAGGGACCAGCCCAATTACAAAGGACTGTAGTATCACCCCAGATTTGGACAAGGCCATTCTCTGTTAATTTCAATTTAATGCATAATTACAGTGTCACTCTGACAATATTAATAGGGATGAGAAAGTAAAAATTTTAAATTGGCCCAGGTTAGGTTTAAAAGGTCAGAATATTCCATATTCATACAAAATAATGACAATAATTCCAGGTAATTATCTTTAATAGTCTGAGATTATTAAATCCTGGTCCGATGCGCGGGGACTTCGCTGTCATTTAGCAGTGGATGATTGTGGGATCACTACAAATCTCCTGAAAAACTGGGAGTTTCAGTATTTTGGGAGTTTTTTGTAGGCTTCTTTGACAAAACTGAGGGTGAAATTAACAAATATCTTTAGCTGATCTGTTGAAATCTTGGCTTTAAATTTGAAATGAGCAACAACAAAGCATGGGTTGGCAAAAAAAGGGAAAGAAATATCCTTTAATTTTGTGAAAGAAGACTGGACAGAAATGACTGATGAATCTGAAGCGATTCAGGGCAGTTTTTACAGTTTCCCCAGTTACTGTGCTTACACACTGGCACCACATGCCGAATAAAACTGCCACCAGCTCACGTCATTTTCGAAAGAACCAGCAGTCAGTCTGTGTCCACCAGAGCATCGCCTCAGGGTTTTTGGTTTTTTTCCCCACAAAGTTATACATTTTTGTGTAGAAATAAGCTGGAAGTGACCTGGGGAGAGGAGGACAGAGTTTTTGATGTCGCAGGCTGTCAGAAAGAGAGCAGGCCAGCCCAGACACACTTAACTGGCAGAATTCTCAAGATGGCATCACCCTCACCAGCAAGGCTACACTGCAACAGGAAATGACATCACCTGGCCTTCCCACCAAAGACACCTGGCTCACATGTCATTCAAGATATTTGAGGCCCCCCCACCCCTGGCATTTTCCCTCCCCCCTACAGCTCACCGCTAATCCAGCGTAACCTTTATGCATGTATAACAGCTGCCAGTTTGTGGCCCTTCTGAGCAAATCCGGGCAACAGAGGGAGTCAGTGTTTCCCTAGCGCTGGCGGGAACGTGGGCATGGAGTCTGAGTGAGGGGAGGCTGCGTGCCAGGAACCGGGGGCCCGGGGCACTGAGTGTGGCCCCGCCTCCTCACCGTACGAGGCACGGGGCCACACTGCTTCCGGCCTTGCAGGCCATGCACAGAGAAACGCCTGTCTGACTGCCTTCCAAGACTCCCTTTCATGTTCTCATCGGGCCGTGAGAGGGGCCATTGTTTTCCAACCTTTGTTAAAGGGCCCTATTATATTTGGGCAGCCAAATAAAAACCAACATACAATGTTTGGGGGAGGGGGGGTATCACGTGATCAACAGCCTGGAAAATGAATGGCTAAATGTTTAATAAAGATTTCAAACTGTGAAAAGGTGGTTTTCACACCTAAGTATTTTCATGACTATATTTCATAACCTTCTCTGCATATCTGGAGCTTTCAGAAATACATTAATGTATCACACAGCACGCTGGTGTTTATTCCTTTTTCTGAATGACCTTCATGTTGACGCTAGACTGTTTGCTCAAGGCTCTCCCTGACTACTACCCCAAAAAGGATAACAGCATATGTGTCGCAGGTAGCCCAGGAGGCCACGCCCAGCAGCGTTTCCATGGAAGCAATCCCAGTGACCAGCCAATCTGCTCTCAGCACAAAGACCCCTCCCTCGCCTACCCAACGTCAGGATGAGGCAAAGGGTCCAGCGTGTCATGCTTGGCTGACCATCTGCATTTCGTTTGCCAAAAAACAGAGGTAAGACACTTGTTTGAAGGACCAAGAGGCGTCTGTGTGTCCTCTGATACCAAGGACAGAGACGGCAGGCCATCTGCAGGCAGACGGCAGCTTCACTGTGCGTCAGCGGTCACATGACCATCCTGTATTTAAACAAAAGTCAGTAAGTTCACCGGCACGCTACAGACTCTGCTTTAACCCTAAAGCAGTGTTTCCCAATCCAGTCCACAGGGTCCCACAGACAGTCCATGTTTATGCTCCCTCACAGCTCCCTACCAGACAGTCCATGTTTATGCTCCCTCACAGCTCCCTACCAGACAGTCCATGTTTTTGCTCCCTACCAGACAGTCCATGTTTTTGCTCCCTCTCAGCTCCCTACCAGACAGTCCATGTTTTTGCTCCCTCCCAGGGATTGAAAGGGAGCAAAAACATGGACTGACTATGGGTCCCTGAGGCCTGTATTGAGAAATATAGACGCTCCTCTACTTATGAACTTTCAACTTACGACCTTTCAGACATACAAACGAAGAGGACTAAGTCCAAATTGTGTTCCTTGGGCTCCCATTTCCTGTCCGCAACGTCAATTTTTTTTTCTGTGCGCCAATTCTGCCTAGTATGACTTCTGGCCGCTACTCCCGCCGCGCAGCAGCGTAGCGTGCAAACTCCCAGCATCCTAGTTCTTGGTACTTGCGTATACTATCAAAATGATGATGAATAACAACTTACGAACATTTCAAGTTATGAACGGCCGTTCAGAACGTAACTCATTTCCCCCACCCCCACCCCCGTTTCCCTTTTCAAGGAGGATGCTGCAAATACAGTAGAGAAAAGCTGCCTTTTAAACTCTACCAAATAGACACTCGAAACACACCAGAGAATGAGGCAACTTAGAAAAGGAGACAGGGAAGTAGCACAAAGACCAGCAACCGACAGAGTCTGTGAAGGCTGGAGATGCCACCAGCAGCTGTAGAATGACAAAGGCCTGCAGGATCTCAACACCGCATTGCTGCGCCTGAAAACAAGTCACTAATTAAAACTAGCTGGCAATTCCAGACCCACAGCCCTGGAACACTTCAACCGCTCTCCTTTGGCACAGAGACTCCGATTCAAAAATCCTAGCAGGCGTGTGCCCAGAGCTCTCCAAACCATCACCAGTACCAGACAGGGAACTTAAACTTATTCACATTCGCACAAATCATTAATTCAGCTGAGCTCTCAGGTTCCTGGGGCGGCAACTGGCAGAACCAGAACAAGGAGCCCAGACTTACCAATGAACCTGCACCCACAATTCCTCCTCATTCGCCGCCAGCGACATCATCCCGACATGCCAGGCAGCCTGTGGGGGCTGCACAGTCCCTTATAGGGCAGACTCTGCAGTCCAATACAAAACAGGACATCTGATTTAGAAAATCGCCCGTTCCGACGCAGACTAACAGACCCACACTAGGATAGTTAGTTATGTTGACCTTTACATGCTTAAGATGAGCTTTTTATCAAAAGTCTTTAAAAGCCTCTGGCTTCACTTTACTAAAGGCCTCGTTTTCAAAAAAAAAAAAAATCAGTAAAATTGCACCTTTGCCTAAGGGAGTTAATAGAATGACAACACAATAAGATGTGTTTAAAAGATAAAGGATTTCTGCATAAGACATTCAGGTGGATCTTCATATGTAGGCACAATATATATATGTGTGTGTGTGTGTGTGTGTGTGTGTGTGTGTGTGTGTGTCAGCTTGGTATGCCCGATGTGATCTGAAATGGTTTTTAAAGTTAGTTTTTGTCATCTGTCCAGTATTCCAGCTGATTTCATAAAGTTTGTTATTAATAGTTTTCAACCCATTCGGCCTGCCATATTTTCACTATGTGAGAAGAGCAGAGGTTTGAGATCTGAAGGTGGCATCGCGTGCTGATTATGTATCTGCCTGTTCATTCCTAGGCACATCGCAAAGACCTGGCACCCATCAAATATATGTGCTCTGTTACTGCACCCCCACCTGGGGAAGATACTGCATGACCGAACACAGATGCCAGTGCCAGTGTCCTGTAATATTCAACCAGGTTTCGGGTTTCAAGCAGATATTGATACAAGTTCAATGAAAGCAAATGTATGGCTAAAAGAAGTAAGGGAAGAGCCAGAGGGAGGGAGAAGATGATTGGCTGAGAAAGGAAGCAGAACTACCACTGACATTCAGAGTAGCGGCAAGCATGCGGGGGGAGCCAAGCCAATTAGCAAAGAGTCTCTATATTCCCCATAAATCCAGCGGCACAACATTAGCTGTCCTGCCTGGCGGGGAGAGCTTTACTTGGCTGACTTACCGCTCTAAGGAGAGGCCATTTTTCCCGCTAACTCATCAGGAGTTGTGTCCTGGGGATACTTATGAAAAAAAAAGGTTTTCTCTGTACTTTGTATCTCGCCGGCAGTATCAGGTTTCCCATAAAGCGCATCAGCAAACCGGTCAGAAGACCGTGGTCAGCAGCAGGGAGATAAGAGCACGACTGTTATGGGTCACTTGGGAGGGGGGGGGGGGGGTATCAGCCCCAGCTGGCAGGTGTGGGCACCAGACCGGTCAGCAGGTAGAGGAGACAGAGGAGCTTTTGTCATCTGTTTGCTGACACGCCTAATTTCATCTGGGTGCAATGACAGTTTGGAAGGCCTCCAGTCAGCAAGCCATAGCTTCCAAGTAACACAAGATGGGCCACAGTGGACCGCGCTCATTTTTATCCAAACCTTTGTTCCAAAATTAAGCTGCTCTGGTTACATGATTCCCATAAGGCACGAGAAGGCCAGTTCAAAGTCCCTTTACATGTCAACTTTACAAGCGACTATTTACACACCGTTTGGCAAAGTACCCACGTCATATTTAGGCTACAGAAAGCCAAGGTCAAGAGCTTCTGAACCTGAATTCATGGCACAGCTACGTGAAACCTCTGTCCTTCGAACCTCTGCTATTAAACCTCAGCCTCAGATATTCCAAACAGATCCTAAAAACATCTCCGTGTTCCCAGCCACACTCCCCTATAAGGCAACATGCACCTACAGTCCCTCCCCACGCCGGCGCACAAAGCTATCACCCCCCCAGCACCACCCAGGAGCCTAAGCAAGAACACCCCCCCAGCCCGTTTCATCTTCCCTGGACTTCCCCTCCTGCTCTCCAAGTCACTCAGCAACCGGCTATTAGCCCACAGCTGATCTTCTGCTCTACACCAACAACGTGACTCTACCCCTCCCAGTAGGGTGCCCCCTCCCATTACAGAACACTCGAGAGTACCAGCTTCGGGGTGAAACTGGGAAAACGTCTGGAAGCCAGGTGGCACCATGCTGAAGTTAGGAAAGCTGGACCCATTGTGTAAAAGGTACTGAAGCCTTCTTGTACTTCCCTATAACACCAGAGAACAGGGTGGCGCGGTGGTGAGCTCTGCTGCCTCGCAGCAAGAAGGTCCTGGGTTCGGTCACGGTCCTTTCGGTGTGGAGTTTGCACGCTCTCCCGGTGTTCTCTCATGGTCCAAAAGCGTGCAGGATAGGTTAATTGGCAAGTCTAAATTTACCCCATTATTGTGAGTGTGTTGGCGACTGCCCAGGGTTGGTTTCTGTCTGTACCCACTGTTCCTAGGACAGACTCTGGTCCCCTTGCGACACCAGTTGGGCTTAAGGAGTTTTAGAAAATGGATGGATGGATGGAAAACTATGGGCTGCACTATAGAAACCTGCTTCAATAATGGAAACAGTGATTGAGTATCAGAGATTAAAGGAAACATTTTCATTTCTGCCTTCAGCAGGGGCCACTCTGACATGGGCGTAAGCGGTAGGTGTCCTGTTCTAATCCCACGAGAAGCCTAGCTGTAACACCCTTGAACATGATACTTTTCATTGACTTATTCTCATCTATGTAAAAACCAGGAACTAAATTGATACATATACATTTTTTTTTTTTTTTTTTAAAGTTCTGCTCTTTATCCAAGCGTGGTACAAGTGAAACAGGTGCAGTCCCTGACTGGGTCCTATCAGGACACCGTGATCACTGTCACACTGCCGATGTGACCCCATGTGAGACAGCAGGCTGTCAGCACGGTAACTGTTGCCATATAGTCCATCCCAGCAACAGATATGCAGGAGCATCACCGATCCACCATCGATCGCTCACAGACAGGCATTTGTCGGTACTGGAATATCACAGAAACAACTAACCATAATCATGGAGCTTCTACTGAAATATGCTGACAGGAATCAATTTAACAAAAAAAGAATATACACACACACACACACACAATTCCATTATTTTGGCAGGGTTCGAGAGAATGGCTGAGGGTGTCTGCAAGAAGAAGTTGCATTTCTATGACAGACTGTGGCCTCCTACAGAAGCGACGGGGAGAGATGAAAGGTCTCACAGGCAAAGGTTTCCTCAATACACAGGAGGAACGAGAGGACCCACCGGTGAGGAAAGGTGGAATATATGTGTGTGCGTGTGTGAGCGGGTATACCTATCCTTATGGGGACACAATGTCCCCATAGTGTGATAAATATCTGTTTTTT
>JAODUD010000039.1:11184240-11199020 GCA_026784285.1 Stomatorhinus walkeri | reverse complement strand
ATAGATAGATAGATAGATAGATAGATAGATGGATGGATGGATGGATGGATGGATGGATGGATGGATGGATGGATGTCAGTCACAGATGTAATATTTGTATGTTAGTGACTCACAGCTTGAATAACCATAGTTCTGGGGTTCTGGGAGTTTTGGTGATTTTGTGCCGCCTTCACAGAGCTGACATTTAAGGTGCTGGGTGGAGAGAGAGCTGAAGAGATGAGATACCCGGGAGAAAGTGCAGCGGGAGAGAATGGGAAAGGAGACGCGGGAACGGACTCTGCTGCAGCGGCTTTCATTAACAGGCGGCGCTGGCGTCCCTTCAGGTGTAGCGGCACAATGGACGGGGGACGTGTCCAACCCTCCATGAAAGGACAGAGATGATCAGACAGAGGAAAGAAAACTCAGCGGGATGGAAACACAGCCCAGGATGAGTCTCGTTATTCGTGAGAGAGATTAGCCTGCTAGTCACTGATATAAAAAAAATATAATTTGAAAAATGACAGAAAGTGGCCACCCACCCATTCCGTCTGGTCTGGTTTCAGCACGTTTCCGGAGAGGTGTTCCAGCAGACGCCATCGATACCTCTGCTCACACTGACGGATGAAGTGACAGGGACTCAGCACCCAGAAGGAAGCTCTTCTTCCAGGCGTGGAAGTTTGTTTTTGCTGGAAAAAGATCAGAACTCAGTTTTAGCTCCGTCGAAGAACGTATGGACGGAAGTCTGGTGCAGCTTGATGATAATCTGTGAGCTGGACCCAAGACAAACTCCTGGCTTGCTCGATAGCTTTGAGGCTGAGCACTCTGACCTCAGTCTGTTTTACTTTCCCATTAATTTGCCATCAACTGGGAGAAGTTTCAAGGCCTGGACCAAGAATTCCTGCACCCCCTACTTAAATGGGATTAAGGCTAGAGGTGGTTTGGAAGGGGGAGCAAGCCAACGGAATTCACCATGCTGCCTCACTCACTGACACATGCACTCAATCAGTCAGCTTTAATGCTGCGTATGCTGGTGACCCAGATAGTTTTTCACAGAATGACTCCTAATACCACTTCTGTACCTGGACTGTAAAGGTAGCTCCACATCGCCCTCTGCAGGATGAAACTGGTATAACCCATATCTGAAATACAGACCGCTGCTTCAAAAATAATCCACTAATCGGGACACTCCCCTCAGTTTATGTACTGTCCCGTTGAGTAAGATTGCTCTGCCCTAAATTCCTGAGATGGGAGAACACAGAATCCTTTGTCGGTTTGAAAACAAATCAATAAAAAAGTACACCCCATACATTTCTGACATTCCGTGCCTTTTGAGAATAATTAAAATAAAAACAGTGTTTTCAGTATCTTATAAATATAACTGTTCTTTGTAAATTCTTACACATTGCACAGAATATTTGCAACTCCATTGATCTTAACAAAAAATACTTCCCAAACCCAAGACAGACACATCACACTGACATGGTGACACCTGTCAGCTAGAGAGAGCTCTTCCTGTCACATGACCTGCTCAGTGCCCTGTCAGAACCGCGGTCCCTCAGGCCGGGGCAGCATCTCGTTCTCTCTGAAACATTCAGCTCTAACGTGACCACAGCTGCAAGTCATGCCTTTATTGACCTTGATTTTACATAGTCGCTTGCAGGTTTTACATGGTAAATATAAAAAATGCTTTATATTAAATGTACCTTCATAATGCATTATAATTATGCATTCATAGAACATTCAGTGCACCTTCATTATGCATTCATAGAACATTCATAAGTAGCATGCAAGTACACTTTAACTTCTAACATCCCTTAACAGCTTTAATGTACATTAATAACAAACATTACATGATTATACAATTATAATGTTTGTTATTATTATGTAATGTTTGTTATTAATGTATATTACAGCTGTTAACGGATGGTAGGATGGTAAGGTATACATGCATGATGTTTATGAATGCTTAATGAATGCATTATGAAGATGTACTGAACATTTTATGAATGTAAAATAAAAGCATTATGAAGGTGCAGTTAAAGTAAAGCGCTACCAAATATTTCATGTTACACTATTTGCATTTACAAATGTTTTAGATTGGTTACACTGAAGTTAAAAATAACATAACATTTTTATTTATGTTTCAGGATAACTTGATAAAAATATATACTTTTCAAACCATTTATGGTTAAGGTACTATTTATACATAATTGCACAAAAATAACTACATTATCAAATGCAAAGTTTTTTTTTTTGTTTTGTTTTTTATTTAATAAAAACTTGCTCTGTTTTTGTGTTCCCGTTTGGGCAACAGGAAGAAATACTAAATTTTAAAACTAAGACTTTATTTGTATTTTATTTGTAGCATGATTGCACTGCATGAGAAACATTGTATGCATTGGAAATATCTGTAAAGAGCAACTGTTATCTTTCTTTGCCCTGCGGAGTCAATATCTGCAGCAGGAAAACCACATAGTCAGGTCCTGTTTTTCATAACGCCATCATCACAGATGCAGAAACTGGACCATCCGGGGATGGGGTCAGTCATCCAAGTTTCCGCAAGAAAGCACAAGTAGTTCCCTGCAAGAGCTTCTGCGCCAACAATGGCCTTTCCAGCTCGGGTGGAAATAAATCCTGGTCTTTGTCAGCTACCACTAAAGACCCCAACTACCATCGGCCAGGATTTCCACTTGTTTTCATCACATTGTCACAGAAAAATGTAAGCTGATGTTTTCACAATGGCTACTATATAACAAAAATGTGCACCTTTACAGTGCGGCGCCAATAAAACTATTACTTGCACCAGTTATAAAGCCAATCATGCATGACTATTTCGTTTTATATATGCATTTATTCTGCAGTGTTTAAACGAAGCATATTTGGCAGTTATGCATTTTACTAATGCAGAAAAAAATCATTATTTTTAATGCAATACAAATTCAATCGTTATAAATTCAATGCCACTTTGCATTTTAATTCCCATGAAACACCCTACATTTTCAACAATGATTTGGCGGTAGTTTACAAACCTTTAGCAACCAATCTCTGCCAATAAGGGTCTCATTGACAGATATTCAGCTTAAGGTCTACACATTGAGTGAAGCATTTTATAATTCGGTTACCCATTTAAGAACCATAGCTTCAAACAATGAATTTTAAAAATGTAATCCAATCAACAAAACCTATAAAGCTGAATGTGAAATTTGCGGTTTTCTTCATTTACTCCCTGTAGTCCCCAGTCCCCCTCCAGTTGTGGGATCCCCCTGATCCAACCACCCGGAAGGGTCTAACCACCATCAACCCCAGGACTCAGATTAAGATCCGCAGTAAATCTCAGGCAACTATGGCCAAGGTTTCCGTAGAGTGACCTAGCAAGGCTTTCCATAATTTAACAGCAGATTTTAAACGGCTGTTCCTGCTGGCAGGTTCTGAGTGTGATGACAGAGACAATCGGTTGGGGAATCTCATTAAAGAGCTACATCAGTCAGATCTGGGCTCCGTAAACTGCTTTGTGACGGAGCCACCAGCACCGCACATTACCCATCCCTGCCGGTCTGCAGACTCACCTCGATGACCACAGGGTTACAGGATTTCTCTGGGACATCAGGTAAAGCACATATTATACACAGAGGCTGCTTATGTGGGGGTGGGCGCAGGAAGCCAGTGATCTTTGTCAGGAATTGATAACTTGACGTGCACTGCAAAACTCCCCTGCAAAAGCCGATGGTTACCTGCTACTTCCATCTGACAGTCACGGCACCTAGAGCACACCAAGACCTAAATGCCACCCTCTACAGGCGTACCGGTGTATTTTCACCCAGGCTCAGGGGAAAAACATCTGTTTTATATGTGGAGACGTCTAGCTCTGCCACTGACATTCCGCCACACATAATGTCCCTCACATTTTTCCATGAGATTGTAGATAAACAGCTAAGGTCCCCAAAACACAGTTTCTGCAATTATTATGCCATAATGAAAGTATAATTAACAGAGGACTGGAATTAAAAGGTGTGTGCGCTTGATAAAGTAAATCAACAGGCAAAAGTTCCGGCGATAAGCTGGTGTGTAAATCATCCCAGTACATGAAACCCAGTAAGCGAAGGTCAGGGTGGCGTTGGCAGGTTGGGGGGAGAGCAGAAATGCCTGAGGGAGAATCCATGAGCATGGGAAGCTGGCTGAAGGAACTGACCGCACAGCTGGGGGAACGACCCAGACCTTTACGCACACAGGCCATCATCCAGGAAAAACACAGACAGGTGCGTAGATTCCTGCAGCTAAAAAGCCATTGCACTGGCTGCAGGTTATATTCACACAGGCGCTGTAGTAACACGGTTATGCTCCTGGTTATGTATGATAACGCAAATGAATGACCCAGATGCAGAAATACTAACTCGGGGGGCGGCAGCTGGAATTTCAGGTGGGTATGGAAATAGACAGATGCACAGAACAGATAGCATAGAGTTGACGGAACTGCCTGATTGTCCTCATTGTGAAGGATCTGTGAGTGGGTGTGCAAAGCCGGGCTTGGGCCCCTCTGCGTATGAGCAGGGAGGCTTCACCCAGGGAGGGGGGATTAAGATCTTAGACTTTTGAGAGACCTGGGAAGGTGGAGTAAAGCCTTTTAAAGAACTCGAGCATTCTTAGTTGCTATTCCTGTCACTGGCTTCTCAAGGTGCCATTGTCCTCTGCTTTGTATCAACTGATGTTGTTTTCTGCCATAAAGATAATCCCATTGTTTTCCTTATTTTTTCACTCTCGGTGTCTCAGAATGAATTACCAACTGGCATCAGACATTTTGTATTCAGTTTCTCCCGAGCTCCTGAAACTGGATCTGTGAGAAGATTCAATGTTTAGGATCTCTGGGTACAACAGCAATCATTCTGCCATCACCTTAGCGCTTCTAGCTTCTATTTGCTTGGTGCATCTCATGCTCTCAAGAAACACTGTCCAGTTGTTTGCAAATGACCCAAACAATCGTCCCCAAGTGCATACAGCTGACACAGAGGTGCCTAGAGTCCTTGGAGATGCCCTGCAGAATCTGGTTTATACCAATGTTGAAGAAAAGACACACTTTCCAGGGAGCTGGCTAAATTGATAGCTTCTTTTAAACATAAATCAGAGCGCCTAGTCACAATTTATTTCAGGTCACAAAATTATGTCCCACTCAGAACCAACGGCTCGGAGGAGCCCAGCGGGACAGCTTGCTGATGGAAATACTGTGTTGCATTAAACTGCCTTGTGAGTCAGACAAATTAAATTGGTATAAGAAGGCAGGGAAGCTAGTGATCCATTGCTCTGCAGGAAACAGGAGTCTGTGTGGTATTTTATGGTATTTTATGCATCTCATGTAAAACACCACACAGTGAAAATATTCTGTACATTAAACTGTGTAAAAATGGCAATCCGCACAAAACTCTGGATAGTACAATTCTAAGTGATCCTTATCTAGAGTCACAGATAAACAACCTTCATGCTGTACTGCATAATTAGCCCTAAAAGTACCATTTTATACTGAAAATGGCAAAGTATCCCTTCAGGCAGAATATTTTATGGCATATATATGGTACACAATTCGATACACATAAACCTTTTGAACCATTTCATCACGCATATGGGGGAATCAGCAGTTTATTTTTACTACATTGCTATAAATTCAGACTTTGCCATAGTATCTTCAGGTCGTCAGTGAAATGGATCTTTGGATGGGGAAAACAATTAAACAGTGATGGAGTCATTAAGGGCAAGGATTAGTGGCTGGATTTATTTCATGACACAAAATCACCTCTCAGAACCACATACTTGCAGACAGGGCTGTACCTCTGGCTACTTACCTGACATGCCCACAAAAGCGACAGGAAGGCACTGATTGGTTGACACACCCAGAAGAGTGACAGGAAGGCACTGATTGGCTGACACGCCCACAAGAGTGACAGGAAGGCACTGACTGGCTGATACATCCACAAAAGTGACAGGAAGGACTGATTGGTTGACATGCTCACAAAAGTGACAGGAAGGACTGATTGGCTGACATGCCCACAAGAGTGACAGGAAGGCACTGGTTGGCTGCCATTTACATTTATCAGATTCTGTGAGTCTATGAATATACTGACATGAAGTTTAAATCCTTTAAGGATGAAAGGGACAAGATTTTACAGTGACAGCTGTATCCTCAGAGTAAAAAAACAGCATTCTGAGATGCAGCACCAGAATGACAGGCGGCACAGATCAGATCATGTGAAGACAGTGACTTTTAAATGTTCGTTTTAAGGCACACCTAGTCAACCTCCAAATACATGTACAGCTGAAGAGAGTGGAAACCCCCCCCCCACCCAGCCTCGCTCGTGCTTCATCTCTTAGTACTCAGGCAGGGACACAGTCCACCGGGGACAATCGATACAGTAAACAAGGGTAGAAAATTGACTGCGGAGGCTCTGGCAGAGAGCGCCAAGTGCATCATGGGAAGACACCTTACGCTGCTGTTTATTCCAGGCCGGTGGGACCCTGATCGGTTTTTCCATCCCAGCTGGGGAAATAGCCAGCTTTTGATCTATACTATTGTCAAGACTATTACAGAAATATGGAGATAAGCTCCGGGCACAAATGGTTCATTTTTTGCAGCCTTGGTGCCATCTTATTATCAAAGGTACATCTTCAAGGCCACAAGCGGATGGAGTGTGATGAGCAAAGCAGCAGGACCCCCAACATGTGGCCGGCCTCCACGAAAGTCACATTCCTCTTAGCTCACCACACAACGCCGCCGACAGCAAACGGCTGAGCGGAACCACACAAAGTGCCATATGGAATACATTTTTAAGGGATTTTAAAGAGGGTGATAAAATGTGGACTTCAAAAAGCAGGAGATATAGTAGATGTCTCAAGTTCATAGCTGCACCCTGGGCCTAAAGACTCAAGGTCTAATCTGAGATGGACGCATGACGCTTTGTCAGACCTTACAAACATCTTTCATGTTCTGTTCTTCCTCAGGAGGTGAGGAATGTAACCTTCGTAAATGGGTGCGACTGCTGACCTACTTAAGACTAAAGGAGAGACACCGAATGTTTTGTAGCAGAGAACTGCAGATGTTATTTGAAACAAGCCTGTCTAATCCTAACCTCCTATCCAGTGTGAAGGGGATGGAGGCGGGATTTGTCCGGGGTGGGGCTGGAGTGATGGTCTCCTTCCAGTATTTATACTACAGAGGTCACAGATGAAGCTGCAGACTGGAAACATCTGTGAGGGATATAAACTTGGACTGGAGAGATGGAAACAGATGAATCGCAAACTGGATAAAGCCAGACATGGAAATTTAAATTCCCACTGGACAGGAATGACTGGACACCCAAAAATGTTAACCGTCCAGATAAATTAATGAATAAACAAAAATAAAAAAAGGAAATTAAACTGATCAAATCTGCCAAGACCAAGAAATGATCTTTTTTTAAAAAATCAGCACAGTGACTCTGCCAAAGTAAAACCTCAAAACTTCAGAAGCGGCTCATCTACAAACACCACGTTCCCACAAGTGACGTCACCAAGCGGCATCATTTTGTCAGACAGAATGGTGTTTCTTCACGTGGGGACAGTGCATTCATATTTATAGACAGCCGTAAGAGGGAGCAATTCCCAGGGTGGGTTAGATTAAATCAACAGCCTGGAAGGCATGTAGAGAAAGCAAGGAGATTTAAAACCCAAGAACTTAACCCACGTCCCATTGGTTAATTTACCGAGTTAAACCTAAAGGAAACAGCAGTGAAAGTCAATCTCACCCACCCTGGGTTTTAAAGCCTTTTCCTTCCTTATGAGAAAAGTCCCCTGCAAGGTAAAAACTGCACAGAAGGATAGGAGAGCAGACAAAACAAACTCGACATGTGTAACCTCTGTAGAGGAATTTAACAGTCAATCAGAGCCAGACAACGGTGTTTGTCTCTGTCAAAGCACAGACGTCTACGAGGGAGAGACAAACCCGCTCCTTTGTGGACAGGTTTACAGCGCAGGTGTACAAGAGAAGAGGATAAGGGGCTTGTTTCAGTCCTAATCCATGTGGAAATAGCGCACGCATGCAAACAACACTCAGCTGCTCAGTCATTCTTTCTACAATAAATGTACAGGAAATGAGGAACAAAAGGGCGACCCGGAATCCCACCGCTGGGCAATTTGCTCATTTGACTACAAAACAAGGCAGAATATTCTCTCTTCTTTATAAACGTCTTTCCAGCAAATGAAATGGCAGATTTCTCAAGCGGTAAAAGGCCCTTTACTTCACTCTTCCCAAACAAAGCTGTCACACACTACAATCTGCTAAAAAGGGGCAGAGCCAATGCGTCTCGCAGTGAGCAGCTATTGAGGTCACCCCAGCCAGGCGGGGGCTTGTTTACACCCTGCTGTGCGCGTCTTTCGGGGGAGAAGAAGCTGACACGCCCCCCCTAGCATGCTTAGCCCAGCTTGAGAATGAATGAGCGCCCCCCGCAGGCCAAGCAGTGGAGGGGCAGGGGGGGGGGTGTAGGCAGCACATCTGGTATGCATCGGACCCACTCTGCTGTTTCCCCTAACAGCTTCATTAAGTTTTACAGGCTTTTAATCAGCTGCGATGCATTTGGGTGAAAAGGCCTTTTTCCGCTCCGGCAGAACCGCGGGAGCTGAGAAATCAGTCACCCTGATGACTTCACTTCGAGTGGAACTGATCCGGTTTCAGCAGGATGGCTATAAGTGCCAGGCAGATGATTCTCAAGCAAAAGCGAAGGATCTTGGCGCCTTCAAAAGTGTCTGTTGCACAGCTGGCACAAGGGCAGCCTGAGATGCAAACAAAACATCAGGGTAAATGCCAAAGGCCACCGTTTAATATACAGAAAGCTGTGGAGTCCGGCATAGATAGCAAAGGTGGCAGAAAACTGCATTTCCCAGTATCCTTTGTTTTTGCAGCATGGACATGGTACAGCTGACATTAAAAACTGCTTGAAAATTCCTCACGGTTATTGAGTAACTGTCAAATGCCAGTGTGCATTTCAAAGATAAGATTAGACACTAGTACACTTTGTACCGACAGATAATGTTCCTCTGGGTATTTCAGTGCCTCTAAATTGACCATAGCATGCGTGGGTCTGCTCTGTGATGGACTGGCATCCCATCCAAGGCGTCTCCAGCCTTGTGCCCCTTACCTCCTGTGAGTCTCCAGGCTGAATATGTAGTTATGGAAGACGGACAGATGGTAATGTAGATTTTTTTTTTTGTGGAAAGATTACAAATAGACTGAAAAATGGAAAGGGGAAGGTTTGACGTGGAAGATCAGTAATAAACAGCAAAATGATAGTTTAGGTGAACGTTGCCAATATGCTTCAATTTATTCTGAAAGACCACATATTCAACTAATCCCCATCCCACCCCACAAAGCACAGGCCACAGCACCAAACACACAGCCTGTCGCGAGGCCCTAACAGACTGCCTCACTCCATCCTGAGAGATGATTAGGAGTTCCAGCACAAAGAGAACTTCTGCTCACAGGAAATTCTGTGGTCAGAAAAACACCTAATCTATCAGGTTGGGCCATTTCAGGATCGGTTGCATGCAGCCAACATGTTTGTATGCAAAGTTACTAAAATGCTGCTTAATGGAAACGCAGAGACAGCAGTAAATGAGGGGTAGCTTGGTCTCACGGAGCTCCAGCAATACAAGCAAGACTTGGAAAGATATTCTGTGTATATCCTGTGATATCCTCAGGGCATTGAACTTATAGTGTATATCCTGTGATATCCTCAGGGCATTGAACTTATAGTGTATATCCTGTGATATCCTCAGGGAATTGAACTTGTAGTGTATATCCTGTGATATCCTCAGGGCATTGAACTTATAGTGTATATCCTGTGATATCCTCAGGGCATCAAACATAGTGCTCACGCTAAACGAGCTATTATTATTAAACTGCGGCCAAATGGTTTCCATGATTCACAGACATTCAGTGAGTCCACTGTGCCTGACTGACATCTCTATCCAATTTCCCTAATTAAACCATTTTTAATACATTATAGCAAATCATTAATTTAATGCCACATCATCTACAGGGTACAAGACTGCCTATCAATAGGAATAAACAATTAGGATGCTAATTGATTTAGTGGTGATTTCTCTAGAAGAATTATTAAACGCATTGTGTGGAAGAAGACTCCCTCGACAAAGGTCACCTAATTTTGAGGATCGCAGTGTGATTCTGGAGCAGTCATCCTTCCGGCTACTGCAAGAATGGAAAACCAAAATAGATGTATAAATAAATGATCTCACACCAAAGCTTTACTTTAATGGATAAAATGGTTTATTAAAGTAGAGCACCACAGCACATGTCAGACAAGTTAACAGATTTTTGGTTAACAGAAAAGAAAACAAATGTGTCCGTTAACAGTCGAAACACTAACTCTAAAGGAGATTTACTCTAACATCACTCAGATGGGAAAGAAGCTCTATGGGAAACTCGAGGAGTGACTAATGGCATTAAAATCCAGTTAAACCTTCATGTTTAGTAATGGTGCCTGTGTTCTTCATGCATAGCTCAGAGTTTCTCCCCCAGACTTATGAGCCTATGCATCATTTGGTCAGCTAGGATTCCATATACAATAAATACGACATATTGCCCACATCCAAAATTGACAAATGTATACAAAAAAAGACATGTAGTCAAAACAAAGAGTGTGACAGCCTAAAAAAGGAAAAACCTAATTATAAGGTTTTATGGCACTTTTGAGTGAGCTAAATCCCATTTGTGCAATGTACTAAAGAAGCTAAATTGCCAATACAACTTACATAGTGTTAAGACTGTGAAATGTTAATGCTAGTAAATGAATACAGTGTCAGAATGCAGTAACCCAAGGCTGGCTGCTTGACAGGGTTTTACAGAAGGGAGTCGTACAGAATCTGCCCTCTAGTGGCCATTCAGGAAAAAAAACTACTTAGAGACTTAATTACTTTGCCTGTCCCTACACCCTGGGATCCGCCTCATTCTGATTATCTCACCCACACTACCTTAAGTATATGCTCTGGTTAATGTTCTAGGTAATAGAGAACAAAAAGATTTTAAATGTAGGGACAATTGATTAACCCCCCCCCACCCCCAGCTGTGACATGGGCCATTGGTGAAAAAGACGGCCGCAGAACAGGTTTCAAAACGTTCCCAAAGGCATCTGTGCATGTTTGCTGGAAGCTGGGAGTTAAAGTATATCATGACATTGAGGGCTTTGCACTCTACTGCAGCTAAAGCACAAGGACATTTGAAACTATTCATTGGGGAAGGATAAAGCAGCCCGATGACAGACAAAAAGCAATTTACTAGAATCGGGCAGAAATGTTAAGAGGAAAAATCACGGCACCGATCTGCTCATCTCTGTCAGTCAGCTGTCGCGGTGTTGGGGAAGAAACTCACAACAATGATCCATTACAGACCAGAAAGTACAAATCCAGACCAAGGTTTTGTTTCAACCAACCAGTTGAGTATTCTTTGAATGTGACTCTTTATAACAAACTGGTTGGTTGAAACAAATCCTTGGCCTGGATTTGTACTTTCTATTGGAGGAGATGAGCCCCATCAGAGCTCCACCTGAACCTGCTAGGTGAGTCCTCTGCACAAAGTCCCGCATCAATCGATGGGATGTGGCACTGGTCTAATGGGGTGCACTGTATGCCATTGTCACAAGATGTTAAAACAGCTATTCACACAAACATTGGCTGCAGCTACAAAGTTCGGAGTGAACAGTGACACCTGCTGGAAACGAAGAATATAACAATCCAGCAGTCATCACCTCCATATTGTCTATTGTGCTGCAATAAATATTAGTTTCTGCAAAATTTCAAAAATATATATCCACATTTTTTATCCCAATTCAATACATAGTAAGTAGTATTATTCATTTTGCTTCAGCAAGAAATGGTTTAATGAATCTTTGTAAACTAGCCAGGTCTCTCGCGGTTAATGGATTCAGGCCTCTCCCACTTTGACTATCAACTCGCTAATGCAGCTGTTCCACTGTGTAATATAAGGCGACCAATAAAATATTGGAAAAATGGTTTGGCCACATGCTGGAATGGCATATTGCAAAGGTAACAACAGTGACTATGGTAAATACACAGAATTAACAATGTGATGTAGATGAAAATCTGCCACAAATGCTAGAGATATGAATGGGGAACATTGTAAACATTTACTCAGGAACCAGTAACCAAAAAATTAAAGAACTGTGCAAAAGTAAATTTTAAAAAGGATAAATTTAGAAAATCCTAACCGAATTAAAAAAAAACTGCAATAGTTGTCTTATTAACACGGTAAAGATATTTTTAAAAAACTATACCAAAGAAAAATAATGCAGAACTGCCATTAGTGGGAAATAAAAACGACGTAACATAATATTTTCCTCTCCATGGCATAGATATTTGCCTTACTGTTTCACCGTACTCAGCAATCATACTGCACCGCATACCAGTAAAAAATGATTATGGGCAACAGAGATGGAACAGGAAGTCAGAACTCGGGGTCGTACCTGACGAGGCCGGGGCCCAGAGACCCGCGCGTGACCGCAGATCCGTGGGGGGAGGGCTGTGAGTCACACACAGACACCTCTCCGCAACCTAGACACCCCGGGATGGTCCCGGCAGTCAGCACGAGTCGAGACTGTGGGGTCTGCCCGATGGCACAGGATAATCCTTCACTGCAAGCGTGTATCAGTACTCACACTCTTGTTTGTGCAATTCCAGAGAGTGGAAGGACGTTTGTGTGCGCATGCGTGCGCGTGTTTATGTGCGTGTGTTCATGTATGTTTGGAGGGGCGTGGCGGCTACACTGCATGCTACATGTCACACGGACACGGGGCTCTGTGCGCTGATCTCAGCTAGGTCCTCTTGCTGGTACATGAACGTCAACAGGAACAGGGCCACATCGTGCGAGCACCAATAGCCCGTGTGCGACGTCACCGCCGACCAATAGCGGCTCTCCACTAGGCCCTCACGCAGCTCGAAGTCGATGCGGCGCTCCAGCTCCACTGTGGGATGGAGACAGAGCTCTGATGTGGGGAGAAAACACCTAGGACCTCCGTTTAGGACACTAAAATATCAGCACCTGTCACTGGCGAGACACACGCCCCAGACTACCACAAATACAAGCGCTCCTACTACACTGCCACAGGCTAGCAGATGCAGAATGGTAAGACAGTTCACAGCCGTACTCACATGACGTGTCCATGACGGTGGAGGTGGAGGCGGAGGGCGACATAGAGCCAGATCCCTCTGCGGACTGGCCCTCGCATTCGGCGGCCATGCCCTCAGCACCAGAAGCTTGGCTGGAAGAGCGCGAGAAGCGCGAGAAGAGGATGCCGCCGATGCCCTTGCCGATGCTGGCCGCGCCTGTGGGGGTACAGCAGGCCGTCAGGGCCTGGGGCTGACCTTGGGAGCCAGGGCCCACTCGGGCCGTCAGGGCCTGGGGCTGACCTCGGGACTCAGGGCCCACTCGGGCCGTCACCGGTGTCGCCTCGAGAAGGCAGTTCGCTCGCAGACAGATGAAAAATAAAAATAAAAAAATAAAATCTGCAAATCGCTGGAACAGCTCAAACGCAACAAGACAAGCAGTTTAACACAGGAAACCGCGGTGCTGATCGTGGTCGACACTTTGTGAGTTCAGGCATGGTAACCTAGCCAGCAACGTGAAGGTTTTCAGGGAAGCGTGTCATCTGCGGGTAAGGACTCCCAAGCTCGTAAGGTCGCTGGTTCAAATCCCATGACTGGCAGAGTGATTTCACTGTTGTGCCCTTGCTCCTGCTCCTGAACCTGCTCTCTGAAGTTCATCTGTATGTCACCAATCACCTGCTGCTAAATACAAGTAAAGTTTCTCACTAGCGACCAAGCTGATTATAGATATGAGTCAGACGCAGCAGACATCTCAGTACTATAGCATCTCTGGCAGCTAGAAAGTGATCTGTACTTTGATCAGACTTACAGAAATAGACACAGCTCCTGTATTTGCTGATTTTAGGGCGGCTGTGGACCAGAAATGTTATCAGTAGGTCAAGGTGAGCGGGATACCAGAGGCAGGAAGAGCTTTCATTGATGCCCCCGAAATACGGTGGCCCAAATTACTGATCTGGGATCAGTGTACTCAAGTAGACTAGCATTCTCTGATAACAAAAGGCTGATGTTTGCAAGAAGGTCACCATTGCCATAATTTCACCCTTATATACTAAATCATGTCACTAGCACTTCAGGGTCATTATATCCAAAACGTCCCTCGGTCAGCCGTTGAGTGAAATAATTCAGGCTTCATCTCCATTTACGCAATACGGTCTTTTCATCTACACGCAAAGTAACTCGATTTCCAGGGACTGTGGCAGGAGTGGGACGGCAGTGTTGGTGAGCCCGACAGCTCGTACCCAGGATGCTGGCCTTGCCCAGGTTGGTGATGGACTCGCCGTAGTGCCGGCGGGTCATCACGGGAGACGTGCTGGGGCTGGGATTGCTCTCCGTGTCTGACGTGGCCTCCTTCGCTGGGTTTATCAGCGTTGGCCGGATCTGGTCGTACGCCGTGGGGCTGGTGGTGTTGTACCTTCGATTTAAAGGGCTTGTCAGCGTGCACCTCGTGATGTGCATCAAGCACCTTCTTTCCAAACCTTCCCATTTATGGTGTTACATATTCCCCAACTGCACAAGTCACGGACACATTGACAGCAAACCAAATGCTGGCGTCTGAGACTCTATCATCTTGGAAACATCATCGCCATTCATTCGGTCGGACCCATAAAATGGAGCCCGGAGCGCCGGCGCCGGTGGGGGGGGGGGGG
>JAODUD010000039.1:11171013-11184140 GCA_026784285.1 Stomatorhinus walkeri | reverse complement strand
ACAGTCCCCCCCCCCCCCCCCCATTGAAACTCACTAATCTGATGCCAACTAAAGTGCCAGAGAATTAGCAAACATTAAGTATCGAAGTTAAATGACAATTTCACCACGGGTAACCGCGTGAGGAACGCACTGGGGAAATTATCCAGCTTCTCATACAGTAGGGTAAGAGCAGCTTTAAATAAACCTACTCACTGCCAGCACAGGGTTTGCGTCTCAGCGCCTCAGTGACGGTGGTCATGTGACCAAGGTCATGTGGGAGACCTGTGTTGACACAGGCAGCTGGCCGGATACTTGCCAGTGTATTTGGACAGGTGCAATGTTGCTGTAATGTTTCAGGATGAGGGGCTCCAGCCTGTAGGCCTAAGAGACAGAGGCAGAGTCAGTGCTGGGGGATCGTTGGGCGGGCGGGCGGGCAGGCGCGGACAGACGGACGGGTGGGCAGATGGACGGATGGAATATGACAAGCTCACCACTGGGTCCGTGGGGTGGAAGATGTTGAACAGGCGCTGGCAGATGGATTTGGGCAGGATGTGATCCTGCGTGCCGTTGTTTCCTGGCCGGATGCCTCTCAGTGCCAGGAACACGGCAAGGGGAGAACCCATGCAGAAGAAGTTCTCCACCTAAATACACAGACAGGTAGCCACGAGCCGGGGCAGATAGAGAAAGCGAGAGCACGGGAGTACCCCAGAAGGAGGAGAACAAAAACACTGCACGATCAAAACAACATAAACCCATGTACTGTATAAACAACAGATACAAAACAGCTCCTATACAGAGTTAATGCCAAGGAATTAAAGTGTGTTATAAGATGGGCTTTAAAAGTAGATAATCGTGGGATCAGACGAATATGCAGAGGCAGCTCATTCCACAGTTTTGAAGTTATAATCGCGAACGCATGATCATATCAGCAGATCTAAGTGCCCTTGACGTGACACGTGGTCCTAAAAGGTCACCAAGATAAGTTGGGGCAAGAGGCCATTTAGTGATTTATATACAGACATTTTTGAGGAATGTTCTGGGCAATGTCAGTTTTTGACTTAACGCTGTCAGACAAACTCACCTTGAACTTCAAGGCTGGGGAAGCGAGGGTGGTAGAGGGGTGCAGACTATCGAGCTGATCTTCTAATTCTCGTAACCTTCGGGGGGGGGGAATGAACTGATCAAAATGGGGACAGCTTGCAGTCAAAGGAGACTACGGGGGACAGGCAAAGAGAAATGATGCTACTGGACTTAGAAAGTCAATGGTAAATGCACATTTACACTGTGTACTGAACACAGGATGAAGAGCTGGAATGTTGAGGGGGGCAACAGTTCTAGAATGCCGGGGGGGCTGCATGGGACACATCACCAGCATTCAGGAAATCCCAGTGCCTGTATTCTTCGCATTCTAAAATCTCTGACGTGACACGGGGGTTCCGTACCGCAAGCGTGTCAGGTAGAGCTGCTCCAGAAGGTTACGCTCCTTGAAGCCAGCCTTGCTGGCGTCCGTCTCCACGGCTTCCAGCGCCTCCTGCAGGTAGAAACGCATGGGGTCCCACCCCGTCATGATGTCGAAGGTGATGACGCAGCCCAAGGAGTGGGACACGATGGAGACCTTCCCTTTCTCCTCAAACTCTGGGTTCCGTGAGCAGAAAAGTGTGTACAGTCTGTTCAGCTCCTGGGTCAGACCCTTGGTGATCTACAGGTGCGGGTGAAATGGCAAATAACTAGGTTGAGCAGGTTCTGATCACAAACATATACACAACATGTCTCTGAACACACACAAGAACACCACTTTAAGCATGTATGGCTTTACAGTAAACACAGGTGACATCACCTAATCAGCTGGGGACTGTAAACACTGTCAAGGTGAGTCAGAAGGTGGCTCAGGGATTAAAGACAGACTTTCAACCCAAATGCCGCTGCTTCAAGACTCTTCAAAAGGTACTTAATCATCTCCAATACCCAGCTGAGTTAATGGATTAAACAGCTGTTAACTAACCAAACTTGAAAAACTGAAATAACACAGTGAATATGGTCCATGCGTCTGAAGTACATGAATCCATATCACAAAAAGGTTGTTGTACGTCCTGTTTGACGCTCCAGCAGTAAGGAACACTTCAGCACGTAAACAGGCAGCACAGTCGGTAATGAAGGGTTGAGGTTTGGGCTTTATGTCGACAGCCTTGAGGAGCACTTTAATCAAGCATGTTTGAATAAATTCCGCAGGCACGCACAGACAGAGACAGACCAACAGAGACAGACCTACAGACACTATAGACAGGATGCCAGTCCATCACAGGGCACACACACTACAGGGAAATCAATTCACGTAACAGTATGTTTGTAGACTGTGGGATGTAACTTAAGCAACATAAGGAGACAAAAATTCGAACCTCCAACCTTGGACATGTGAAACTACTTACAGAGGCAAAGTGCCTCCCCTAACAGTAACGACAAAGTAATCGTCTTCTTCTACATCGTCATCCTCCACAGCAACAACAAAGATATTTTTAAGCCATTAATGGTTATAAACACACAAAGTCTGAGGAGCGGGGAGCTGTTTTAAGATGAAGTGGTTCTCTAAGCACTCAGCCTGCTATTTCAGCTCCTTGTGCAGAGCCAGGTCACGACAGTGACTGCTCTGCTTGCCTCCGCAGGCTGAAACAAGTCAGGTGCTCAGAGCTAGCGCTTGGGGGTAGTAACATGAACTTAGCAAAGCTCGCAGCTCCTACAGCTCAACAAGTAGCACACTGTGCTAACAACACAAAGGTCATGGGTTCAAATCCCAAGGAGCTGACATAAATTATAACCCTTTCCTCTACTAGTCCTTGATAAAAGAATAAGATGAATGGGGATATGTAACAAATGCAAAACCCTCCGGATGGGGGCCAGACTAGTGCACAGAGCTACAGCCTGCCAGCAGAATGGTGATCCCAAGCGGCCCTTTAGAGAAACTGCTTCAAGATGCAGAAAAGCTTCCGGTAACAGAATACACACTGTGGTTATGGGCAAGCTGCATAAATCACCCCAAACTCAACACTGATACTCCTGTTTCTTTCTCCCCAGAATGCCTGTTTTCACCCATCTATCTTTTGCTCCACTTTGCCATAAACATTCGCATGACCTGACTGAGAAACTCCATTGTGTGACATTTCCTAACCTATTTTTAGGATTAAATCCCAAATGCAGCCTTCCCTGACACATACTACGTACATTAAAATCAATCCGCTTTTTTTTTCCTGAAAGTTGCCTCTGGGGGCAGCTTCTGCGATTGGGAAACCGTTATAATCTGACACCCTAACAGATTAGTCTGGAATAATCAGAGCAGATTAATCTCTTGTTCATCTCCCGCCTCCGTGTGCAATGTGACAGCAGTGCATGCGACTGATAGGCTGCTGCTCATCCAATGAGGATGGATTCCTCTTGATTGACATGCACAGCTTTTGCCTGGGATTAGGAATCACATGAAAGTGACAGTAGCAGATATGAAAGAGCATGTGGTCCACACCTCGTCTCTGTACAGGGGGCTGGTGTAGTACATGATGTCCATAGCGCTGCTGTTCAGCATATCCCTCAGCCCACGCACCTTGTCCGGCGTTATGGAGTCCACGGTGTCTGGAGAGGTGACAACAGGCCCTTATGCATGTCTGTTTACGCCACACAAATGAGAACTGCGGGCAGAGGCCGGACCGACCTGCACGCTGCCCTGATCACGTCAGAGGCCATGTGAACATTGTCTGTGTGGTAAACACACACTCTGCCGGCTCCACTGAGCTGCACCAGCGTACCTCCATCCAAGGACAGCTTGGACCTCCACTCCACAGGAAGAAACTCCACGTGCTCAGGGGCCCGCTCTGAAAAGTGCTTTTCCTCCATCTTTCTGGCTGCATCCCTCATCCTGAATGTGGACACGCCACACACACACACATACACACACGCACACGCATTCACTTTGATGATTAATCATGCACCGATAGGGTCCACCCTGCAGATCACATTGCATTCCAGCTTATGCACATTACGAAGTTGTTTGCCCATTCATTACCATCTGACAAAAAATGTGAATTTATTTAATCCATCTACCCACTAATCCTGGTCTAGGTGGGGGTGTGAGAGCTCGAGCAGATCCCAGGCAGCACAGGACACAACTCAGGGGGTAAACCCTGAAGGGAATGCCAGCCCATCAAAAGGTTATGCGTATTATATTACATTATATGACATACACACACATATACGCATATATAAAAAAATTGGTATTGGTATGCTACTACCTGGAACTATTTATGAGTCCTGAATTTCAAAGACACTGCCAATTCTGATTCACCACTGAGACTGTACCTATTACTCATGTGACTCACAGCCGTGAACATTCCCATGACACGGCCGGCCCAGTGTAATGGGAGACGGGTGGGCGGAGTCAGACATGCCAACTCACATGCCAGTGTTTTTAATGATGCGTAACTGGTCCATCTTCTGGCCGATGCCGTGGACGACGAAGACAAGGTGCGTGGTCTGGGGCGGCCTGTCCTCCAAGGACGACTCCTCCACGTAGCCCCGGTGCAGGCGTGTCCCGCTACTGGACACTGTGGGTGCAGAGACCGACGCTTGAGGCGAGGGAGGTGAGGGGGACGCAGGGAACATGGCTGATGTTCATTAGCACAGTCCTCGCCATCACAGGAGGGTAACATAGGGAGACGGGACAAAATAGCTAGGAACACTAACTCATATGGAACAGGAATGGAGGTAGGGAAGAATGGGGCGATCGAGAGGGAGGAGTCAGAGGGCGTTGCCTGAATGGGGCGGAGCACTCCAAACAGGGGGCGGGGCTAACAAGCAAGAATCAAGCGAGCCTAGGTGAGAGAGAGAGAGACAGATAAACAGACCTTTGGAGAAGCCCAGCTTTTGCGTGACGGTGCGAGCGATCTTGGAGGTGGTGGCGTCGCTGTACAAGTAGACCTCGTCCACGCTGTGCCAGTCGACGTGGGAACGGCTCAGCTTGAGGCTGTGGATTGCTGCACATGGAGGGGTGGAGGGGACGCGTTAGGGGACGACTGACCCTGACCCGTAAACACGCGGGTCGATAAGGCTGAGAAGCCCGCTGGTTTCACGCTGAGCCATGCCCTTCCTGTCAAATGCAGAATAGTCTCTGCAGATTTCTATTATTCACCAGCCGTTTTTAACACAGATCAGTCACATGAGGCAGAACCTCGACAGAGCCCATCGCTCCAAGGCGAGTGAGAGTGATGATCGTACGTACAGCACAGTCTCCCTAATATCCATTAACTTCTGCCCAAATACGCAGAGGAGTCTAATGGCTGTGGCCTCGTCTCTTTGATAGAATGAGGACACGCTATGCCTCGTGAAGTTAGACCCCAGCCTAAAGCTTACTGCTGTAGAGGTTTGTTCTGAAAGGCCTACCATTAATTAACGGGGGTACAGTGGGCAGCGTAGGGAATAAAAATACCTTAGGCTGGCAAATGGCTGGCAGGAATGTCGCAGCACTATTACAGCACATTAAATCTAGTACAAAATGAGAGATATGGTCATAAGTATGATTTCAGTACTGCTGCATGAAAGAGAAATATTTCATGATATGGTAGATATAATACTGAGAATTTCTTGAGAATTACAGCAATATAAGTAAGCAATGTTTCATGTCGTAATATTGACTCTACCAGCTATCAAAGAAACCTGTTCCACTCTGGACGTGGATTTAAAAAAAAAAAAAAAACGTAATTTACTGACCGAACATAGTAAGTAAGTAAGTAAACAAACAATCAATCAATCAATCAATCAATCAATCAATCAATAGATCACAGGACAGGATTTTGGGGTCCAGATAAGACACAAAGCGTTTAATCTGTTGGTTTAATAGTCCGTCAGTCTCCACAAGCTCCGACTAGCTGCACAAATCAGGCTGCCGCCTGAGATTATGAGACGGTTGACTTGGTGGGAGAGGAAAGTAGGAGAGGCAGCCGGGGAAAGCGGGAGCTACACGAGAGGCTGGGAAATATACAGCACAAGTGTCATGATTCTTCATCCCCATCTGAAAAGTACAGTACTTATTGTCATCCAGGAACAATTACTGGCATGCTCAGCTTGTGAATAATGCACCCAGGGAGCATTAATAGTTGATAAATACTGTCAACAGACAGCCTTAGAGTTTTGGCGCCACTTTATTTGACACGGAAACGGCAGGCTTCCCAGCGAGGGAGGCCAGGTTGAATCGCAGAGCCGAGAGCTGACATTTGTAACTGCGTGTCAGTCACAAATGATGATTCTCATTCATCACGCCTCGCTCTATGCACCACAAAGCAGCAGAAAGCCTACGTGTTGTGATCTCTCTCCTTTATGATGGACGTGGCCCTCACCAGGGATCGAAATTCGTTCTAGTCTGTTTATACTATTGAGCATTCGGGTTCATTCTCTTACGGAGTGATGCGAGATAAAGGAGAGATTTTACTCTGCGCTCTAAGGAGCGGATTACTCACACGGGCACAGAGCTGGGGGGGAGGGGGCAGGGGATGACAGGGGTCGGAGTGCCAGGCCGCGCTGCCGTCCTCTGGGCATGCAGCTCTTGTCAAACTGCTAGCATCATCAGAGAGGCTAAAGCAGGCCAGATTAGCGTGACAAATCAAGAGCTTACGTACTCGGCAAGAGCTGAAGGACTGTGGAGGCCAGCAGGACGGGGGTGTGGGGCACCCGCATGAAACCCCCGGTGCGTGCCGACTCCGATGCCCCAGCACAGGTTAAGCCGGCTAACTACCCCACTACAGTCACATGGGCCTCCTCCAGCACTGCCGAAATGGGGTGTCTGTAGGGGGGATGGAGGCAGCCAGGCCAGGCGGCTCGACAGGGACATACCACCAAAGAAGGTGGGGTACAATAGGAGGGTGGGGATCTATGGCCTGACCGAAGGGAGCAGCATGCCTGGGACCAGGGGCGGGAGGGGAGGATACATCTAGAGGGACTGGAATATGAATGTCAGGATACAGTACCTTGGCAGAGCCTTCGGCAGATGCCAGCGGCGCTAGCGATTGGCTGATACCTCCTCCGTTTGAACAGAAAGGGGAGGTAGAAGGGGAGCAGCGAGGAGAAGGCTGGCAGAGACCAGGAGAGAGCGAATGTCATGGTGAACACGCGCCATGCCCCACCACCTGACACACCAAAGGCCGCTGCCGTCATGCTATTTGACGGCACGCTTGGAGGATGCCCATCTCAGTCAGCGGCTGAGGACTCTGATCGCCGCTACCCTGCGGCACTCAACTCCAAAGGTCTTCTGACGTCAGCCTGAACCACACTGCGACCCCGCGGTACTGGTCTGCCGGATCACACCCACGTCGGGCGGGCTCCTCCGTCACGCAGCAGCGTGGCGGCCAATTACAGTCGCACCCGTCTCGGCGGTAAGAGGAACCAACTGAGGTGGGCGGGGAGCCCCCACTGAGTCGGAATGGTGGGAGACACCTCACAGCAATCAGCTTGCAGGTAGCCCCCCGCAAACGCACTCAAAGCGTAATCACAAGTGGATGTGGCCTCAATCTAAACGCAAAACACTAATTACAGAGGAATAAGGTCACTTACATGCTGAAGACAACAATAATTACCAAGAAATAAGGTCGCGCTCATGCTAAGTAAAACTCTAATTACAAAGGAATAAGGTCACTAGTGCTGAATGCAACTCTAATTACAAAGATGAGGTGTATCTCACACTGGGTACATCTGTAATTACAGAGGCGATGAAGGCCCGCTCCCGGCAAGCGTTATCGCAGCTGCAGATGGCTGAGTTCTTCCCTATATTACATTACCAGGTCTGTCAGAAAAACGCTACACGCACACCGTGTAATAGGGCAGTGAGTATCAGCTTACACACGTGCTTCTCTGCTAATGCTTCACTCTGGCCGGGTACATGCGTGGCACGACACCTCAGGTTCATCTCCCCCAGCTTTTTTGGTGTGAAGTGGGGCGAGGGGGGCACCTCCTGAATGTTCCAGAGCAGTAATGCCAGCAGAGGCAAAAACAAAACACGGAAATGGGAGTTTGTGTTTCTCACAATGCGACAGGCCTGTGAATGGGCCTATTTGGGCAGATCTGGAAACTTCCGTTTACTGCCAACAGTTGGCCGAACATCCCCCAACTGGGTACTTACTTTTAAAGAACATAAAAAGCAGAAACAGACACAAAGACCAACTGTGTCACCCACATTCCCCTCTCAGATAAAAAGCACCTTACACGCTTGTGGAACTATAAACCATGTGCCATTTGTGACATTTTACCACGAGTGCATATTTATGCAAATGAGTGCATAAGCGACGCCCACAGCCCCGGACTCAGCTCCATACCACAATGCAGCCTCGTGCTAGAAGCACTGTCACGTCATGCATTAATAATCTAAAATCAGCTTTTTTCTTAGGGCCTGCGCAGACTTGCTTTCAAAGCAGTATTCTGCCCCAGAAATGGGGGGTTATTGAAGCATTCAGAGGAAACCCCATGATGACATGGGGAGAACATGTGACTCCGCACACATAGAGGTGGGGTGAAGACTGGAAACCTGGTCCCAGAGGTGTGAGGCAATACCGCTAACCACTGCGTCACCATGCCACCCACGCTTAGGGTAAGCGGCTAAACTTGTGATTGCTGTCTAAGCAGGACAGACTGTCAGAGCCTGGGAGTCTAGCCCATACAGAGTCCTTGAACGTGATCTCACTTCTGTGATTCAGACCTTCCATGTTTAAATCCTATGACGGCACTGGTGAGGCAGGACAGCTGGGAGCCGCTGTCTAATGTTTCAGGTTTTTAGCATCACGCCGCATAGCAACAGCGGAGCTTGGCATCGGGCTCCGCAGAGGAAATGGGAGTCCCGGCACTCGCCCCGCTCACAGCGCGTGGGAAGGAAATTCACACCCAAGTGTGATGCATCAGTCTGCTGCGCCGGCACCAAGGGCAGCAGCCGGGATCGGGGCAGCCCCCAGCCAAACCGGAGATCACAACCCGCCATCCACTCCAGCTTCCCATGCAAAACACACTTGGGAAATGCAGCGTAAGCTATACAGTGCCCTGAGCACCTTTGAGGTGCACATGAACATTCCCCGAATCAGAAAGTACAAATCCAGACCAAGGTTTTGTTTCAACCAAGCCAACTGAGTACTCTGTGACTATGATATTTTATGCTCAACCGGTTGGTTGAAACAAAATCTTGGTCTGGATTTTTACTTTGTGGACCTGAACTTTCCATCTCTGCCTTTACTGGATTACTTTTGCGAGTAACTTCCCCAACACTGTCCCTGAATGCTAGTTTTCAGTAATTAATGATGATATTGTGCAGAGGTGACCCACAGAGTTGAGGGTTCGATTCCTACCCCCCACTCCCTGCGTTGCATAGGTTCCCACAGGTCTTTCACATCACATAACTGTACGCATGTATTGTGTGACGATGGGGATTCTCCCGCCTTGTGCTGCCCCCTACAGCCCTGAATATGTATAAGCGATTAAAAGGTGGATATTTGGGAAGGACAGTGAAATTAAACCTGCTTTGTCTTTTTTTTATTTTACAGGAAGAGTTTAAACGTAGGCTTCAGGCATCCCTTCCATCTCCTTCCCACTTTCCCCATCTTCCCTCTCCCCATCTTGTTTGTGAACATGAACACCCCCTGTTGCTGAATGTCTGGAATAATGTTGTGTGGCCACTTTGGTTTTCTTGTCGCCCGTGAACAGATCATAAACAGCGCACACACAGAACGGACAACTAGCAGACTATGGTGACAGATTTGCTGAATTTGACAAAGTATCGGATTAAAATGCATACTCTACCTTTAAAAGAAACAAAATCTCATTATAAGTATGACCAATGCAATGACCAATCTGTATAATCCCATCATGGAGCTGGGACAACAGTCCATTTCTATTCATTAGCAACATTCCCGGACGGCTCTGGTGAACCTCGAACTCGGTCATGTGACACAGGTTCATGTGATCACTCTCTCCATTTCCTCTTTTCTCCCTCAGGTCCCCAGCACGCCACTCACCATCCTTGCTGTCCACCGTCGTAGAGACAGTGTCAGTGTCGAAGGCATCTTGCATCTGCTGTCCACGGAACCGTGCCAAGTGCTCCAGTTCAATGAGGTCACTCTCCTCCTCCTCCAGGGGCAGCCACGTGCCATCAGTGAACCACTGCCCCCTCATCACTGGGATGCGGTCCTGTTCTGCACAGTCACACCATACGAGGCATTCAACAAGCAGTGAAAACACATTTCATGTCAACTGAATTAGAAATAAACCTGTCATATTAACTGCATATATAAGATTGAAAAATATTGAATTAGTTAAGAATGAACAAGTTGATTTCTGTATGATCAGAACTTCAAATTTTTTTTTTTAAGTTTCTGCAAATTTCTGGCAAAGATGATTTTAAAGTCATTTGGACTACATGACGTCCCTCGCCATGGTAACAGTAATCCTTTTAAGACCTTTTTCGTTAATCGCATGATTAAATGTGACTGAGAAGCGCAGACGGGGAAATAGACTGTCGCAGAATAACTGGGAGCGGATCAAGCAATAGAATGTTTGAACAACCATATATTTCGTTTTCCAGCCTGATTTGTCCTGCAACACCAAAGATGCCGGTAGCAGCAATGTTTAATAAGGACTTAAAAGCGTCCCCGTGTGTACCATCACATTCCATATAGTGTGTAGTGTGTGTGTGGCAGGTTAAAAAGAAAAAGATGCATCAGTAATGAAACGGCTCTTCCAGCGCTGATAACAGCAAACAGTACACGCACCTCTTCGTGGTGAAATCCATAGCATCTGATTATGCTATTATGTCCCGAATGGGAAGCCGTGATCAAGGTCAGGTAGCAGCATGTCGCCCGCAAGACCGTTTGGCCGTCGGTATCGCTTTACAAACCCTCCGATAGCATCGGCGTGTGCCATTTAAAGGACTGTTTCGTTTACCTACCACCGTTTTCAACCATGCGTAACGATTACAGTGTTACACATGTAATCCTGTGTAGTCGGCCAAACGACCGGCAAAACAAAATACCAAATTGTGCTGGGGGAGGGAGGCGCCACCTACGAATATTCTAGTTATCTGAATGGCATCCATGCATTTACCTACAAACTGCATGGGGAAAGGCATTTAAAGGCACCGCGTCATAATAATAATAATAATAATAATAATAATAATAATAATAATAATAAAGATTCTGAAAGCTGCTGCTGAATAAATGTAACGCAAACACCGATTATGTTTGCATCTAGGAGGGAAATTATAATTGTATTAAATGACGCTGTGGTCCCTACACTGTGCAGTTACCGGAACCGAGTAGGGCAGACACTGCTATGGTTACTTATTCTCTAAGTTATACAATTTTCAACAGCTAGTCAATATACTGGCCGACTGATCAATTACTCCGAAATCGCCAAGCTTGTAATATTTCATGAATCGAAAAATAATCACCTGGGATAAGGGGAGGGGGGGCGTACGGTGATACAATATAGAATGGCTTACGGTTCCAGTAGACGGGGTAGCACTCCCGGTCTTTGACATCGACCTCGTACAGCCCTCCCCGGACACACACCGGGTCCACATCGATGCCGGCCGCCCCGTCCGCCGAATCACATCTCTCAACGGCCCTCCGGCCGTCAAGCCCCCTGACGATCCCCGATTCCGCCGGCCTCGTCGTCGCGTCATTGACCCCCTCGGAAGGCGCGGCCGCCGCCTCTTTTCGCGGATTCTCCTCATCCTCCGCATCCGCTGGCCACGGCCCCTTGTTGGACCTGCCCGGGTTCAGCTCGCAGAATTTGCGGTACATGAGCTCGATCTTCAACGAGTCGTACCCGACGAACGGCTTCCAGGTTCGGCGGTCCTCTTTGTAGAACCACCGGACCTCCTCCGCTCCTAGCTCGCCGACCACTTCGTACCGGTGCCGACAGCTGGTCGAGCGGTTCCTCTTCCTTGGGGCGACGTTGCCGTCGCTTTCGCTGTAGTCCCGGTCGCCAGCGCGCCCCAGGCAGGCGGAGTCCGGCCCGTGGTGAGCGTGACAGCCGGGATAATCCTCCCCCACTAGGCCCAGCACCATGCCGTCCTGTTCTGCCCCGTGGCCGTCGTGCAGCAGCGGCAGGTGTCTGTCCAGCCCGGGCTGCGGCGCTCTCATGCCGCGGTGCATCGCCTCGCCCACGGGCTCTTCGTAACAGCATTCAAAGGCGTCGCTGCCCATGTCCCAGCCGCTGGTAGCGTCCGAAGCATCCTCCGGGCTCCGCGTCGGGCTGAACTCGGCAGTCGCGTCCCTGTAACTGCTCATCGTCACACGCACAGCCGCCGACTGTATCGCACGGACACGCTGGTTCGTTAACGTTAACTACCCGTAACGCTGCCGCTCCTGTACGCGGACGGCGAGCCCCATTCCCAGTGTCCGCGCACCACCATCAATGCCGCCAAGCAGCGCCGCTCTCCGCCCCCCCCCTAGAGGGACATGTAGCTCCCCGCGCCGCTTGTCGTACCGCTCGCTCTCCTCCTGGCTGTCACTCGCCGGCAGGAGCCCGTTTTCCACCCGCCGCGGAGAAGGAGAGGAGGGCCGGCCGAGAGTCGCTCTAAAGCGAAGCTCCGCCGCTGGTGGTGCTTCCGCGTTTTGGTCACGTGGTTCTGAGTCGGCAGGAATGAACGGGAGCGAGCGACGGGGACGTTACTGAAAGAATACCTCCCTTTGAAAACCAACTAAACTGCGGAGACGTGCGAATACACGTCACATGCTCCCGTTTGAACGATCTATCGATCAGTGCAAAGCCAGGATTTTAAATAATGTGCTACCAAATTACAATTCCACTGCTAGCAATTACTGTCAAGCGCAACTTCAGAAGAGATATGCAGACTAAAAGGGAGACTAGTCTGTCTCCGGTTTTAAATTTAGACCAAGACAGCTTTAGTTTCAGTGCTGGCCCACACTATGTGCCGGCCTTTTCCCTCTGTATTCAACAAATGTAAATTACCCACAATCACTCCAACCGCTTCACTCTGCAAAAGGGCTACTTCCTTCCCTTAGACATCGCTCTCGAAGCCGTCTGTCTTCAATGTACTTCCTTCTGTTTTGGTCATCTTATCCATATTGAATAATCTACATTGTTTCTTTCTCCTACAAATAAGAAATCTATGG
>JAODUD010000039.1:11141002-11159236 GCA_026784285.1 Stomatorhinus walkeri | reverse complement strand
GGCGGGGAAACAGGTGCATTCTGGGAAACAACCCCCCCCCCCCCCCACGTCTCCTCCTGGAAGAATTAATTCCGAGCTGCTCCGGCGCAAGCTGCCTGGGCCTGCCTGCATCTGGCTGGGCTCTCCAAAGAAGATGTCACTTTAATCTCCCTTTGTTGTTGTTTTTTGTGCTTTTTCCCGCACTCTCATCACATCTCTTGCAGAATTCATGCGACACATTGCCTGCACGTGTGTCTTTCGTTCCCGCTTGCATTTTTCTCACTTGCCTGTGATCCCTCCATGCACGTACAGGAACCTGAGCATTAACCGGCAAATGTTTTCTCCTCTCTTCTGCTTCTTCCTGGGACGCCATTCCAGGTATTTCTCTCCCTGTTCTACAGATGGTTCCGTTTTGGATACATTTGCCAGCGCCTCTGCTCATTCCCTCTGGTCCCGTAAAAAGGCACGGGGTGACATCCTGAGATCCGGCCCGTTTGGGACCCGACCGTGCTACGCCCCCCCCCCCCCCCTTTTGCCGTGTTAGCACACAGTGCCGATCATAGGGGCGCCATTGAGCGTAAATAAGCCGGCAATCCCCCGGGGTCACACTTCAGGAGGTGAGAAGTTTGGGAATGAAACGACGGAGGCCCAGTGCAGATATATTTCTGGGTGTAACTGCAGGGTTACTGCAGGACAGAGCGCCATGCGTGCAATGAGATATATGTACGTCCCGTGCTTCTCTGAATCAGCTCCAGACTTTCCACAAGCATGTACTGGAGATTGGGTGGATGCAGTGTTCCTGAATGCATCACTGGGCCGCGGTGCCACCGTCTTTATAAAAAGCCCAGCAGCCTTTCTCAGATATCTCTGCTGGTTCTCGCGACGGTTTACCCACTAACTCTAGTTTTAGTGGCGTGAGCACTACTTCAGAGTTAGGGGCGTCGTTGGCGCTCCTGTAGTTAGGGGGCAATTTCACCTGCGCCTCCAACCCGTTTGCCGCCCACCTGTAATTAGCGGGCCGCTACACCTGCAGCTCCCGGGCTGCAGCTGTTGTTTGCGGGCTGCTAATGAATGGGTACGCACACCTGCGTCTCCGGGGCCAGCCTCCGCACACACCTGCAGCCCGGGTGCATCGGCCGTCCGGAAAACCGCGTTCCTCTCAGTGCGGCCACAGGAATCCCTCACTCGCGGCTTGCCGTCCGGTCCCCCCCCCACCCCCTCCGGCCTCCTCCCGCTTCAGGGGCCCGCAGACAAATTGCCCTGGAAGAGGCAGATGTGAAATTTCTCTCATCTAAAAAGAATCAGGTTTGGAGCGGCGACGGAGCTGGATGACCGCAGCCTGCACAAACACAGTGAGCCGCCAGCGTCTGACAACAGTCACTGCGGGCTGCCAAAGTGTGAAATAACTGCTGTCAAAATCCAGGTCTGGAGTCATACTCAGAAACATTTGGAGCGTATTGCTGACAGTGAACTACCATAACAAATATCACCCTAGGACTATGTTCCCATGCCTTATGTGCACCCATCAGCCTCAGCCGGGCCTGATTATATTTTAATTAACACATCTGCACAGTGCCGCAATATCAGGCCACCACACGCGCTCTCCTCTGCACTGGATGCTTCCGGAAATGACGACGACGTGCTGTTGTAAACCTGTTTAGAAACAAGGGTGTTTTTATTCAGGATAGATCGTTTTCTGCCCCAACATGCAGAGCTTTCTCCGTCGTACTGAGCGGAGTCTTTATGCTCCTTCAGCACTGTCATTCATTTGCTCTCCAATGAGCGCAGCGGGCTTCTGAAAATGCTTCAGCTTGTCTGCAGGAATGTTTCATGGCTGCTCCGAGCAATTCTCATTGGGGAAAAAATGATAATAATGGTAGTAATGAAAAAATAGCCTTCTCTCTTGTACCTCTGTCCCTGTCTCTCCTCCTCCTCATCTCTCTTTCTCTCTTTCTCTCTCTCGACTGGAATTACTACCAGCCTTTTCCTGTAGGAGTTACAGTGCCGGAAATAATATGCTCCAGACATTTTTACTTCTTAATGACTTGTTGTGCTCGGAGCTTTTCTGGACACAGTTGTGGGTAGCAGCCACCCTAACACACATGGTGGCCAGGCTGGGAGGGCTCCTCACCTGCTTGCCCCCCACCTCCCATTCTCCAGCTACCTTTCGCCCCACACCCCCAGTCCCCCACCCCCACTCTACGGAAGGACTCTAGTGCAGGGGGTGTTGAGGTCTCCCATTCTAGAATGCCAGATAGGGGTGAGAGAAACAAGCCGCAAGGCCAAAATTCCCTCAGGGACAGGATTTGTTTGGTCTAGTTCAGTTTAGTCGGGTTTGGTTTGGTTGGGTTCAGTTTGGTCTGGGTTGTTTTGGTCTGGTTTGCTTTGGTTGGGTTTGCTCCAGTCTGATTTGGTCAGGTTTGGTTTGGTCAGGTTCTGTTTGGCCAAGTTTGGTCTGGTCTGGTCCGGTTTGGTCAGGTTCGGTTCGGTCTGGTTCGGTTTGATTGGGTTTGATCTGGATTTGTTTGATCGGGTTCAGTTTAGTCTGGTTCAGTTTAGACAGGTTTGGTCTGGTCTGGTTCGGATTGGTCTGGGCCAGTTTGGATTTTTCACTTCAGGCCCAGTTTATCAGATTCCTCAGAATTGCATTCGGGCATATAACCACACACAAAGTGGCTGGGCATGCTCCAGGAAAGCTTTCGGCCTCGGAAGCATCATTTCACCGTGGACCTCTATTGGTGGATCCGTGGAATTCAGTTGCTTGGTTGCCAATGGCAACATCCTTGTTTGTTTGGCCATTTTTTCACGTATAACATACGGATCTGCTTAATCGGAAGTTTGCGGTATTTTCTTTTACTGTTGTACCCCAACCGAGGTATTTGCTCCAAGATGGTACACACTGCAGAGAGAATTATATGGCCTCCTACGCTCCTCTCACAATAAAAGTCATAATAACAGGTTGTACATTTTTTTTCCTCACTGTTTCACATGGATGGCAGTCTTGGGCTCATGCTGATAAAGACAGATGAAAGGTAGTGTCAGTGTATGGACTGGAGTCTGGACGCCTGTAACTACGGAGTTAAGAGGTCAACCCAAACCCCGGGGATGCCAGCATGTTATGAGACTAACACATTCCTTTTCTCCTCCACTCGAGGACTCGACACATCTGTCTGTTCACATACAATAAAAAACCAGGGGCCCCAGGTGGGGCTTTTGACTCGTTCACGGTCACCACTGGGACCAGAGCTCATGCACACTGCGTAACGCGGTGCCAGCGCCACTAGAAGCTCGACTCGTTGATCTTGGCAGGGCTTTGACATGCGATCCCGTCGCGTATGAGACCTCTTCATCATGCTGAGTGCCATTCTCCCACTAAGCACCCCACACCCCCATGTTTTCACCTGACAGAATTCCATCTCCAGCAGAGGGCGCCGTATATACTGCACCCTCCAAAAGCCTGTAAATTCAATTAGATTACAATGACCAAACAACTGTCCTCTTGATTTAAGGCAAAATAGCCTTCAGCAGCCGAATGCCAAGTTTAACAGGGTTACTCCTCATTTCTAAATCCAGACTGCAGTCTTCAAAACCAGCGAGGGAGTTTTCTCGTCTGGAATGGAGGAATGTCTCTGCGTTTGTCCCTCAGTCCCCCGGCAAACTCTGGCTCCCTTCCCACCTGCTTCCCAGCCAGTGGAGTTTAGTCCCCCCAGATGGCTCTCGTAAACCGTCAGCAATCTGGAAGCCCTCTGCGGTGGACTCTCTTTTTTTCCCAATTTTGATTAAGATTTGTATGGCCCTCCCTCTCTGTATAAATTCCCCAGATTTGTATCATGTTTGGCCCCTCAGCCACGAAAGCACACATCTGTTTGTCGTAGCGGCTAGCGGTCGCTGCTTGGATCGTCCTGTTGGGTGCGGGTCCCCTCCATTCCAGGCGTCCGAGCCGACCCCAGCGCGTTCCCAACAAGCCTCTCCCCCACCTCCCAACCCCCGCCAAAATCAATCCCAGGCTTCCTTTCTTTGCGGGTGAATCCAAGAGGGAAGGAAAGACTCACGGGAACAAACAGCAAACATGGATGATCTCAGGCCTGAATTCCACCCAGGAAGTGTTGAGTTATTGCAGCTGAACGGCCGCTGCGCCCCCCCCCCCGGTCCCAGGCACGGCGTAGAGGCTACCGTGCATTCCAGCCGCACTCCTTTCATTTTCTGGAAAGCTCTCCCGCACAGTGGCTCCCTGAGCCTGCTGCCCAGCCCAGTGCAAGCCGCGGGTCACCCCAGAAAAGGCGGAGCAGCATGCGGATAAGCCCGTCAGAGTACAAACACCCGTAACGAATCGGAGCTTTCATCTGGGCAGAGCCGAGGGCCATACTCCTTCCAGAGTTAGACATGGGGGGGGGGGGGGTAGGAGCACGACATAATTTAATTTTCGAAGGCATTCCAGGATTTGAAGGCAACAGAAGACATGATTTCTGATTGATTATGAATTTTTCTACCGCTCGAGTCAGAGACTCCGGAGCACTGAGCACTGAGGTAGGTGGGGGGTGCCGGCATGGGTGTCGGCATGAGCAGACAGGTTATTTCTAAACAGGGTAAGAGCTTCAAAACACTCAGAACTGGCCAATGAGAAAAAAGGCTTCAAAAGCCACAGTGGGTGGGATCAGTATGTGCCAAGCGTGACTTCCTGGGTTAACCCACCAAGAGCAAACCGAGCGAGTGACCAACGGAACCGACTAAGTAACCAATGGAAAGCTGAGTCACCAACATTGGATAGAGCCCGCCAGCCGAGTCTCATTCCTCCCAACACTTAATAGACGCCGTGTTGTGCCTCATAAAGCCAGAGAAACCACGTACTAGCAGGTGCAGATCCCAGAGAAGAAGGGCCGTCGAGCTACGCTAGGCCGCTTGAGGCCCAACCACTGGCTCAAGTGATTGGTGAACCAGAGAGTCACTTTGATCTTTGTCGTGACTGGTGGGATTCCCACAACCACGGTGTTATGGAACAAGAACTACCCTATAAACTAAGCAGGTTAGACCCCGCTATGGGATGGAAGACCCGTCGCTTCAACACTCGGCTACTCACTGTTGACAGCGTGGCACTTGCAGCGACGGCACCTGGCACATCGCTATGCGTCTCTGAGCTGATGACAAGCAATCATGACGCCTTGGGGCTGCTAGCTAACGCTGATAAAAGGGCTTCATTCTCAGCTGCGGTTGGGTAGGTCTTTTGTGGCCTATTTACTTCCCGCCTCGCTGCATTCATTTTGAAAACGCTGCTTTGAACACACTTAACGTGCGGTAATTTCTGCAGGAAAGGACGAGAGTGTAGAGAAAATGGAAGGATGGTTGGATACATGGCTCACCATCCTACTGCGGAAGAATGCATTTCTCCAGTAGACTTTCAAAGCCCAATCTGTCCTTGTGAAATGGCCGCCAAACGAGGCAGCTGATATAAGCTGTGCTTTGCTATGTGTACAAAGACTGCGATTTACATGTGTAGAGAGAGAGAGAGACCCCAGTGGTCAACAGATTATAACAAAGTGAAAGAGTTAACTGGATCCACCATCAGCATTTCCTGCCAGACAGTACAATTTATTTATAAGTGCTAGCTGATAAGAAACAGTCCCTTCCTCACAAATAGAGGGCTCTTCACTCTGTGGCATCTGTTCTTCTTTCAAAGACAGAGTTTTTTTTCCCTGAATGATAAAAGAATGGAGTTCCAGAGCTGTCCATGATCAGTAACTGCCTTTTATCATAAAAAAAAAAAACCAAGGACTCTCAGTGCCCTAATGAGCTTTCTTCGTGTTTGGCTGATTTGAACGACGTCTGTTGCTACATAATGTCTTTAGAGCTTTAACACTGAATTGAAAGCGAATGCCGGTCCATAAACTCAAAGGAAACTCCTGTAAGGTTCCGTTCGGGACAAACATAATTTGCCATGGTGCCCCAGGACAGGGGAGATTATGTTTATCCTTGCAGGGATCACGGCTTCCTTCCTCTCTCATCTTTGTTGGATCTGCCAAGCGGTTACCTTCCTGACCATTAGAGGACACTGGGAGGATTGGGGTGGTTGACTGCAGATTTCCCAGAATGCACGGTTCGCCTTGGCACATCTGCTTGCCATGGGTCTTTCTGGGCTACATGGGTTTGGAAAGGGGCCACAAACTTATTACAGAGAGGGCAGTCAACCCACACACTGTCGGTGGGGGGGGGACGGACATCTACAGGGAGGGCCACGGATGAATCCAGGGAGACTCAAATTGGGCTCATTAGCGAGTGTGAAACGTATCACATGCCGTCAGGCAGGATCCTGACACCAGTGTTTATGGGGAAAACAGCTCTTTATCCACTGTCCGGCTATATAAAGTGGGTAAGTGAGAGTTCAGGCCTTGGCAAGCAAAGCAGTGTGAGAAGCAGTGTGAACCAAGCATGACAGAGCGCCGCCTGCCCTTCCCTGGGCGCCAAAAGCCTGTGGGCTCCCGATAAGCAATGCACAGAAATGACCGAGTCCCTGTCCCTTAAGGACCGCCATGAGACTAGCAATGGCAAACGTAGCAGAGCAAGATGGCAGTCACTCTCATCTACATCAACCTCATCCATCCTCTAACCTCTTAGCCCAGGCAGGGTCATGGGGGGGCCTGGAGCCCAACCAGAACTACAATCACAGATGGGATGTGAGTCCATTATGGGGAGCGAATCCAAATCTCACACTACGGGCAATTTAAAGAAACCACTGTGTCTTAACTACATGGAATAGTTCACAACACACAATCACATGCAAACTGCACAAATAAAGTGAAGGGATTCGAACCTCCAACCCTAGCGTGCTACTTACAAAGCCACCCCACATTCATCTCAATTGCTTTGTATTTCTCACATAATCAAATGCATTTTTAAGGTATGGAACTTCCTGTTGTGATTCTATAGTATCTGTCTCATAGTCCCAAAACTGTGGACAAATTTATCAAATGAAACAGGAGGTAATTCATTAAACAAAATCATTAAAGTGAAAAGGCCTTCTTACCAGTGTCTTTCCAAAAGGTGCATGTGTGAGAGCTGGTTTGTGTACAGTAACATTATCTTTAATCCAATCGCTCCGCCGTTTCCTGTACCAGCAAAAATGTTTCTTTGCCACATTCAAAAAAAATGCCACTGCATATACAATATAAAATGTTTTACTCTTTTTATTTATGTTTAAAATAAGGATGCACATTTATTTGTAATATGTAGTTATAAATATATATATTTTTGTCAAAATATATGATCATATCGTCAAAAAAAAAAAAAAAAAACGACAGAATTTTACATCTAATTATAAATAAGGGCCCGAGTGGAGATATTTCGGCAGCAAGCCTGTGACTGAAGTGTCCTTCACTCAGCGACACCCACAGCCCTCAACCACCATCTCCTGGTAGTTTTTGAGGACCACCTTGTCATGCTCATCCAGGTAGAGCATGGAGATTGCACTCAGTTCCGTGGGCACGCAGCAGGCTTTGGGTACGCTGGAGTTCACCGAGTTCACCAGAGTCTGCACGATGGCGTGGTTGGTAGAGTTGAGGTGGTCCGCCAGCGGGAACGGGCACTCTCCCTGGCAGTAGAAAGCGTGGTAGCCAGGCGGGGCCACAATCCAGTCGTTCCAACCCACGTCGCTGAAGTCCACATAAAGTGGGTGCCGCCGGCAGTGGCGGTTCTTTTTGCGGCCCCGTGGCTTGGCACTGCGCTTGCTCCTGCGTGTCAGCGGGTGGCCCTTACCGTCATGGCCGAAGGTGACCAGCAGGGGGCGCAGCTGAGACCAGTCCTCCTGGGGAGTGGCGTGCAGCGAGCGGGAGAGGCGCACGTGCCGGCCTTGCTGGGCCGCCGTGCGGTTGAGGTGCAGCACTTCCACGGCCAGGCCCAGGTTGGGCACACGCTCGTGGGTCCAGCGCAGCGCGGCGGGGCTCACGTCGAAGCTCTCCCAGCCTGACGTGTCGTGCTGCACCAGCCGCGTGTCCAGCAGCCGCGTGATCAGCTGGCCGCCCCGCACCACCTTCAACACCTCGTACACGTTGATGCGGTGCCGCCGCTGGTCGGCGCTGTGCAGCTCCGCGCCCGGGATCCGCTGCCGGTACAGCCGCAGCTCTGCCGACGAGAGCAGCTCCCCTGGCAGGATGCTGCTGAGGTTGAAGACGAAGCGCAGGGGGGTGTCGCCACCCCCGACATCCGCCAACTCGTCTGCCACCGCTTGCTCCAAGCTCTCTGGGAGGGGGCAGAGCAGGGGCACGTTAGAGCTGCTGCCTACGCCTACCTTTGGATTCTACCTACCTTCTTCTGCATCTCTGGACACGACATGCCTCCTAACTGGGACTCCGGTTACACCAAAGTAACTCTCAGCCTGACCACTCCCTGCCCCACCCACGTCCCGTAACAGACCACTTCCATATCTCTGAGTCTCCAGGTCTGTGTGAGACACCTTCACGCTTCTCCAGCAGGTCATCGGATCACTGGCCAGTCTGACTTCCTGAATCCCACAAAAGAGTGGTTCACAAAGGTGGACCCCTGAATACAGACTCCTAAGCTGGTTGATTTCCTGCAAGCGTGCAGCCGCACGTGTCAGTCAGCGTGAGAGTGCCTGCAGAGAGCAGGAGTCGCGCGGCATGTCGGGTGGCCGTGCCGGAATTCCTCGCGATACAGTGACGCCAAAACAATGGGTCATGGGGTATCATTAAGCAATGGCTCAAAGGAGCGAGGAACAGATACTCAAAGGCCGGTAACAATGCCCCAGCTCGCCAGGCAGCAATTAGCCTTGCCTAGTAAGACAAGAGCATCGGTGATGGCTACTGGCCACGACCTGATGACGCCAAAGCTGCTGAAGTCTCCCTGGAGCCCCCTGCTGTCTGCATGGGATGGGGCACAACCCCTCCCTCTGAGAAGAGCGGCCTCTCAGCCCTCCAGGCCTGATACCAAGGATAAAGCAAGTTGAGATCGGTGACCGAAAACTCCACTTATATGCTCTCACGTGTGAAACTGGAGCAGTGTATAAACTACGAAAAAATGTTTTATTAACAAATTAAAAATATTTTTAAAAATTTAACGACACTGTACATATAATCCCCAAATTTTGCACCTTGTCGTGTTCTCCATTCACCCTATGTGAATATTTGTCACGTCATCATCCTGCTGTACCAAGTAAAACCTGAAAGGGCGGCGCTATCGTCCCCTCCCCCGATACCCCCCACCGCTGTTCCCTGCCACTTGACGCCGCTCATTACACTCGTGATCAGACACATGTCCTGGGTGCTTGTGCCCCAGCCGCCAGCGACGGAGGCCCAGCCAGCGGTCGATCCGTGCCCGGTCGTTCTGCTTGCTGCTGCCCCCGCACAGGAGGGCCATATTTAGCCGGCTGCACTGGGCTACCATTAAGCATAATTACATAGTGGGGAGGCCTCTGCAGAGATGCGTACAGCAGGCGAGCAGGGCACCGGGCCTGCGGGACTCTGTGCTCCAGCTGGGTGGAGTCGAGCCGGACTCGGTAATACAACAGTACGTGTCCCTCCAGCACGACACAACACCAGGGGGGGTCCTCTCATGCCGGCTGGCCACAGGGGCCTATCCCACCACAGGATTCCACCCCAGAGAAAACTATTTACCGAGTCCTCAATCAGACTAAAATGGGGAATTGTGAAAGGCTTCATCCTGCACTATGTATCCCTCGATATCTTCCTTACAGATTCTATTATGCCTTAAAGATGACGCAGTAAGGATTCTGACTGTAATTCTTATAATGACTGACGAGCAAACTGAAGCGTGGATTTAAGTATTTGATCACAGTAGGTCCAAACGCGCAGATACACAATGATGACCCCATCAGCTCCCCCCAGTGCGCGTATGGGGCGCTGCAACATGTCTGGGTTTCCCGCCCCAATCCCGGCGGTATCCCCCCTCACCTTGGTGATGGAAGGCCCGCACAGTGTTGGCACGGCTAGCGGACCTCTCGGGGTACTGGAAAGTGGCGCCGGGTGGGCCAGGCTGCTCGGCCTCACCAGACTGTGCATGGTACAGGTCCACCAGGTACTGCGGCACCACAGCAGAGCGGGAGGGCCGGGGCCGGCGCTGCAGGCCAAACATGCGCAGCAGCGTGGCCTCGAAGTCCCGCAGGGCGGCATCGTTCTGCTCCGGGAGGCGGCCCTGCAGGCCCAGCACCCGGCGCCGGCCCAGTTCCGGCACCAGGCTGGCATGCGTGCCCTCCCACAGCAGGGCTTGGCAGAGTAACAGCACCATCAGCATTCGGTTACCAGCGACCATGATGTCTCTGGGTCAGAGGGTACAAGGTGGGAGGGGGGGGGGAGATGAGGTGTAAGGATGAGGGTGGACAGGAGGTGGAGTCTCATCTGAACATCCCCTTAACCCCCTACACATGTATGGAAAAAAACTACTTATAAGAAACAATGGCTCTTCAATTGGTCATAACTATTGTCTTGTTTTCAGAGTCATCTGGCCTCTGATCAGATACACCCTGTACCTGCACTACAATCAAATCATTCACTCACAGAATAGAAAAAGGACAGAGCATGAGAATGGCTCCCTGATTGGTGAAGAAGCTCAGGCAGACACACGGGCACCAATGAAGCCTCAGGAGAGCAGGCAGGGCTGGGCAAGCGCCGTATAAGAGGCCAGGCTCTCAGACGGACGGCTCCTGTCTACATACCGACAGGAAGTAGAGTTGGGAGAAACAGTCCATGTTTGTGAGACTGTGGCCGTGGACGCGATCCTGGAGGAAACGTCACTCGCCACCCTGGGGCTGCTCGAGGTCGTCAGGGTGAACCCGATCCTAAGACACAGGGAGATACTTATTAAAGCGGACAAAGCCGGCTCTTTGAAAGGCCGGCGCATTGTTAGCGTACAATTCAGGGCTCAGGTATCGTTTCGATCCTCACACCGTTTACACTGTAAGCATTTCTTCAGAATACATATCCAAGCAGATTCAGTTCACTGCTGGGGGAAAAAGAATCACAGCTTACAAACACTCATCCTTCTCCCCAATATAATCCACCGGAGTCCTTAACCACTATGCCACCTGCTGCCCCTGGAAAATACTGCGCACATGACCATACCCTGGTAATTAGAGGCAAAAAAATAAAAATCTCAAGCATTTTTAGGTCACAGAAACATCTGAATGGATTGTGCAATGAAGCCTAATGGTATGACTTAAGAACAAGAATCAGAGGCCAGTCACGAATAAAAATCTGTGCAGGGCCACACACAGAGTTATGCGAGGCCAATTAAGCTTCAGGCTCATATCTCTCACCCCAAACAACAGCGGCAGCTGTGGGCCAGAGTTTCCCCTAAGGACATCCCATCGAACAGCACTGGCCGCTGTGGGCTACGACCCCGAAGGACCAACTGAAAAACCACCACAATCCACCCCCCCCCCACTCTACCCCTCCCTCCCTAAAAGTATCCATGGAAAAATGGCACATGGTGAGGAGCCGTTGATCTGCCTCCCCCCATCTGCATCCGAATGGGGAGGTTCGTCTGTCAACAAAGGGCAGCAGAAGACTCCTGCCTGAATATCATCGCAAACCGTCGACCAGCAATTCCAGTGTACTTATCTAAACTGTGCCACCCTGCCCCCAGTCACACCCAGCAGCCGTCCCTGGAGTGGAGACGATGAGAAACTCTGTGCTCTCTGATGTACCCCCCCCCAAAGTGAAGGCGTTACTGTCAGCAGATCCCCCAGGTGATAGGCTGATAAATTGTTAAAGTTTAGTCATGTAATGCTTCCATTAGATCACATAATATGCGCGCTTGGAATAATGCCCTTACCGCAAATTACCTGCCCTGTCACCACAGTAAACATTGCCAGATAAACTACATTACACAGATTCAACAGAAACGCCAGAGTAAGGGATTCAAACCCATCACCATGTGGTCCAGTGCATTAATTAAATGTTGATCTGCCTTTCAACTGGTTATGCTATTATCCAACCTCACACCTACAGCATCTGATAGGTCTGCAATGTCTTGCAAGATGAGGTTGAACAAGCAGGCATGCTTAATTTTTCGCACAGCAGAGTGCAGTGAAGGATATTCGTGTCCACGTGAAGCTGTCCCTCTTACAGGAGAATAATACTTTTCATTTTTTCCTGAAAAGACTAAACTGTTTTCGTAAGCCAAATTAAGACGCACGCAGCAGATTTAACTGGGTGTATTTAAATTAATCTTATTGTAAAATGATGATCAAGTAATTTCCACAAACTGTTGTGTTACATGGCGAAAAAATAAGCGGACCAGCAAGCAGGCTCTGCGGGATTTATTTGCGCGCTTTCGGCCGAACAGTAAGTCATGACATCTAATCGCTTAAGTTTAAAACCTGTTCTCCTTACGAGGTACTGACATGTTGGTCAGTGTCTGGTTATACTTAGCGGCGAGGTCAACGTTTTTTAAGAAAAATTGGGAACATAAGTTCTTTGCCTTGGTCTCCAACTGAGCAGCACAAAGTAACCGTCACCGATGCGCCGAAAGCGGCGGACGGCGAGTGAGTCCATTCAAAGATGACACTTTTCATACAGAAACTACACAAAAAAGGAACAATCACCCACTTAACCAACATACACGCACGAAGTTTGGCGATGGACTACGGATAGATAGGGCAGATATTTATTTATATCTAGGCAATACGCAATTATTTATTTACAGTTAGGTGATTTGGTGTAAAACAAAGAGGTGATTACAGGATTTTTCGTGCTGTTCATCAATGACGCATTTGTAAATAAACTAGCGGTAGGCAGTAATAAGATGAAATGAGACCTTATATCAGTCCAGCAGTTTTATCAGAATAAAGTCATTAGCCGAACTGCGGACTTTCGTTCATCCGACGAAAAAGCAATAATTGCAAGTCCGCGCATGAACAATGGACATTTTTACAGCAGATTGCGTGACTAGGCGGTGAGCACATTCGGGACAGGGTAGCATTTATAATTGCCCGTTTTCTTTGTTTTGCTGAAAGTCAATAATTCATGTTATTTAATTAACTCGGGGCCATCGCTTTCGTGCTCGCCTTTTCGTGCGAAATACTAGGAGAGCGCTTGTGAAAAAGGGAACTTTGCAGCTGGGTTACATTAGTGAATTAGAAGCAAATATGTCAGCACCGAGTAAGGGGTTGTTTACATAGACAATCTGAACGCACCTTTTCTTCTAAAAGACAGGTAATCTCACTAATCCCAAAACGGCTGTATGGCGAAACCCAGCCTGATCAATGGGTGCGTGGGGCAGGTGTTTGAGAGATCGCCGGCCAAGGAGAGGGAATATGGGACAAAGTCCAGGTACGTGCATGCCTCCGACAACCATAATCTTCTAATAAACTTTACTTTACTGCAGCGAAGGAAAACATCGCCACCGCAACTGCGCACCAAATGCCTTACGCACTTTATGTATTGTAATACTCAGCCCTTTCTGAGATCAGATCAGTTACAATAATATAAGTGGCGTTTGAATTATGTACTCAGTTATTATAGCTTCTAAACACATTTTAATTACCAGTTTAACTACTACGGATACTGTAAAATATCTGTTTACCGGCTTCCATTTGAAGAAAGCAAAAATGATGCATACTTCGCGGAGCAACTGTAAATTTATTCATCAAGCCGTTGTAAAAAAAAAAAAATCGCAAATAAAACAAGCTGGTGCGTTTAATCTCTTACCATAAATTGCGGTCCGAATATGGGTTAATTGTCTGATCGAAGTTAGTTATATCACATAAAAGAGCAAAACTGTAAATCTCCAGCAGAAGAAAAATCCAAGAAAAAATGAACAAAACTGTTCAAAAAGCCGAAAATCGTAGGAAGTGACACGAATATGCCACCGAATAGTATTCCGGAGAGTCACCGTGCTTTCGGTGTGATTCGCGCATGACCGCGAAAGTCCATCCGATGGCCGTCCGGCGGAGGAGTGCGGAGGCGGCTCTTACTGGGACGCGGCCGGGCTCCTTTCTCAGAAGCTGCGGAGCGCAGCGTCGCGCACACATGAAAGCCACTAACTGTTCTGGCATCTGAGGCTACATGTAGACTTTGTGTGTCCGCCCAATTCATCCTGCTGCCTCCTCCCCCACTCCCTCTCTCCTCTCTTTTCCCTTCTCGCACTCGACTGAAGTAAAGAAAGAAACAGAAAAAACTCAAACAATGATCGATTAGCCTTTTAAAGTGTACCATTCTGTACAAATCTGTATTTATTTTGCATAACTTCAATATAAATCAACCATGTAGTTACACGTTTACAAATTTGCATCATGAAGACAAACACGGCATTTGAGATACAATTCACGTAATTTAGTTTTTATTAACAATTATTCATCTATCAAACATCAACACTTAGAATTATACAAGTTAAAGCTGTTGACCCACTTTAACTGTGTCAATACAAAGCTTTATGTTCTAAGCAGGCTGGTTGTCCAAAGGAATATGTTTGCAGCTGCAAATCTCTGTGTGGACATTTGGTCCCTTTTATAACTAATAAGTGATCTTTACTGGCCCATTATGTCCTTATATCCTTTCACGTTAATGACCTGATAATCATTGCTTAAAGGTTAAAGACCCCGCCTTTGTTCTGGGCTGCTCTGTTTATACTGGTCTATGGAAATGAAATGATTATCTGCTCCACATTCCCTCAGCTGAGAGTTAAAGGGAGCAGAGAGACTAGGGGGGTCACGTGACCGTCATCCCCGCTCGGCCAGACCCGCAATCTACGAGGGAAGCGTTGCCCCTCTTATAATGACCTGTATAAAGGTTCACAGATGCGTACAGGCAAATGTTATTCTATTAACGGATTTCTGGAAGGTTCTTTGCTGTTCCTTCAGGTGAAGCTGTACCTTGGATTCAGATAAGGTAACTGTACACTCTGGCGAAGCAGCCGGCTTTGCATAATTGCAGCCGTGGCCCTGTGTGTCTTGTGACAGACCTAGCAAAGCACCTTTCTCCGGGCATCGGGGCAGAAAACTGGCCCACTGTGGATGTTAAGCTGTAAATCTGCGGAGGCTGTCCCCGCTCCTCCTGGTGGGTCACACATGCGCCCTGAGAATGCGCATCAAGTAGAGAGGATTAGGGTGAGACTGAACAGTGGTCTAAACAGGAAATATTTGCCAGGGGCTCAACACAAATGGCCCTGTTATTTCTCCCGGTTTATTTACTTTCATTCCCTTGTTTATTAATTGCACAAAACAGCAGAAACATCCACCATATGGCTTCAGGGGCTGAGAATGTGAACTTTACTGTCAACACAGTAACTTTATCTGCTCCTGGCGCTTACACGCACACTCTCTCTCTCTCTCTCTCTCTCTCTCTCTCTCACACACACACACAGACTTATACTCATATGTTTGTGGGGGCTGTCCATTCATCTCTATGGGCAAAATGCTAATCCCAACAATGACAACCTTACCCTCTACCCAGGCCAAACCATAACAATAAATAACCAAACAAAATACACGTCTTTTGGCATTTTTAGTTTTTTGATTACAGTCACAGATTTTTATAAAGTTGAATTTCCCCTTGTGGGGAGTGAAAAAAAATGTCAAAACAAATGTTAAAATAACATTTAGTCCCCACAACGCAATATATACATATTGGCTGACACAGAAACACATGCACACAGTGTGTCTGCATGAGAAGCTGGTTTAACCCATTACCAATGATTGGTCTGCCCCCAAAACTCAACAGATATGCAAAACTGGTGCTTAATCAGTACCTTGCCTTATGAGGTAGTCCTATTGTGAAAGGTACTGGGAGAACACTCAGATGTGGCCACCTTCTACATCACAAAGCCTTAACTGATCACAGAGTTGGGGCCAATGCCTATCTCTCCCATTCCCCGCAGGTGTTTAGTAACTCCTTCTAAATTGCACTCATTAAGTTCATTAGTCCAATCAGCCCACAGATGCTCCTTCCCACCTTTGTTAGCTGACAGACGGAGACAAAACTTGTCTCTCGAGTGACGCTGGTGTCGACGCTGTAATTAAGAACTTCGTAAAGGTGGGGCATGATGGACTCTTTGGGCTGGAGATCCACAAAGCGGGATTTCACAGTTAGTTGGATAATTAAGCCAAACGTGATAACTGTCCAACAGGAAGAAAGGAAAGTGACGTTCCCACTGGACAGTCCTGACATTTGGCTTAAGTTATCTGGCTAATAAAGATAACCTGCTTTGTGGAATACCCCCAGGACTCAACACAGAAGAGTATGCTTCTTCATAAATCCCTCATAGGCTGCATCTGTGAAGGTGTGAATGTGCTTTTCGGACGCGTCTTGGAAAGACAGGCATCTTCACATAAGCTAAGTGTTAGTAATCTCTGGCTCCTCATACAGCTGTTTTACGAGTGTTTGTATGTTGCTTATAAAGCTGTGACATTGATTATGTAGGTGCTATGAATGCTTACTGCTGAGCCGTGCATCCTAAAGGGCGCTGAGCTGCACTCATACAGAGACACAAATTATGTGCGGCTATCGGCAAAGGAAATAATTCAGCCTTTGAGGCGCGCAAGCTGCAGCGTGATGGATAGCCATTTTTTTTTTTTCAGTCTCACATTCAAAGCACAATGTGAAAGTCAGTGCCTCGCCTTCACAGCCGAAGCGGCCAAACTCCGGCTCCCCACGGGCCTTCCTCCAGCGGGATAAGCTGCCCTGCGGTTTGCACGTTGCCAAATTTCAGAGGAGATGTGGAGAGATAGCACCCTACTGGACGGTAATTAAGTTCACGAGATCAAAAGGCGCGTTAAAAAGCGCTTACCGCCCCGTGTGTCTCTCCACAGCTCCACAAAGAAGGCCAGCATCTGTGTGCCTCTTACTTTGGACTGCCCCCACATGGTCCCCCCCATCTGTTTCAGGTAGGCTCCTCCTTGACCCCCACACTAATGGTTTGATCCAAATTTATCAGCTGAGGCATTCCATGATGGGATTTCCTTTTTTCCCAATCGCTGAGGACCCACCAAATTTTCCTTCAAAAACAACTTGCTTCCCTTAAAATGTGTCTACAGTCCCTGTATTGGAAAGGCATCTAGAGACAAATTCAAAGATAAAGTGTCTCTGTGGTCTGACAGCACCTGCTGGTTTTAATTGGACATCTGCAGAGCTCTGGTCGCCAGACTGAGCCGCACTGGGTGCCAAGGCTGACTGTGGGCAGTGCCAGTCTACCAGCTCTCTGCTCCACGAGTAAGAAAACAGCCTACAGTAACAGGTATTCATTTCAATGTAAATATATAGATATGTAGTCATGACAAATAACTACCAGCTATAACCACTTAAATCATTGAACTAATTCCAGATGCACTAAATTAGGTTATATGACAGATTTTAATCATCGGTCAGTTGGTTTAGGTGAATAATTTTTCTCTGTTTGTGTTCGAAGACTTTATAATTTTAGGTTATTGTAAATAGAATTTTCTTATTCGTTTTATTCCTGGATCTAAATAAATTCTAAGTGCATCTTCTTATAAATAGGTACAAACAGTTCTGGAAGTGTTCTGCACTCCTCCTACGAGCCAGTAAACACTGCCATTGCTCAACCTTCACTAATGTTAGCCAGTGTAGCAGACATGCAACCCCCCCGCCCCTGGGGAGAAATGACTGGTTTTAAATGGTGTGGTGAGTCACCGTAGTAAAGTGCCCCTGAGAGCGTTCACCTGTGAGCTCGTCTGCTGTATGCTGTGTGGCCCCGCCCCTCGGCATTACTGTGCGTACGCTGTGACCCGGAGACGTGGCCCCTCCCCTCTGCATCGCTGTGCGTACGCTGTGACCCGGGGACGTGGCCCCGCCCCTCGGCATTACTGTGCGTATGCTGTGACCCGGGGACATGGCCCCGCCCCTCTGCATCGCTGTGCGCACGCTGTGACCCGGAGACGTGGCCCCTCCCCTCTGCATCGCTGTGCGCACGCTGTGACCCGGAGACGTTTGCCCCGCCCCTCGGCATCTCTGTGTACACGCTGTGACCCGGAGACGTGGCCCCGCCCCTCTGCATCGCTGTGCGTACGCTGTGACCCGGAGACGTTTGCCCCGCCCCTCTGCATCTCTGTGTACACGCTGTGACCCGGAGACGTGGCCCCGCCCCTCTGCATCGCTGTGCGTACGCTGTGACCCGGAGACGTGGCCCCGCCCCTCTGCATCTCTGTGTACACGCAGTGACCCGGAGACGTGGCCCTGCCCCTCTGCATCGCTGTGCGCACGCTGTGACCCGGAGACGTGGCCCCGCCCCTCTGCATCGCTGTGCGTACGCTGTGACCCGGAGACGTGGCCCCGC
>JAODUD010000039.1:11112382-11126176 GCA_026784285.1 Stomatorhinus walkeri | reverse complement strand
TATACACACTCACACACACACTCTCATCGTTTTTATATATATATATATATATATACATACATACATACACATATACATTACTAGCCCTTCTCCCAGGCTGTGACACTTCCAAACAAACAGAGAGCATACATACAAAACTCCACACACACACACGTGTACAGAAAGCGTCACACCCACTGAGAATAACACTCCACACAAGACACACAGCCCCGTCACACTGTAAAGTTCACCCGAATCGACCAGCCAGGGCCGAAGTCGCCCCAGATGTTATTTCCAAGGGAATAAACGTTTCGGAGAGCCGCACGTTCAAAAGGGCGGGAGAGTAAACACTTGGAGGGGGCCGGTAGGCATGGCGCACGTGTGAAATGGCGCCTCTGCTGTGGTCGGCCAGGGTTCGGTCCTGGGAACGTGACGATGACAGGATGAGTGGGGAGATGGAGGGCAGGGTTGGGGAGCTGCTCGCAAGACAACCAGCTAGTCAGACCGCTCGGGTTTTCCATTTTCCTGTACACTCATTTTTTTCATTTCTCACCCGCTAACTTTAGTCAGTAGCTATGACGACCAGCCTAGATGGCTAACAAATCCAAACCACCAACACCAGGGTTACAGCCACGACGTCGGCGTCCCGGCAGAAGGAGAGATGTATGAGCGTGGAAGAGAATCTCTTTGATACATGCCATTCATGTCACACTTCCACGCCTCCTTCTGTAACATTTGGGAGGCCTCAGAGGTGTTGGATTTGTAACCTGCACTGGTGGGGGTGTCAGGGGTGGGCGTGGGGGTTGCTGAAAGGTTATAGGCATGAATCTCTTCGGATAATGCTGAATATTTCAAAGGATATTAGCGGCTTGGGTTTATCAGTAGCTAAACTAATAAATAGGGCCAGCTCTTGGCAGGCCTTGGTGGGAGATCGAGCACCAAACATTCCAAGCTCCCTGATCTTTAATTGCCCTCCCCATTAATACCAAAGATAATGAATGAGTGCTAAACGGGGTCCCCCCCCCTCCCCCAGCCAGGAGTAGTAAAAACACAACAGGTCAGGCCGAGTCACTTATCCACGTTATGCAAATGAGATACGGCCATCTTAAGGGTTAAGCTCGTTACCTGCCGCCTGCGGAGTGTTACAAGCATCCCAGCTGTGGTTCCTGGATCAGGGAGGCGGACCGGAACCGACGCAGAAGCAGTGCGAGCTGCTCGGTCTCCTTCATAGGCCTGGCCGCCGGCTGGCGAGGGGAGACCCACGATCTTTCTCACGGCTCCATCGACACGCATCCGTCTTCAGAAAGAGTGACACCAGCGACAGCCCTGGCGTTTCGATGGAGCTCCGTCTGCCTTGGGGGGGTGTAAAGTCAGGGGAGATGGAGCTCTCTATAAAAACCCTGGGCTCCATCCCCACGGAGCTCTGTTCTCGCTACCTACCTTGTCACCACCCTATCTCCATCCTCCCCCCACCCATGAATAGTGCGGGCCTGGAGGAGACAGCCCCCCCCCCCCCCCCCGACACATACGCCCAGGCTCCGCCATGGAGGGGTATCAGACGTGTGAATTGCAGGGCTGGGGTCACAATGGCCTGGCAGCCCTTCAGGGGCTCTCTGGGGGCTGTGAGTTGGGGGCCAGTGTCACAGGGACGTCTACCTGGCACCTGGGCCACAGACGGGCTTATCACTCTGGGGAAATGGAGACGCTGCGGCCAAGACTGGGGAGGGGGGAGGGGGGTCCATACAGCTCCTTCACTGCACACTCAGCGCACCCTGAGATGCAACTGTCTTCACAGGGACACAAAAGGGACATATGCCAGGGTACCAGAGACCTGCAGAATGGGGCGGGGGGGGTCATCCGGGTCGGGGAGGTTGCAGGAGGAGGCGTGGCCTCCACTTTGGGTGGGAGCAAGGTCCGTCAGCTGTTTGCTGTTAGCCTGAGAGTGAGGGCCTCTCCAGCGGGTCAGAGGGATTCTCAGCCCGCCCCCCCCAAAATATCCCCGCCAGCACAGTAACGGCTGTGCGGAGATACGAGCCACATTCCAGCTGCGGCCTCGCTCAGGGCCAAACAAGGGTCTCTGCGGGGAGAAGCTGAGGAAGCGAGTCACAGCCCTTCCTTGAGGTCACTCGCCGCGTTGACTCGCCTCTCTACCGTCAGAAATGTTTACCCCCCTCTCACTCGCTCACAAGTAAGGTTACTGGAAGCATGTTCCTGCCACGGGAACCAGGTGGGGAAGCAGCAGATCACTGCCGAACTCTCTCAAGAGAGAGAGAGAGGGAGTGAGAAAGGAAGAAGAAGAAAAACAACTTGTCCGAGCTGGATGCCGTCCAACAGACACGTGTTATTTCAAAATGAGAACCTTGCTAGAAGCAAGCTCATCTGTAAAACTATTTTTAGTCTGAAACTGGGGAACAGCGTTTATAAAGAGCAGAGCAAGTAATGGGGCATTGTGAGGAAGCACTTAACATGGAAGAATGGACACTCGAATGTTCTTGTGCTCCTGAGATTATGTCTGCTCCTAAATTCAGTAGGATACATTACAGATTAATGGTTTCTCCATAATTAATGATTATTTAATTCCACTACAACTCTAATTGGATTAAACGGTTAGAAGGTGGATGGACAGATAGATGGGTAGATGGATTGATGGATGGATGGATGGATGGATGGATGGATAAAATATGGAATCAGTCTGTAAGGTAAATATTGCCTATATTTACAAATCTGTTCAGAAACATGCAAGCCATTAATTTTGCATCAGACATCAAACACTTAAACATGTCATTAAAACATGTTATCAAATTTGATTTTCATTGCAAACTTTTTGTTACAGATTTTATATTCCAGTTCATTAATGACACTGATAACTATCACACTTTGCACTTCACTGTTATTAAGCTCAAATGCCTATGTGTGCAGACACTGCAAGAGTTTATGGTCCAGTGCAATACTGCAGGGATATATATCAACAGCATTCCAGTTAGAGTCCCAATTGCTACTGGTAAACTTGATTTAACTGGAAACCTATCACTGATATTTTCATATTTTGAAATAACCACCAACATTACGGCCTCATAGAACGAATCTGACGGAGGTTACCTCACACAAAATCATTTAAGTTTCTGTCTACAGGCCATTACATGCTAATGTTTCAAACAAAATTATAAAATAGTAATAGGATACAGAAATATTACTGTTCTCAGAAAACGGTGGGTTTTATTTTATTTTACGAGCTTAAGTCTTCTAAACCTTTTCCCGAAGGACGGTTTTTATTTCTTTTTATATTTTTAAGTTTTACAAGCATTTTTTGATACAGCATGCCCCCTAGAGGCCATTTACAGAAACTATATATCAATTCCTCGCAAGATCAAACTGAAGTAATGTAGATTTATGTCTTTTTTTAAAAAAATGCATAATAGATATTTATATTTCTGTATCGTTTTAACCGATGTGACACCAGAATTGAGAGGTCTGAAGTGGAGTTGTACACCACTTGTACACCAATGGTTTACAGCTGTTTGTATGACTATCGACTATTCGCTTCAGCTTATCTCGATGTATTTTCATTAATAAATAAATATGCCTGGTGTTGTTTGAATATTGTGGGTTACACCCTGACCGCGAGTCACACTGCAGTGCTGCGCGGTTCGCGAACTCTCACACGACACCTTTTTCAATGACTGTCCCCTCTCGGCCACCGTAGTTACATGCGGAAGATGCTGCTCTCTTGTATTTGTATACTTATACAGTTCTGACATGGCTGCGGGGTTTTTAGTGATGCTTTACGAATACTGCCCTCCTTTTTATATTAGCATAGTGTCGCTCTGTTTTATCATTACTGTAGCAATGGTTCTAGGCTGGTACGTCCGCTGTTAAAATCGCTCTGATTGAAAATGTGGCGTAAGGGGCTGGTAGCGTTTTCTTATTGACACTGTCCTGGGTTGGATTACTTAGTAAAGTGGGTTGGTTAATGTTGATCGAATGATATGTCTGCTTATGATCTTATATCACGTATCGTACATCACTATTTTATTGCGTATTTTATCACTTTTTGTGGAGTTAATCTTTAGAGGTTTCAGTTAAAGATAACTTGCCCCCGGATGAAATTGCATAGCACAGTAACTGCACAGAGTTATGACATCTAGGGAAATACGCGTTAGTCGACAAGACTAATGCCAGCATCGGTAGCAAAGCCTGCACTAGCGTTCACTAGTTGTTCAAGTGTCAGTGGGCGAGTAGAAGGTTTGGGGGGGCAGGCAAATTGTGTTGAAGAACCTGCACTGACAGTTTCTCTTATTTCTCAAGGTTTGGGTTTGATGTACCGATAATTTTGCGTAGTTCGGACGATGCGGACTCAGTAGCGAACATTCCAGAAAAGCGGATGGTCCAAGTGACTAACCCGTTTGCCCTGGAACTGGGTTCAGCTCCTTCCTCCGTGACAGGTAAAGACACACCGGCTGCCGATCAGGGCTGTTGAGGGAAGATCTTACATGGATTTGCAATTCCGGGCAGTTCCATAATATAGCCCAGCAATCTTCGCAAAATACTTGGTAAATGATTGCTAAATCCGCATTAGTACCTCAACCAGTATTATTACCTGTAGATTAAGATCGTTAACAGGCAATTGCGGTCCAGACCAGGCACGTCGTGAACAGTTGATGCAGGAAGGGGTTAGGGGGAGTTAAAACTGCTAGATAAAAATCAGTATTTCCTGCTTTGCCTAATAGTCTGAGAAATCCGTTTGAAGCTTCCGCAGTCCCCACAAAGTAATTGTAAAGGTGTCCCGCCACAGGGGGCGTGGTTCTGCGGCCTCGCTGTCTGGAGGAGTGCACGCTGAGCTGCTACTGGGGCTGCGGGATTCAGGGTCTCCAGGCCGCCCTCCATGCCCACCGGTGTGGGCCTCCCATCAGCACCCCGCAGCGCTTCCAGGAGGCCCTGCATTTCCAGTACCAGCATGTCCAGACCTTCCAGTATCCTTTCAGCACACACTGGGGAACCATCATTCTGCAGCAGCACTGTCTCTTTAATGTATAAATGCAGGAAATTATTAGTTCTTACCTAAAGTGGCCGTTCATTAAGCTGGATAATGAATTTGGATTGATTCAGAATGACTGTCAAATGAGGCGCAATATCAAGCTTACCCCTCCCCCACACTCGAGTTGAAGCTTGACCAAACCGTCAGCATGGAGAAGGAGGACCCAGGGGAGCGTCTGACACAGATGCCTGCTAGTTTGGGCATCTCGCACTTTGGGGTACTGCCTCGGACGTGTTACCCCCTGGTGGTGCTGCTCACACTCGCAGAGCCGGATACACGGGACATATACAACATTGTAAGTATGATACCGTGTGTCCACAAGCGGCGGCAGGGCTCCGTGCCAATGCCGCATGCTCTAGCCTGTGCTCTGCCATTTCAGGTAGCCAGTGTGACCGTGGTCCATGTTCCGGATGAGAAATACCAGCTATCGGAGAGGATCTTATTTCAGTACCTGCTCACGGTGCAGGGAAACATGTACGAGCTGAAGGTACAGCGCTGTGCTTTCCAAACCTAAATGTTTCCTTTTCACAGTTTGCAGGGCTTATGGTTCAATGTGCTTTGTGGTTCCAAAACGAACCACATTAACAGCCTGTTTTTCGTATTTAGCCGACATACGGAACCTAAACTAGCTTAATATCTGTAATGAAATCAATTAATTGGGCAATTTTGGGCCAGACTGAGTTCTTTACAGATTTCACTTGCTTTTCCAAAATATAACCCTTTAAATTAAGTTGTCTAGGATAGTGGTAACTGCAGCACAGTCACAGATGTGTGACCATCAGACGATGCCATACGGTGGGATCTGAGGCCTACGAACGGCTGCCTGCTTTGACCAGACCTCGTCACTTTGGGCTCCCTCTGTCCTCAGCCACTCTTCATGTCCACTGGGGATGGGAGTCAGGCCGAAAGCACAGACCCCGCCCCAGACATGGAGCAAGAAAGTCCAAACCAGGCCGGACGGCCCCAGACCGGGACGACTCAAGAGGACGCGGATGAAGATGAGAGGGCGGCCCCTGGGGCGGGCCGAGACTGCGTGGTGTGCCAGAACGCCCCGGTAAACCGTGTGCTGCTGCCCTGCCGGCACACCTGTCTGTGTGACGGCTGTGTGTCGCGCATCCAGCACTGCCCCATGTGCCGCGCCTTCGTCCTCGAGGCCTTCGCTCTGTGTCGGCGCCCCCTGGAGGATGAGCAAGAGGGGCACCACAGGGGAGAGTGAATTCCCAGAGCGACGTTGGATGTTTGAGGACAGCTTCTTCCGTCCACCAAGATGTGCGCGTTAGCGGGGGCAGGGGGGGCATTAACCCCCCCCCCCCCCACAATAGATGAGAGGAATGCAAAAGATGGTCTTTGGGGATGTTATTCCTGTGGAAATGCTATTCCTTCTGCAGTGGGGTGTCCTATGTACTAAGAGCTAACCTTAGCATTACTGTATACTGCTGTAGTTCAGTGACATCAGCATTAGTAGAGTACCTCCCATGCATTCATTCAAGAGACTGCCCCTCCCCCCGTGTACAGTCATAAGTTGCCTCATCAAGACAAGACGACTGTGTTAGGTGTTACCGTCTCAATCAAATGAATCCCGTGCAACTATACACACTTTCGAGCGATGTTTGAGTGGAAGATGTATATATTTTATTTGTGTTGTTGATTGTGGACTAAATTAAACTGGAAAGTGCTCAGTACTGCTCAGCTGCAAGTGAGCTTTTAGCTTCTAGCCGCTGATTTGGATACCAGGTTTCTGTCAGCTGTGTCATCTCACATTTCTTAGCATGACTGTGGTAAATATCTTGTTTTGGTTACACTGCACAACACGGGGAGACGTGTGGGAGGTACTGTAATTTGAATCCTCCCCTATGAGTGTCTGATTGGTACATTCCTTTGGGTGACACCATCGTGGAACAAGCAAGGACACAAAGAAGCCTCAACGTGGGAAAATAGTTTCACCTCACAGAAATCACACTTTCATCCATAGCACATCCCCATGATGTTCCTAAGGTTTATTATTACCCTGCAGCCATGAAACACATAGCATATGACGTAGAATTACATATAACACACAGTAACCCAAATTACACGCCAATCCTTTGCCAACAGAAGTATCCAGATGTGCTTAACACTTTGGAATGCTTTTATACGATACAGATTTAAACCAGTTGGATTACTTTTACTTGTTCATTAGATGTTTCTGTCCAAAGCAACATGAATTGAGGTGGTTGGTCATTTCGAACACAGTTTCAGTTAAACTGACTGCTAGTCAGTGTTTCCCAGCTTGACACAGACTGTCTGAGGATCCCCGAGGACTGGGTAGCGAAACACTGCTCTATGGTACAACAGCCGTTTCCATCCTGGGGCCATCGGCCAGCTGAATGATGTAACAGCACACACACACCATAGCTGCTCTTTATCACTGTAAACATGATACCGTTACCTGTGGCTGCCACCACACATTACCTCGTCAGAAAAACTCCAGTGTTCATTTCATAGTTTCACTGCCAGTGTACATTGGCTGATTTCAGTATTAACTTCTGAATCTCAGACCTGCTACAGCCTAGTCTTGCTTGACACTCATATATGGCCTCTGGTGTAAAATGGATTCTTACCAAAACTCACCTCTAGAGCTTCTGATGTCCCAATATATCTAACATGGCTGTCTACAAACTACCACTGAGTACTACTATTCGATATATTCTCTATTTAATGATTGTAAATACTGCTTAAGCACAAAATGTTCTTCATCTCAAGGAATTGCCACTTATTAATAATGTTCCCCATATTCAGACCTGTGTATATCCTAAAAAGGATGCTCACAATGCTAATATACTGTTTGGTTGTCCAGATATTTCATCATTCTCAAATTGTTGAAAATAAAACTCATCAGCTTTTTTTGTAATTCACAGTTAACTACATCCATGACAACGTGGCATTTGCAATCAGTCGTAATGAAATTAAACATCTAGTTAGCATCCACAGCTAATTGTAAAGGTAAGGGACTGATTATGGACCAGGGGTCTCAAACTCCAGTCCTGGGGGGCCGGAGCTCTGTGTAACAGATCTTTCCCTGTTCAACCATAAATGATTCAGCTCAGGAGCTGTGTGGCAATTAGCACAAAGAGTTGAATCAGGTGTGTTAAATCAGGGGAAACCCAAAAACTATGCAGGGCTCTGGCCCTCCGGGACTGGAGTTTGAGACCACTGTTATGGACTGATTTAGACGTTGTGCTCGTAAGTGACCCCTGCTGGTTTGCTGCAGGACATCTGCAGATGGGCCATAAGGAGGCCTTATAATTTCTACCTCAAATGGAAACAACACCTCCGATTGGCACTCTGAATAATTATGTCACTGGGATTTCTGTGCTTGGTAGGTTCAGCTCACGATGAATTAAAAACCATACTGGACACACACTAAGCACATCTAGACACATGTAGGTAGGCCATGTTCTGCATGTCTTGGAGGTAGTTCAGTGGAACTCATACAGGTGCACTGACATGCACACAGACGGCACGTGGATTTTACACACAGGTTGGCATGATGAGCTGGCGAGGCGTGGCGTTACGGCACGTGCTTCTAAGACGTACGGATGAGCTTCAGGAACTCGTCCCGTGTCTTGGGGTCGTCACGGAAAACGCCCAGCATGGTGCTGGTGACCGTCTTGGAGTTTGTCTTCTGCACGCCTCTCATCACCATGCACATGTGACTGTAAAGGAGGGAAACGGCAGGAGTTTGGAGGATACCCCCAGACAAGTGCAAGCAGTGACGACTTCCCAAGTGACTGGGGACACAGCTCCGTGTCATTCATACAAGTGTCACAGAGATGCATAAATGTTAATGAAACAGCTACTATACTTTCTCAGACATTCTTTTCATCGTTACAGTTTATTGATGTGTATTGACTGATGCCGTAATTCATGTCTGAGGATGGTGTGTGGCTCGATAGGATAGAACTTCTACATGCAATCGGAATGTCACTGGTATGACAGCCCAGGCTTAGCAGATTGATCCCACAGGGGCCGTGAGCATGGACCTTAACCCCCCCAGGTGCTCCAGAAGTACTGCAAGCTGGCTGACCCTGCGGTGTGACCCCCAAGCCTGCGCTCACCTCTCCGTGAGTGTCATGGAGTGCAAGATGGGGTAGGAGAAAAGAATTTCCACACAGGGATCAATGAAGTATCCTATTTTATGTGTGTATTCATCTACTGTAAACCTTTAAGGTTATGCATGCATCCGTCCATCCATCCATCCATCCTTGAAGAGTGTTGTATAGCTTTTATTCCAATACTGCTTACATTTGTATCTGGTCCTTCATTGGATGCTCATCCTAAATGATGGGGCAGCATGTGGCACAGTGGGCTAAGCCTGTGTGCTTGTAATCACAAGGTCGCCAGTTCAAACCCAGCCTCAGCCTGCCTGTGGGTCCTTGAGCAAGGCCTTTAACCCCCAGCTCCCTGGGTGCCCCAACAGGTGGCTGCCCCTTGCAGACAGCTTGCTCTACAAAGAGCAAGTTGAGGGAGGCAAGAAAAAAGGTATTTCCCCACGGGGACAATAAAGGATTGATTATTATTATTAAAAAGCAGTAAATGTACTCTAAATATGCATAGTTCATGTTGTCTGCGTGTAAATGGTGATACATTGAGTTTGGCTTTGAGTGCACTGCAGGAATAGGAACAGAAATGGAGATCCAGGAGATGCTAGACCGTCAAAGAGGTGTTTAATTTTCCCTCCAAAATTCACATCAAATTCCCCACAACATGTAGTACTCAGGAACCCTTAGCGCTTTTTTGTTTCCTCTGAGGAGATCCATCAACATTGTTTCTGGAGGCTGGGAGGCTACAGGAAGACTCACGTGGCCTCGACGACGACCCCAACGCCAGCCGGCTGCAGGGCCTCCGTGATGGCGGTGGCGATCTGCTTGGTGAGGCGCTCCTGGACTGGGTCACAGACACACGGAAAGCGTCACATTAAGGCTCACTGAGAGCCCTGATTAAAGATGCAGGCGGTTCCCAGGACAGTCAGTTCCGCACTCACACTCCCACCTAGTCTCTAAAGACACCAAATGCCATGTGTTCATCGTAATTTCTCTAAATTTAAATTCACTTGAATAGGGACATTTTAACATGCATTTGTTACATTAACACTAACTTCTCAATGAGTGTAAAAGACAAGTTACAAAACTACATGATAAAAAAAATTACCTTGTAATCGCCTACTGTACATTTCAACAACCCTGGAAGGACAGAAAAAATGTACTGAATATAAATTCATGAAATCAAAACCCTGAGACCAGTAACAACATGACTGCGACTTCAATGCAGGATTAAACCCATGTGAATTGGGGAAACGACAGACATCTGTAATCAGATTAGCGTACAAAGACGGGCAGGCTGCAGTTAATCTAAGATGGCCGCGTGACCCCGAGGAGGTTCTCTTAAGGCTTCTACAGGAATCTCTGGCACATCTGATGTGTTTTTAAACATTTGCATCCACATTTGCACCTTATCTGGGATGACCAGTTCATCCCATTTAGTCCCCAAGGGGGGCGCTGTTTGCCATGACTTGTGAGTCACTGAGAGAGCCCCGACCCTGATAACATTAGAGAATAAGGGTAAATTAAAAACGCCAACAAACAGGTGCTTCACACTAACATTTCCTTCCTTACAGGAGTCCCAAATGGGGTATATCTATCCACAGCCCATATGGTGGGGGGGACTTTCTGAAGCCAAGGCATGTTTTTTGTGCCGCACAGACTATGCTACTTAATAGGCAAGAACAACATTAGAAAGAACTGATCTTTAAAGCTGTTTTTATTCTCAGCAGCGTTTCATGTGTGGAGGCCATCTTGTGGTTCTCATGTCTATTGACGGTGTCTAGGTTCAGTAGAGCGTGAGCGGCGTCCCTCTGCGAGCTCCATCTTGGTGTGTTCCTGAGCTCCCTATTGGTGTGGAGGCGGGATGACACGTTCACATCCCACCAATCGGGGAGAGCGGAAGCAGCTTATGGCCACTGTCTGCGTTTCTTGGCGTTCTGCTGGAGTGCGAGTGAGCCAGACAAAGAGGTCAGGCAGGATGAGTGGCCCACTCACATCACGCCTAATCTGCTTACAGCCAGTGAACTGCACCTGAGGAGGACATAGCCCTCCGGGGAGGAGGGCAACTACTGACATCACCCACAAGGCAAACATGCACGGCACCAAGGGATACATCCACCTGGAGAGAGACTTAGACTAGTAACCAGGAACATGATGTCCAAATGGAACTTGGTTCATTCAAATTACATCAAAAGCTTTACATCTTTTTCATTTTACACCTATCTTAATCAGCCATTAGTCATTTTATAACATGTTAATTTTCATTCAGAAAAAATAAGTTAATGAGCTGGTGTGTGTGTTTCTGTTGGTGTTTGGTAGTTTCAAATAATTCCCATGTAGAACATTTTTAGAATACATGGTTTCAATAAAATCTAAACCCTACTGCATATATCAAACTTGCCAAGCTCATTTCAAGCATGCAGAAATGTGAGAAAGGAGAAAACACGACGATTATTTGTCTGTGACCTACATTGCTGTAGGTCAGTCTGATCATCAGAGATGGATATTTCAGGTCCAGAAAGTGAAAATCCAGACCAAGATTTTGTTTCAACCAACCAGTTGCATACTCTATGACTCTTTATATTCAACTTTGAATCTGTACTTTCTGGACCTGAACTATCCACCTTTGCTGATGGATTACATTGCAAAGCAAACCATATGAGACTGAACTGGCACAACAGTAAATATGCAAATATGTGTATTGAGTAGAAATCCACTTTCACTTTGCATATTTCCAGATTTTCAAAAATACCTCTGCAGGAAGAATGTAAATAAATAGGTCATTTAGACTGTACATAACATTCCTGTGATTCTTGTTCTTGCTATTTTTATTAAAACTGCTCCATATGTCACACAAATGCTATTTGATACTGCTGTCAGCCGCAGAGTAATGTCAGGTGGCATTATCTGGAATTCTTCAGGGGAAAGCTCTCACCAAAATGAGAGGGTGGTGACGGCTGCCAGTAAGTCCTCTCAGCTGCCGTACTCACCTGACCAGTTTACTGAGTCCCAGTACCTTCTTGCAGGGAAGGTAGCCGACATGAACCTATAAGAGATGGACACCGCAAAGTGTGCTGGCAGTTCTAAAGCATGGGTGATTTTCATTGAGTTACCAGCATGGCTGTGAAAAATCTGCCCTGATGACACATCAGACCTCAATGAAATGACAGTATCAAGTCTTTGGTTAGGACATACAAGCCATTACCGTACACCTAGAGTGCAAAAACGGTGGACCAATTAGTCATTATGTTATAGATCCATGTATTGTATACATACAGCACAATCCATAGTGGTGTCACATTACCGAGTTGCCTCGTGGACATCACAACAGGCAGCCTTCATCATGTAAACTTTAAGGTCAGCTTGGAAGGAATTACATCACTCTTTGCTTACGGTTTGCAGACAGAATAGGTATTGTGATGGTGCTGGGTGGAGATACAGGATCTCCCAGTTCATCGTGATGACGGGCCATGGTTTGGTCTGAGTCAGGGCATCATGATCACATGGAAGCTGTTTAGTGATCATTTTACAGGGATCATTGAGTTTCATGCTCATGGGCCAGATGTGGACATTAGACAGGCCACATCTACTAAGAGAGTATTACACATCCAGATTCTCACAAGGGATCAAGCACATTTCATGATTCGGAAAAAATAAGGAGCTCATGAATCATGGGCTTGTCAGACTAGGAGACACTGCTGATTGTTTAAGCATTTGCAATATTTAAACATCTAAAAGTGTGTGTTATGTTAAAAGATGTTCTTTGTATGAATAAAGTTGAAGGTTCCTGTTTCATGATTGTATGGAGGCTCTCACCTATGAAAGTTTCCCTCCAAGAAGATTTTTCCTTTACAATTGATAATAGAATCCGAGAGCTTTCCTGAGTAGATACTTCTCAAAGAGATATACCTGTTAGCACATCTCAGATCAGACTTGGGCTACCACAGCATTTCATCTAGATCAGGGCTCTTCAAATCTGGACCACTATTCCAAATCCAGGCCTTGTTTACAGTTCTACCAATGACTGATTCTGATTGGCCACAGGGGCTTCACATCTGGTTCACAGATAAAGGAAGGCTGGGAAACCAGCAGTAATCAGACCTAGAGAACCATCAGTTGCATAGCCCTAATCTCAACAATGAACAAAACGTGATGTTGCCACGAACAGCTCCTTTATATATGTCTTTGTGATTCAGTTAGTTCATGTGAGGACCTCAAACACCAAAATATTTCGTGATCTCTTCCCAGGTCATAAGCAGGAAATCAGAGGTCCTACCGTTCCAGTGAAGGGCACCAAGTGATGCTCACACATGGAAAACATATCGATGTCTTTCACTATCACCATGTCGTCGTGGCCTTCGTCGAAAATAGCATCATTCAGCACATCTGAAAGATAAAGAAAGCAACAGCTATGCCTCTATATCATATAAATATCTGGTGAATTTGCAGCACTATTCTGATATATGTGGTTCTGCTATTAGTGCCCATTATCAGAAGGTTGTTGGTTTAAACCCCTTGCTTGGCAGCGTAATTTTTCTATTGGGCTCTTAAGTTGCTCCAAGGGGTGGCTGACCCTGATTTCTCAATTGTATGTTGCTTTGGATGGATAAATAATAAATGGATGGACAGACAGACAGACAGACAGACAGACAGATAGATAGATAGATAGATAGATAGATAGATAGATAGATAGATAGA
>JAODUD010000039.1:11093909-11104240 GCA_026784285.1 Stomatorhinus walkeri | reverse complement strand
ATAATAATGATATGCGTAATAATAATAATGATGACAACGACAAAGAATACTCTTGATATTAATAGCAAAAAGAATTCATTTTATTTTTCAAATTGCATTTTTAACTAACTGCTTTGCACTATTTACAACGTCTGCTATAAACTGACCCATTTCTTCCATGGGGTTCGTCTATTTACAAGGGGGGGGGGGGGAGACAGCTCTCACATGGGGGTGACAGCGAGTGAGCACACTGCACGGGGATTAGCGGAATTCGCTTCTCTCCAAATTAAAGCTTTTTTTAAAAAAAAAAACGCATTGTGTCTGTTGACAGACCTACTGAAAACGGAAACTTTGAAGATGCCGGCTCCGTTGGGTCACGGGACTGACCCCGTGCATACAAGTCGGGCCACGTGACTCTTGCATGTATTTTAGGAACAGCTGTCAAAATTTACAACTGTAATTACTACCCACAGAAAGAGTCATGAGACTTCATGGCTCCTGGGCACCCAATATCCTGCACTGCTGGGGGCAACATTTCCTTGAGATGGAGGTGGTGCACATTCACATGCTCTCTGTGCTAAAGGTTTGCGATGCATCACATTACCCTTCAATGCCTACTCTTAATTAACCGATTCCATTCAACCTTCTGTATATGGACAAACTGTGGTCATATGTATACAGAAGCCTAGAACTCACAAAATGTAAGTTTTGGTTTAGCTGCCCTGATAAAATTGTATGATGCTGTCATGTAGCTTTCATCAATCTACAGAATGCTCCTTATCGCCTCTCAATGGCCATGGGGTTTCACTGCAGGCAGTTCTACTGAAGCTTTTACTTGTACCAGTTGAACAGATGAACAAAGGCAGAAAATCCATTTGCATCCCAGAAAGCCAACCTTCATTGCGCAGCCTGGCTCACAGCATCTAACTACTGGAAGCTCCTTCCTGCCTTAACAGACAGTACGGGTACAAATAATATTAGCTGAGCTCATTTTCACATCCAATCCTTCAGATCATATTCTCCATCCTTAATAGTGTCTACCACAATGGTGGAAGCAGGAAAAACAATAGGGTTTGAAAAGTGCATTGCTTAAATACCGTGCTGCTGAAAACACAGAATGTTTTAAAACATTCTAATATCTGCAGAATTATATATATATATATTCTCTTCAGGGTTTAAATATGAAAGACGAAAAAAAGGTCTGTAGCACCAGGAGCCAAGAGTACAGTCATCCCTTAAAATGATAAACCCAAGCAGTGTGCACCTAATCTCCAAAGAGATGCTTCCTTTTTCAATTTCTATAAAATGTAAAAAAAGGAGAAAAAAAATCCGTAACAACAAAGCGCTGTCTGTCGTCGGGCCGGGCCGGGCCTATCTGTTCTGTGCAGCAGTGACTGAAAGGCTCCCACAGTCCTCATCCTCTTCCAGAGTACGTTTCAGACTGCCTAGAAGGGAGACAGCACCCAAGGAAATCACTCTAAACTCATGGCGAAAGTCCACATAAATTATACTCAGATTATTGCTGATTGTCTATCATCAAATACAGGCACACTATTCCCAAAGAACAGTAACAACCTCGAACAGAGATTCTCCATTCAATTTAACTCCCACTTGCATTTTTTCATTTTTAATTTAGGATCTTTGCATAGGTTATAATATTTATAATCATACAAACAATCACATCTTTGTGTTCCCCCTTGTCTGAAGGCAACTGGGATATATATTATTCTATGATTAAATATTCTTAATATTGCACTGAGCCGATATCAAAGATCGCAATTGGAGCCAACTGAGGCATTTTTTTATGCCGATCAGTATCAGCTACCACAGCCTGATCTATTTCATTTTCCACATCTGCCCAATTTACGTCAGATGCAGACTGTAACGTTACGTCACACGCTGCAGTTAGCCTGAGGCACACGACTTGAAAGTACAAACTATCGAGATGTCAGCCATGTGGAAATTCTCAAAGTAGCCCAGCAGCTACCTGCAACATTTACAACACCATCCTTCCGAGAACAGGTAGCGACAGAGCGTCAATTGCAGCAACAAATTTAATTAGGCACTTGCAGAAAAATCATATGGAAGAATACTGGGAAATGGTGAGGCTCACACAGATGGAAAATGCACTGACGCCTACTGAATGTGTAACCTATGTATACTTAGAATTAATTATATTAATATAATTATATTTATTTATCCAATCAGGACTCAGAATGGGCAGATATAAATATTGAATGGATCTCCTCACTGTTTCTGCGCGTTCCACTCCACTTACGTAAATCACCCTCATTGGTTGAAATGGTTTCTGTGTCACTGACCTGGCATCCCAGCCTGCATGGAGAACGACCTGCCAAGCTGGACCGGTGACATCATTTGAATAGTGAGCTTGGCTAAGTAGATCGCCTCGTACTCCTGTAAAACCAGGAGAAAATTATCTTTGGGTGAAAATCAAAGCAGGTTAATATGACCAAGCTGAGTACAAACAGAGGCAGAAACCTCAAAAATTCCCCAAAAGGGTTACAGAGACATTTACCTGTAACTGATGTACAAAGCCCACATTGGGATTGATGCAAAATCTTCTCTCTTGTACATGGCTGAATGCATCTCTGTACACCAAAAACACAGCGCCAGAAATCTTAAATAACAAATCCAAGTATACTTAAATATTCTATAAATCAAGCACATTCTCTACACTGTCAAAAATAATTTAAAAACAAAGCAGAGGGATTAACGATTTAACCTGTATTTACTCTTACCTGTATTTGACACCAAACGTCTCCATAAGGTAAGCAATCACTAAGGCAGCACTACAACAATAGAGAAGAATGTTACAAGAATGGTCCATAAGAAAGATCTTGCAATGGAAAAACTTCCACAATTGGGTGCTGCTGGTGAAAACACAAAGTCGACCCACCTTCTAGATATCCCTGCATTTCCATGAACAAGGACCTTCCCTGCAGACAAGGTTTGGGCAATAGAAAGAGCAACAACAAAAAAGAAATAAATCAGCAAAAATACGTAGATTACAATGCACGACAATTTAGAGTGCAGGAAAATAAACAATACTAAAGAGTTAAACTAAAAGTGAGATAAAGCACATATAGTAGCATAACTTTAATGTCCTGTACCTCCGGTACTTAAACTCTCATCGATGAACTCTTTAGTCTGAGGAACAAAATTAAGACAAAATAAGGAGCCATGCACAAGTTCTGGAAACTTCCAAGGCTTTTTATAGGTACGGGACTCATATAATGTGCATGGTCACTCACCATGGGGAAAAACCTAATTATATTCTCCACAGGGTTGTCAGCAATATCCAGAACAAGGTATCTGTATGTTAGAAAAATATTACTGTTTTAATGTTTTAACTCATGCAACTACAGAAAAAAAATGCAGTCAATATAAAGCAAGGTATGATTGCTTTTCAGTTAGCCCAAGTATAGCAGTATGCAGAGATGCCTCTCACCTAAACTCCTGTGGGAAGTTGGGCTTGATGAAATTAGCTTCAATATCCTGTCTGATGCAAACTATATGAGTTATCCCTCTTTTTTCCAGAGTAGAAAGCTGGAGAATAATTAGATTGTATAATTAGCTACACTTTTTTCAAAAAATAGCAGGGAATAATGACATACTCAACACGGTGAGGTAACCTGGGTAACAAAAGCTCACCAAAATTCAACGAGAAATAAATAAACCAAGCAGGGAGCTGTCTGACCTTTAATCATTAGCAATGTTCTTAGCCTTCCTAAACGCCATCATTACCTTGCTCTTCATTGCTGCCGAATAAGGACCCAGAAAAAGACCAGGAAGGATTTCCTGAAACAATGAAGTTCTAGATGTGGTAAACATGGATTGAAGTTGCTGTTGATGATCGACACCTATGTCCAGTGGAAACCAGTGCCTAACCATCCCTGTGCAGTGTGATCTCTCTATGATACAACACTGATTAAATTGAATACATTTTAACAGTATGTTTTCAGGCAAATTTTAAAAAATGGTATGATTATGGTAACTGTGTAACATCATTGCAATAAACAGCTAAAAGACAGAAGTGAAAAGGTTTCTCCTACTAAAATGACTGAGTATTCTGCTGTAATGTCATAGTGCAAGGTAATCAGTGTGAAATCTATTAGAATAATAATATTTTTTATACTCAAATAATTGTTTGATTTTTTAACAGGTACATTTAGAAAAAAAGGGTAAAAATGTGTATCTCTGCTTGTCACTTGGGCAGTGCCTTTGTAATTGTACCTTGGACTCTGAGGAACGTCCCAAAAGTACAAACAGCATTAATGTACCATAAATGGTACAAGAATGTTCTTCAGAGTCCATTTCTGTACCTTAAAAGTTACAATTACCTACAGCTAAGGGTACAAATGGCAGACCCTTCAGGGTATAGCCCCAGTGACAAACAAAAGTACAAATTTTTACCCTTTCTTCTGAGGGTGTACGTCCTTATGTTAATAACCCGGTGTGCTGATCAACCTTATTATTGAAAAAAATATGAAAAGTTAAAAAGAAACATTAAAACGCACACACAGAATCACAACTGCAACCCAACTATTTATATTTGTCGAATACTAAGTACACATAATTCTCGTATTTAAATCGGCAAAATTACTTTTCAGATTTTTCAATTTTTATTATTTTTATTTATTAAAAAAAAAAACAAAAGGCTGATTACAATCTACAAACGTGAAGTTTTACAATATATTACTTTTTTCAATAAGTACTTCTGTCCTGCAGTGGGACAGTAGGTATGATAAACCACGATTTTAGATACCTGCATCTCTCGCCTCATCGGATATGCCCAGTCCTACGAAAAGGAAGAGCACACGTATAAGTGACTGAGTGGCAAAATATCGATCATTAGCGTTAAGTACCACACCCACAACATACAAAACAAAGTCACTTCATACCGCTTAATAACCGCCAATAAAATGATCTAAAGTTTCCTCCTACGTGCAGTTGTTTTTACAGTCAAAGTGAGATTAAGATGCTAAACGCTAATATTTTAACCTATTATTTACATGACAGGGCATGTAAAGTTAGCTTGCTTTTCATCAATAAACTTACATTAATTTGGTAATACCACTTAAAGGCGAGCTGTTTCTTGATTGTTAGCCATTTATTACTGAACAGTACATTCTCAAGATTACACGTTATCGAAATGCCTCAGTACTGCCCTGGTACTAATAAGAAACCGGGCTAGCTCAGTAGTAGTATTTTCTCTAATGTTTCTCACCAGCTGTTCCTCCTTTGCGGAAGGAAGAGACGGAAACTGGAGTTTGTTCTTTTCGTCCATGGTGTAATATTTTAGGCCGTTATTCAAAAACGGAACAACGGGAGCACCGCCGAAGTGGTTTGTTGGGGACCTCCACGACGTCCACATGCAAGTCCGCCATGCCGCTTCCGCTATCGGCTCGTCACGTGATCTCCGCACGCGCTGGGGACTGCGAGCTCGCGCCGTGCCCCTGTGATCGCGCGCAGCACAGAGTAAACGTGTCACTCATTGATGCCTTTGGAGCTGGTCTGTTCCTGCAGGTGCGGCGTAATACGAGACACAAATCTCAGACTTAATCCCGCGATTTTCCTGTACCTTCATGGATCGCTTCATGGGTCCCGTGATCCCTAGATGTGAAGCAATTTTATTATATTTAATTACGTGAATTTGCGTGCGAGTGTATACCTCCAACTCCCAGGAACAGTCAACCAATTCGTACCAATGAAATAAATAAATATAAACCTGTGAAATTATGATAACCAGCAAAAAAGATACTATACGTTGCTCCAGCCATGTCTAATGTAAAAATAAAGTTTTTTATTATAATTGTGAGATAACATTAAATTGTTAGAGAGAACACATGAGAGATGGAGGCCGTGGTGTACCCTGGATGTGATTCTATTCCACTGCTTAGCACACACGCTTTCACATGTCTTACGAACACTACCTAGTCTGTTTGTCTATGGACAATGGTACAAAACCAAGGATCTACCACAGGTCCAGAAAGCACTCGCTGCAGCAAGTCGAGGTACAGATACAGTCCTGATCCATCCATCGGTCCTGTTTCCATTTGGGAGGTTGTCCCATCCCTGTTCCCCTGCATGGGATCTCATTCTTCCCCATGTCCTTTTCTCCTCCATTTCTTAGGACCCCAATGTATCTTTTTCACTCTCTATGCTTTGTCTCCTCATCAATCAGGCATTTCATCATGTCATCCTCCTCTTCTTTTTCATCTCTCTCTAGTCCTCAGCTTTTCCTTCCCCCATCGCCATTCCCCTGCCCTGACTGCACTACCAGTCAATCTCCCAGCATACAGTAATGGCCGGCAATGCTTAATGAATCTCCACTATCTACCAAGTAAAGTACTCACCAGCCTACTCAGCTGACACCCCAACACACACCTGCCCTCATAATTTACACACATTTCAAGACATTTCAAGATTATTTAGCTAACTCCACACTTAAGTTTCCTTGCCATAGAAGATATTCACAGACACACAAACTCAAAGTTTTAATGGTCTGAAAACATCTGCAAATAGTACAGCAGCCTGGTCAGATTTATTCTGATTCTTTTTTTCAAGTGGCAGTATTTTACACTGTAGTGATTATGTATACAGGTTTCATCAGGGGACACGGAGAGTTTACAGGCTGTTCTCAAGCTGTTTCCTCAGCGCTGTCCTCAGGGACCTCCAGACAGTCCACATTTTGCTCCCCCCCCCCCTGCACACTACCAAGAGCTGAGAGGGAGCAAAAACATGGAGTCTGTGGCAGCAGATACATGTTCAAGTGATTCTAGTTAATCTGCCCCCCAACCCCCCAGATTTGTACTGGGATTTGGACATCAGACCCAAAAAGTCAACCACTGAAATTCAACCGATCAAATAAACAAAAGTTTTTTTTATTCGACATACAGAAAAAAACATGGGTGGGTAATAGTTGTGTACTTGCTCTAAAGTTATATTCTTAATACAGAAATGACAAAAGTTCCAGGTTTTTTTTTTTTAACACACCAGTTTGTTACTGGCTTTAAACAGGCTTGTAATCCAGCTTGGATTCAAGCTTTTTAGAATCGGCCACCTTGCGCACCGCCTTCATGAAGTCTTCCTGAGTCACGTACTCCTTAAATGCACGGATCGCAAACATTCCTATGGGAGAGGAAAAAAAGGTAAGAAATGTTACAAAAAAAGTCATACATATTCCACTCTATTTCCACTCAGATTTTAGTAAATCACCTGCTTCTGTGCACACATTCCTTAAATCCGCTCCATTAAACCCGTCAGAAAGCTTCACAATCGCTTCATAATCTGCAAATAAAAGTAAAACACCTTAAAAACTGCTCTTTTAACCTTACACAATCTGTTACTCCTCGTTAAAACACCTTTATTAATTTCTAATTAGAGTCCCAAAAAGTTGAGGCATCGTCAAAACTTGCATTTAGTTTCCCACGGTCTATTTGGAATGTCTTAATTAAAATGTGTGCAGGACGAACACCGCTTTGCTTTTTACACCTCTCCTCAGGGGCACCTTAGACATTCCATGTGTTCATTAAATGTCACCAGCAGCTCAATTAACTGATAGTTAAATAATTCAATGAGGTATTAATCAGCCAAACAAGAGGTCAAGCTGAAAAACAACACTTGGTGTATTGTATGGTTGCTACATATACTGGAGTGATTTTAGGTTTAAGGTTAACAGCTTTGACAGACACAATATTACAGGTTTCACAACATACAGATCACGTAAGCATTTTCTTTCACTGCCTAAAACTTTCATACAGCACTGTATATCAATGTGACAGACTAGGTATAATACTGCTTTGGGAAAAAAAATAAACTGCTCTGTTACAGTTATTGCAGAACAGTGACTCAGTTCTGGATAGCTCATTTTCTCCCTATCACTGTTATCTGGACTCAAAATGAGACTGACCACAAGCACTAACCTTTACATGTAAACAATGACATACTATTCCCTGGACATACCCCATGTAATAAATGGCAAACAGATTCACATCTCACTGTAAGACCGACCTATGTCACCATGCTTGGTGATGGGGCCAGAATGAATCTTCAGGATGTCAAGGCGGGCCTGCTCATTGGGCAGCTCGATGTCTGGAAGTGATGGAGACATAAAGCACGATTTTCGCAAGCCAAGACACGGCTTGTATGATGTAAAATGTTAACATTGCATTTTATGCACATGCATCACAAGTAGCATAATAGTCAACTGGGTTGAGATTAGGCTTGGCCAATATCTAATTTTTCTTATCATTCAGACACTATCGTGGTATATGGTATTTTAACTTTTCATAAGCAACAGTAATCCGGTATTTTGAAATCTCAGTGATAAGAGTTCACCAATATCACCCCCCGAAAATATGAAATACCGTAATTCCACTCAAGCCCAGTTCAGACCATCAGTAAGTTTTTGTAAGACATTTTTTTACTGTCCAAGGAAACAAAACTAGTATGCTTTGTAATTTTAATGACTGTTAATTCAAGGTTATCTAATACAATGGTGCTTGCGGTTCACGAACACTGTGGTCTACGAACAATTCGGTTCACTGCCAAAAATTTTGTGAAAAAAATTCATTCATTTGCGTACATAATTTGGCCAACAAACAGATTCCTTTTTTTTATACTAGTGGAGCACTGGCAGGGCACATGCCCCACATGTCCCAGCATGCCCCACATGTCCCAGCATGCCCCACATGTCCCAGCATGCCCCACATGCAATTGTAAATAGAAGGACCACAACAGGCAACAAACCAGCACCAAACCAAAATACACAGACAGGAAACAAAGTTGTCAGACGCCAAACTGCAAGATGCACACAGTGGAATATTTACACACGCTAAATACACACGAGGACTGGACTGGGTACATACAAGACATGGGAAAACACACGCGCGACAGTAGGGAAATGCAACCATTAACATTAACACTGACAACAATACAAGGTTTAAGGACTGTTAATAAACGGTGTGATTTCCCCGGCAAGCAAGTCTCCATGTCTCTCTCTGCGCCTGCGATGCCTCGGCCCCCCATCGCCACACTATATTGTGTTTTTCTTTCACGTTTTTACTATAAAAACCAGAAAATTAACAAAAGAATCATTGGTTGGAAGGCTTGTGAACAAGTTAATCAAATTTCAATGCTTGAACCACAGGCACCACTGCATAAGTTTTAAAAATCAGTTTCATGTTTACAGCCGCTGCTATTGGACGAGCTCTGCATCCGCTCTGAGTCAATCAATATATTTCATCTTTGCTATAATGATGATTTATGAGAAATTTAACAAATTGAATGGAGTAAAACTAATAAGAACTGGCCATCGCAAGGACATCATCTGGATTCTGGAAATATTCTGGATTCCACAGAGACGGCATTGAGCAAAGGTAAGTACTTTGTCAGCACTTTTGTCTGTTAACTCGCAGTAACACCACCGAATTATGTGACTCTTGACAGATTAAACTATAGCCAAATAGAATTTTTTTTGGGTAAGTTAACTCCTTTTTTTCTCAATAAATTCATGATATTTTTCCAATATCATGCAGCCGTACCAGGCAGAGTGACAAATATACTGATTTGTTTTATACACGCCCCTTGTTGTTTCGGATACTGAAACAGAGCATAGATATAATGACCACAGTCAGGTAAAGGTAACAGGAGAAAAAGCTTACGAATCTTGCGGTCCAATCTGCCGGGTCGTAAGAGGGCAGGGTCCAGGGTGTCTGGCCGGTTGGTGGCCATAATCATTTTGACTCGGTGCAGAGTGTCAAATCCATCCATCTGGTTTAGCAACTAAATGGCAAACAAAAATATGAAGAAAGATTTAACATGAACAATGTCATTTGAAAAATATACAATACTGAGACATAACGGTTTGCACCAAAATAATATAGTTAGCTGATCGTATGTTGCAGACTAGAAGCTCACCTCCATCAGCGTCCTCTGGATTTCTCTGTCAGCTGATGTTCCCTCAGAAAAACGACGACCACCTTTAAAAAGCCAGAGATAGCATCATTCCTCAGAGGTCATCACCAATCCCATGTAGGGCAGCAAAATTCTGGGAATTTTCCTGTTATTTCCCATATATTCCCATTAATTCCCATCTAAACTTCCCAACTTGGGATATTTCCAAAATTCCCCATCTAAACTTCTCATGAAATGGAAAGTTCCCAGATATTTTCTGCCCCTTTGCAACCTTACTTATTTAACGATCCCGTTATTTTTCTCATAATTAAGTGTTAAACCTTCCAACGTAATAGTCAAAGAAAAGTAAAGCATGACATTTTGGGAGAGATTTAGCATTCTGCACAGTCCAACTAGGCACAACTCCTCCTTTC
>JAODUD010000039.1:11051663-11083582 GCA_026784285.1 Stomatorhinus walkeri | reverse complement strand
AGGGCCTTGCTCAAGGGCCCACAGGTACTGTACTGCTAAGGTTAGGCTCAAATCAGTGACCTTCTGATCACAGGTGCAGAGGTTTAGACCACCAATTACATCATGAGGATGGGCTACACCGTCAATGCTGTGACAATCAATACACAGAGGCTAATGTTGTGAAATTTATGTTTTGGATATTTTGATTTAATCCATACGATTTGTATTTTTGTTTAAAGTGATGCTTGAGTTATCTAAATGTGTCCTTTAATTTATTAATGTATTTACATATTTATGTTCTACATTGCCCATAATCCTGTGTGGGTTTACTGACATAACGGGAGGGGGGAGTAGACAAAAAGAGAATAAAGATGGAGGTACTGGGATCCAGTCAACGTTTACTTTAGTCTAAGTTCATGTTTTAAACAAAGTAAAGAGATTTGAAAGGTCAGTTTCTGTGTTTTTGGCTTTGTGACTCAAAGATAGTTTAACTATCAACAGCTAATAGACTTAATGGATGCCGTTCTCCACCACCAAATTACCACCCCGGCTAAGAATTTAAAAGAGCCCTGCTCCAGATTCATAGAACACATTGCAAATTTCATAGATTACACACAGTAAAGTTTCCCACCTACCCCTGTAGAAATCCCAGAAGACGTACTGTCTGCTGCTTCTTTGGAAAGGCTCAGTTTTGGCTTGAAATGATGAAAATGCCCCCACTTAAGGTGGAAGTCTAAATCGGAGGGGGGGGCAGGGGGGGGGTGCAGCTTTACTGACTTTACTGACTTATGGATCCAAACCGAGTGTCCACCTGAATTGACACTGGTACACCGCTAGGTTGTGTCTTTAGCTCAGGGATGTTTGGCACAGCAAAACTGAGATGGGCTCCATATTTAAATATTTTACTGTGTGGCAGGCATATTCAAAATTCAGAAGGGACATGTGTAAAATATCATATGACTAAGCAGGAAATATAAAAATAGCCCGTAAATATTTGTATTTACTGAAAAGCAAGACTATTCAGTAGAGCATGCCAGAATTTTCCTGACACCTCATAAAAAACATTACTAATTTGTTTTGCATTCATGTAACCATTTTCCACAACTACTAACCCAGAGTAAAGTCCCAGGCAGCCTGGAAGTTATCCCAGGAAGCACAGGGCATTTACCATCATACGTCCTAATTGGATGGCGGGAGTGTGTATGTTCAAGTCCCATGGTGGGACTCGAACACACGCACACTCAGGCATGAATAAGCTTAATGGACATTGTACATGCCTCTTTCTCATCTAGCCCCGTGACGCTTGTCTTTAGGCTCATAATGTCACTATTGCAATTCTAATTACATTGTGGGATGTTTGATGTTGCCGCTGTTTGTACCTTAACACTGTAAACTGAGTGATGTAATGAATGGCTTCAATCAAGGTCTACTTACTAAATGGAACAGTCAAAGAATTAACGCACTTGGCTGTGAAGCAGACGATTCTCCGGGATTTAGCAGACACATACTATATAGGAAGGAACAGGACAATCAGAGAGCTAAAACAGCAGAATAAGGCAATGGATGCTTAATGAGCATGTCACAATTACAGTTCTCTGGCTCATACTTTTGGCACAAAATGCCAAAAAAAACACAAAACACAACCTGTAAGCATTTAAGAAACAATTCAGCGAATGGGTTGCATTAACCATAGTCACATGACTTTCTGGATCATGGTTCTTGGATTCGGGAATCTATTGGTTCATTCAAATTCCAAAAAAAAACTCATCATCCAACAACTACTGACCACAATTGTAGCTATGAGTAGCTGGACGGAGAAAGCTTGGAGAGACAGCTTAGAAGTGATTGGTGGTGATGTGGTTTTTAAGACCAATAGTGAGGACACTGAGGGACTCTGTGTAGACATCACAACAACAAACCCTAGATCAAAGAGGACCTGAAGGGCCTTCTGAATGTAAATAAGAGGCTATTCAACTCTGGGACTAAGGAATATAGTGAGGGTGTGCTCAGTGAGGGGAAATACTGGGATTTCCTATCAGCCCATTGTGGTCAACATTCTTTACTATGCTGTAGTCTGCTGGGAGAGAAACATCATTACAGAGAATGTAAGGTGTCCAAATACACTGGACAGGAGTGCTGTCTCTATGAATCATCGCAGGGGGGTGTCCTCATCTCAGCCAGAAATCTCATTTGGCATCATCTTCAATTGTTCACTGAAGGTGTATTGAGCGATACAAAAAGTTTATAGAAACAGAGACATTTTCCCCAATATATTTTAAAGCAATTAAATATTAAACGTCAACAGCATTCAGATTTGTAAACATCTGAAGTCAGTTTCCCCATTACTACACTGGTTGAACATGTCCTCTTGTTATTTCCTGGCTATTACTTTCTGTAATTAATTTCAGACCCTGCAAACAGTGTAAAATATAAAATAATAATGATGTAACCGCCAAAGCCATGGAACAGCAGGTGATGAGTCAGACAAGGTACTTTCCAGATAATCAAAATTTTTGTCTTGATACTCAATGACAAGGCACAGATAATGAAGTTTTCATTACAATACCTAAAGGTTGCATATATGAATGAACCTTCGAAAGAATGTTTTAATATTTTAAAAGTCCACTGTTATTAAATTCCTGACTTGGGATTTCAGCCCTTTAAATCTCAGATAATATTTTCTGTTTATAGGTAGAGTAGAGTTACATACAGCTTAGCAAGAAAGGCTTGCTGGTTACAGGCACACAGTCAGGAGACAGAGGAGCAGCAGTTCATTTCCATTTGCAGAATACTGCCATATTTCAAAATGCATAGAGAAGCATATTAGGCCAGAGCACCAAGCAGAAGCCCTTCACAACACAGGAAGAAGCAGGATTCAAACCACCAAACACAGAAGTGCTGCCCAACTGTGAACCTATTTCAAAGCTCAGTATATCTCTACCGCCTTCTCCTGACCTTTCAAAGGCCATCAGGCTGTATTCATGGTTTAGTGACGCCCACATGAGCAGCCACCTTTCACTTCCTGTCTTCCTCGCATCACTTCCTGCAGTCACGAGTCTCTGGGTCTCAGTTGCTTCTGTCTGCCACTCTGCCTGTCCCCGGTCACCAGAGCCACACCATGACTCGACAAGAGAGTTCTGTAGCATTTACACAATCTGTGACTTTGAATAAGAAACTGCCTATGTTACCGTGGCCCCAGATATGGCCAATTGGCTTCCATTATACAGATGGTGAAATGGCAGCACATCTGTCATTGTTTGGGGTGTTTAAACTGACCCGCGGACACAGGCCTCTACCCGCATCTGTCCGGTCCATTATGCTGTGCTGTCCTGGGCTTCTGATGAAGCTATACTGAGAGGAATAAACACACTTAGTCTGCTGCATTCCTAGTCATATAACACTTTGAGCACACAAAGATCAGCTGCCGATTAACTCCAGAATCAAAGAAAAACATACCGGAAATGCTACCAAACAGGGGCTCCCCAGTCATTTCCCAGGGGCTTTCCAACAGTTAGAATTGCCAATCAGGGGAGGGGTCAATCATAAGGCCCAGATTCCATTTTGTTTTGGTCTAGACGTGGATTGGTGAGCACTGCTATAGAAAAACCTAGAAAGAGATGACTCGCAGTTGGAACTGTATTGATTCAGTTCAGTTCAGTTTTATTTTTATAGCGCGTTTTATGGTATTACATTGTCTCAGAACGCTTTACATTACCCCTGCATAAAGTCCCCAGTGAGTAAGCCAGAGGCAAAAGTGCCAAGAAAAAACTTCCTAGTAGGAAGAAACCTTGGCAGGAAAAAGAATCAAAGGGGAGCACATCCTACGGGGGCTGACGGAGATTAACAAGATGAACAAAATCCCAGTTTATACAGTCCAAGTTTTAAGACAATTTCTACCAGTAATTAAATCTGTACTAAGCACTAATCACCATGCACTGACAGTTTACCATCTAACTATTATAAGGGAAAGTATAGTAATTAAGCATATGCACTTTGTTTTACTCGATGCACAAGAACTTTGCTTTTGTTCCTTTGTTATTAAAAGAATATTATTGTGTATTACAATGTTTCATCCTTATTATGGAGAGGATTATGGGAGCCAGGGGGCCTGTCCCAGGCAGCAATTGGCACATGGTTGGGGTACACCCTGAATGGGATGCACACAAATACACTCACACATATGTAAAGGAGAGAGAAATGTAAAGCACCTGCAGAAAACCAGGGCAATACACACTCACACACGCACACACGCACACACACACACACACTCTGGAAGCCCTAAGCAAAAAACTGCATGGGGCCCCCTAACTCTTAGACTCTTAGTTAACTTAGTAATACAGTGACCGCCCCCCCCCCCGCCTATCGCGGAAGTTACTTTCCAGACCCATCAGCGATATTTCAAAATTATATATCTGTGATGATATATAAAGACCATATGACTAAACATTTTTAATAGTTTACTGTAAGCCTTAAAATACCCCTCCCACATGCTTTAAACACATGTAAACTTACAAAGCACACTTTGTAAATACATATAATATATGGATGTCGGGCTAAGGATATGAGTAACATAATAATAATAATAATAATTATAATAATAATAATTATATATACACAATGAAATATATAAAAATTAAAACATTTTAAGGTCAGTCTGGCTGCTTACCAGTGAAGATACACTCCATAACTTGAATGGTGATGATGAATTAGCTGTGCAGTACATGATGAAGTACGGATGTATGTGAGGAAGGTCATGAGTACAAACTGCACAGCAAAGCAGAGCATTTAAGGCTTTTCTGAAGGCGAGCCTTCAGGTGGTTTGGGGGGGTATCTTTGGACCACTATCAGACTACAAGCAAGGTACACGATATGCAGAGAACTGTGATGTGTCGGGGAAAAACCTGCGATATAGTGGGTGCGATAGCTGAACCATGATATAGCAGCGGATCCCTGTATTAGTAACATTAATATTACTTAGTAATATTAACAAAAAGAATTTTATAAACAGAGGATCTTTACTTTCACTTTTGTGAAAAACAAAATAAACAAATAAAGCAGACTTGTCTTTGCAATGTAATCGGCCCCCTTGGGGCCCCCTCCCAGCTTGGGGCCCCTGGCCATTGCCCGCCCTGTCGCTGCACCTCTGCCTATGAGGTCTGCCTGCAGTATGTCTGGTCGTCATGTGTTTATGCTGAGGAGCAGGAGGGTAAATTCCAGATCGCACTCATTATCGCCATGTATTTAGTGAGCAACCCAATTAACAGGGACAAAACACATCATCAACAGTTAGGAAGTTAACTTTAACTGTCAGACGCCTTGCCAAGCAGAGGAAACTGTTTTGATTAAGCCCAAACCATAGACCAGCCCTCTGTTTCCCTACCCTAGCTTAGCAGAGTCGGCTTAAAGCAAGTACCCCCTTTCATTTTATGGGAAATTAATAAACACGTACTCTTCAGTATGTCTGCTGAACCCTTGTAGGAGGGAAGAAATTATGAACTGTCAGCTGTCAGTCACAGCGTGATGCATGCAGTAGTTGACATCAGCGAACATCAGTGAACATTGAAGAAAGTCCATTGTGCTCCACAGAGAAATGTTGCGACAAACATGGCCTGTATGCTGCTCTTCCCAGTCACACATCGATTATCGTGGAGTAAAAATGTTATGCCATAAAAAGCCCGAAAGCACAAACAGTTCATCCTGGAATGTGCTGGAAAGATCCACCTCAACATTCTGGTTACAGTTACAGTGTTTACTCTTAAAAAAAATATGCATTAGCCGAGATTTTTTGCTGGAAGTGTTTTCTGTGCATTATGAATGAAACTACTGGAGCTTTTTAAATTATTATTTTCATTGTTTAATCAGTTTTGACTCATGTGACGGCATGGATTTGACATATTCCCGAATTTGACAGGTCAGGCCTCCATTGGACTTCTTCGTCTGAAGGTCACTTGGCTCCAATCAACAAGCAGATGACAGGAGAGTTGGGATGAGCGAATGAGGGGAGGAGAAGGAGATGACCAAAGGAGAACAAGAACTAATAAGGAAGAGAGCAGTGAGGCCAGTGGCTGCTGTTTTAAAAATAGTTGTGGGATATTTTTCGTTGTGGTTTTCTTTGTTTCTTGTCCTGAAGGGGCCGGGTCCAGCGTGTATCCATCTCTGAGTAAAATATATAACACGAGACTCTGTCAGCACTCTGTGTCACACCCTGCTCGTCCCACCCTCTTGTGTGCCACGCCCCCTCGTTAACCTCGTGTGGAATCCCCGTGGTGATCAGCTGTTTTTCATTGTTTTCCTGATTCCTGTGTATTTCAGTCTGCGTTAGAGTATGTTTCCCTACTCCTGTCATTAACATCAGCTTACCGTTGCTGCCAGTCCTCTCCCCATATTCAGTGTTGTCTCTCCCAATAAATCCCCCCTATCCCTTATTCCCGTCCTTCCCTTCCCATCATGCTCGCTGACGTGTTATGACAATCTGCTGCCTGTTTACAAGGAAACTCTAGAGGCTTATAAAGGTTGCCAGCCGCATACCGGAATCTCACACCAGTACCTGACCAGTTATGGTGGCTTCTACAGTACCAAAGACCACATGGGCCCTTTGACCTCTGTTGTCAGACAGAGAGGAGAAATAGACAGACAGCAGAAATAAAGAACCTGTATGTGTAAAACAATCATTTCATTTTCTGTTTTACATACGCAGGTTGTTTATTTCTGCTATGCCGAAGTGCTAGACTGTGTTTTTACAGCACAAATTGCTCTTAATAAGTAAGGAGGGACGAACCTATATGGTACATTAATTTCTAAAACTGTAGAAGAAATTGCACCAAAAACTGATGGAATCTTTTCCTGTTGTTGTTCGTACTGGAAGCTACAACAAATAATTTTCTTTCCCTTTTCAAGATCCCTGTCAGCACTTCTGAGAATTTTTCCTGGCGTATGGATCACAGCTCATAGTTGGTATCTTCATGCAGTTCCCACCCAGGACGAAAACTTCACTGCTGAGTTTTATATATTATTTTGAAATTTTTACCACACTGACTACCAGACAGAGACACCTGGTACAGGTGTAGTGTCGTTTCACCAATGATAAAATACTGGTGATCTGAGGAAAAAGTAAAGCTTATAGGTCATATGCTGTTAATGCAAATCGTAGCACTGCTGTCGATTTGTGGATTGTTCTCAGAAGTGTCTTTATTCACACAGGATTAATAGTTTCCTTTGGGTGGGCCAATGTTCAGTCATGAAGAAAATGGCCTGAGAATGCTTCTGAAGGGAATTTCTTCATAATTACTTTGTCAGTCATGGAAAAAAAATAACGATAAAATAAAAAAAACTGGCCAGGACGGTAGGTGACTTTTCATCATTACATTTAACGTCTGATGGTGAAAAGGCACGAGTTCATTTGAAGTAGCCCTAATTGGTTGCTGTTGTTTCTTTTTTTCCCCTTTTTTGTTACTACAGCTGGAAGTTCACTTTAGCAATAAATTGCTCAAGGGTACAAAATTGTTGCAGGACCTCTGGGATTTTGAGCAAGCTCACATGTCCAGATTCCATAAATAATCCTGGGCTTCATTCTTGCATTTTTGCACTATCTGGTACTTCTTGGCTGTAAGATGCTCCTTTGGAGTGGAGCAGAGTCCATAATGTCCTGCCGGTGGCCTTCACGCTGCCTCGCGCTCCCACTTTGACCAGAGTTGGCGTCTTCCCAGCCTGAGTCTGGCTGGACAGTGAGCTCCGGGCTCCTGGACGTGCCGGCTGGTATCACCGGTCCACAGCCCAAGGGAAGGGCCATTCGGTCAGCGCTGCTCAGGAAGCGGCGGGGATGTGTGTGAAGGGAGAGCTGCTGGTACCGCGGGAATATGAAAATGAGGTAACCATCATGCGTGTAGTATGCGGGACAAGCCCAAGCATGAGTAAAAAATGCACGGATTTTAGGCACACGCCTTCATTTTTCAGTTCTTGCGGTTGGAATCACATGTTGATGTTTGTCAATGAACAAAGGACTTTTTTTGAGTCACAAAGAATCTGTCATTTCAACATTCATCAATATCCTCGCTAAAACACGAAATGATCTACCTTGGGACATGAATTATGTTCTTTGCTTTTGCGTAAAATGAAAAAGTCTGCTTCAGTATCTCAAATACGCGTCATGGCACTGAGTTACCTTGTTCTAAGTCCTTGTTCTTTCGAAGTTAAACCTGTACTGAGAACCAAAGACTCGGGGCTGATCATATCTAGATCATATGAGAGGTAGCTTGAGTAACATGACTCATAAATCGACTCAGATTTGAGTCACAAATTTGATGACTCAACACCAAAAACGATGGAAAGACTTGGACTTGAAGGCACATGGATTGAGACTTGACTCAGACTTGCAATGTTTTGACTCAAGACTTGGACTCACAGAGGAGTGACTTGCTCCCATCCCTGTATCATACATGACAGCAATAACATTATATATTCACTGTGTTTTAGATGATACCAAGCATAGTGTGTCAAATTCATATTCAACTCCTGATGGAGAGAGTAATAAATTTCCAAACTATAAATACACTCAGCAAAAAAACATTTATGCATGCCTAAATACATATTTCCAAGCATTAACGCCAAGGGGGACACGTGATCTGACATTGAAATGTCCAACACATCAATAATGCACAGCTGCTTCAAAATGAAGGCACTAGGCTTTCTGCTTTATTAAACTTCTTGTGGGAATGACTGGGCTCCAGTTACACTTATTCCTTTAATACAGCTTTTTCCTGTGGGTGCAACTTCCTTTGTGGTTACAGAAGGGGAAAAGATATACATGTTGCAAGGAGATAGTAATGTTTTGGTAGGACTGTAGTAGAACTGACAAGAATTACTGGAATGTTCTTAGAACAGATACAGGGTGGAGAATAACTCTGGATGGCACAAAAATGAGACCAGCATCTCTGCGATGGACATATCATATGTTAATGTCAAAACATTACTAAGAAGAAGGTTAAATCTAGGGCAAGCATTTAACTGCCAAAAAAAGGCATGGGTTTGTGAATAGAGCAGATCGCTGAGCTTGATATCCTCAGTGATCACAATCGAAAGACAAGATGTGTTATTGACAAAAAATTGACTGAAGATGACATTTCTCTCTTTAGTTAATAAGCTCCACAACACTTCTACAAGCTTTTCAGTCTAGTAAGCTACCCTAATTCCTGATTATTTATGATTTATTAATACTACTGATACATAGGGTAAGCTGAGGACATTTAATGAAATTGTTCATATGCATCCAGTAGAACAATTCAGTAACACAAGCTGAGTGTAATATACTACACTGCATTTTCTGTTAGATAAAAGTGCATGCCTTGAAATTTCCACCAATAATTATTAATTAATAATGTGCTCCTGTTCTTAAGAAATAAAGATCTAAGCAGGAATAAATAATGTCCAATAAAAATAGACCAGCTGATCCCAAATAGTGCAAACAGTGCACTTCTTTCCAGCATAAGAGCTAATGATGTTGTTGTTACTCTCCCTCCACCATAACTAAAGCAGAAAAGGCCTCAAAACATGCACAGAACTGGTTTGCTCTGGTTAAGCAAACATGACAGAAACATTTCTTGAGGAACAAAACAGAACCATGTATTCCAGTTTTTTATTTTAAAAAGTTAGATGTTTTCTCAAGCTGGAAGTTTAGTGAAGTAACAACTGGTAAACAAAAATAAAACAATCCCTTCTGGTTTTAAAATAGGCCTATTTTGATTAAAAATGCCAAGGGAAGAGCTCCAAGTTTCATATTTTCTTGTGGTTATGTTCTTAAGAAAGGCTTATGATTTCCTTGCAGCCTTTCAAAAACTCTTCTGAGTTTATGTGCATGTTAAGATCGTTGACAGAGCATCATTCCTACAGTTCATACATTTATCCATCCATCCATCCATCCAACCAGCTACCCACTATTCATTTTCTGCAAATTATAGCACTGCTGAATGAGGTCGCATCTATATCCCAAAAATTGTCCTTTTGTTTACTTGCAGTTAGGACACCATCTGGTCAAGTAATAAGGGTTAATCTGAAAAATAGGGAAAGGTCATATAATCACCAACAAGGGTATTTTTCTGATTCTGCTGTTGATTCTGGGGTTTTCATTCTAACATGATAAATGACTCATTTGAGGAAGAAGAATGGAACCATATCAACACTGCTTTCTGGTTGATACAAAACATCTGGAATGTCTTGTTCCTCTCTCCGCTCCAACAACCACCCTTTGTCAGCATTCTGCACTACCCACTGGCTCCTGACTGAGTCTGCCTTAACGTACCGTGTCCACCCCCCTCCCCCCCCCCCCCACCCCTGAGGAGGACCTAGAAAGTGGCCTCCCCCTCATACGTGTACTGAGCGTGCTTGTTGGTTGGACCCATGTCACGTACACTCTGTGATGCATGTGTGTGTATGCGTGGGAACGTGATGCACAACTGCAATTTCTGTCAATACACAATGCTGCCGTTTCCTGTCTCTGCTGAGCAGCAGCTGCTGGGTTCAGGGAATGAACATACTGTCACACTCAAGTGCTTCCAGGTCACTGTCCTAAAACTGTTCCAATCTACCATGGTGGCCTTGGTGATTCAAATGACCAATAAGGAGCAAAGCACCCTGGCAGTAAAAAAACTGAAAAACATAGAATATTTATCCGTCTTTCATAAACATGTATTGAGGGATTCCTGAAGTAAAGCTTAAATGTAACCAACTGTAAGGTTATTTAGACCCTGTGTGGATGAAGGGTTTTTACGATGAGACAGCTGAATAAATAATGCATATCTCCTTGTGTGCCAGATAGCTGAGGGCACTCTTCCAGTTCTCTTCCCAGTGAAGTAACTTGGCCCTATTTAAAAAATGACATGCTAACTGGCAGTGAGGCGCAGCCACTGGTGACAAGCAACTGGCAGGCGCCTGACCAGCCGACAGTGATGTCTGTTCTGCAGCCAGACAACATACCCCGGCGCTTTTCAAAGCTCTCGCTGCTGACAGTGTGTCCTGGGTTTGAGACACTGCTGCTAGGAAAACGTGTGAAAGTTTTGACATCGCTTTCGTTTTTGAAAACTTCCACATTTTCCATTTTGAGTACATACAAATCAAAAGTCACCTAACTACTCGAAACCAAGATCAGAAAAAAACAAACTAAAACGAAGAGAATCACAATTTTCTCTGTGTCTAAAAAGCACCAGACTAAATCACCATTACTAGAAAAATAATGTACATCAGTGAGCTAAGGAGAGATAATATTGTTGTATGGACCTTTAACATGCCAAGCTATTAAAACATCAAGCAGGATGTAAATTAGATGTAGGTGTAGATGTTGATAATGCAACAATTGATCACAAATAAATGACTCATTTACCCATAATTCCTCCAAAACAGATGAGGGCGTTTTGAATATAATTTTACATTTTTAAATATTTTCTTGGCTTTAATGGATTGGCATCCCATTCAGGGTGTATCCCTGTCCAGTGCATCCTGAGACACCTCCTGTGACCCTCACCAGCAAATCAGCTGGAAGGTGGATGGATGGGTGGACATTCTATTGGGCAATTTCATAAATGTCATCGTTAATAAGAAGTACAATTTCTTAACCGAAACGACAACGTTACCACAACGTTACTGTGGTCTGCCAAATGTTTTTAAATACAGGCTCACAATCAGAAAAAATAATAATATATACCACAAATAAAGGTAAAACATTTTGATTTATTTTACAAATAACTTTGCAATTAAACATTAATGAGAGTGATGTTTACTATCAAAGTCTTACAGTCATGTTGTTAAGCTCTGGCAAAGTCAGAGGGGTGTAATCCACCCCCATAGCCTCTTACGCACTCGTAAATCCCGGGAACCTTAGCTGGAGCTGGTACTTGCTGTTTGCGTTCAAGTTCGATGGGATCCGTGAAAATGTGCCAAAACTTGTCCGGTTATAGAGAGGACACATTACAGGAATGGCGGTCAAGTAAAGAGTCTTCTGGGATCTGGGAATTGCCTGTCTGGCATTCAGCTAGTTAACCTAGGTCATGATCTGGACTTTGCTGAGCTCCACAGAGGTGCAGTGATTGGTGAGCCTTGATGGGGTGTCCACACCTTCATCCGCTCCATGCCTGCTTCGCTGGCCCTGTTTGCACAAGGTCCCACGCAGAAAGCGCAGCACAGACGGGCTGAGGATAATAAAGACCCAGGGATCTATGATAGAGTTCACGGAGATTAGGCGAAGAGCTTCAAGGTCATTCTCGGAGCCACCTTCGTACTTGGATGCTGTCCTGATGTACACACGGATCTATAGTGGGAACAAAATTCAAATCATCATTAGATAAACAATACACATATTAAGCAAAATTGCTTAAAGCCTTTTTTCCCTGAAGACTGTAGTTATTTTTAGGGTCATCTATGGGACACATCTTTGTTTGAAGGAAGCTTCCTCCTTCCTTTTAGTAAACCAGCGGGAACAATTTTCTAAATGCACTATAATTTGAAATTGTAGTGATTACAAGCCACTACACTGCCACTCTAGCCTGTCTTAGTCCTGTTTGCTAAAGACCAATGGCACCTCTAGTGTATTCTGGTTGCAAGCAGTATCACTGTCTTCTAAACTAGACAGTGACATGTTGGTCATTTTCTAAAGGATTCATTATCAGCTTTGGTACTTGGAAAAATACTTAGAAAATGGGAAAACCTTGCTCTTCAGAACTTTCTTCTCCCTTATATTCCACATTGATGTTCTACAAAATACCTACCAGTTTCTTGTACTGTAAAAAATGTACTTCTGAGCAACAAATATTTTTACAATATACAAACTAATTTTAAGGATGGATGTTTGCTAACAAAAACAGCTTATTCCTGAAGGTCAACTATGTCTTTAGTTCACTTAAATACACACACCTAAGTAAAATAGGTTAAGCAAATCTAAAAGTCCTTTGCATAAATTAGTGCACAGGGAACACTTCCTTGACCTCTGATTACTGCAAAGGTACGGGACTGCAACGTAAATGGATTTTAATCGTTAACTTAAAGTGCTTTAATGAACAATAAAGAAAAGTCTCACCACTAGTGGAACTGAGCAAATGACGAAAGCCATCGTCATAAACACCAATAGGATCATATGTTCCACTTCTTCTGACATAGACAGGGACCTCATATACCGCCGGTTCCGTCTTACTGTGGATCCTTGGTTGAGTTTACGCCTTCGGTACATGAGGACCAAGTGGCAGATGACGGACACGTTACAGAGCACTACCGAGGATATGATGACGAGCACCAGAGTGGCATACAGGTTGACGTAAACTATGTGCTGGATCATTTCGTGTTGCATGTGAATGAAGCACCAGGTGCCCGGGCAGTACTGCACAAATTCCCCGAAGTTCATTAAGGGTAACACGGAGAAACAGATGCAAACGATGAATATGAAAGCTACCGAGATGTATCCGCAACGCTTGGTAACGTGCCTCTCGTAGAAATAAGGATTTGCTATTGAGATCCAGCGCTCCAGAGCCATGATTAAAAGAATGGCTAAGGTGCTCAGACTGAAAAAAGTCATGCTAAATCCGAAGTATGTACAGACGTGCTTATTCATTCCCACCAGAGACACTTTAGTTGCGTAAGAAGCCAATACAAGTGGGGTGACGGATATGGTTCCCATTAGGTCCGTAACCACAAGTACAGTCACCAATATGTGGAAGAGCGACTGGCGCTGACGGACCTGTTTCCTCCTCCGATGGACCTCCAGAAGCAAAAGAGCGACTAAGTTTCCCACGACTCCGGCTGAGAACATCATACCCGGCACTCTGGCGCTCTCAGTCATAGTATGGTTTAAAAGAGGACAAATTCCATTCTCCACCGCCATAGGCTCCCTCTTCTTCAGATCTTTTCACTCCTGTTTTAATATGATTCACAGAAACTTAAAGGTCAGTTTTCCATTCATCTTTGCCGTTGGTACTAGATCGTCGCTCATCTTCTGCTGCATTCCTCCAAAAGCCGATTAGGTGAAACATGGAAAAGCGCTACTAACACCGAAACTGTCTCCGAAACTACTGCTCTAACTTACTGAAACCGCCCATGCACTAATAAGCGAGGAGTCATTCACGCCTACGTAATATCACCGGAAATTTGCAAATATCTCTTGGTTCATATGTGCTATATTTTCTTCTCGACTGAGTTCGTCCTGTAGAGATTTATAAGTACCTCGGGTGGGGTCAAGGCGGCGTGGGGCAGGTGTGGAAACGGACCTTCAAGGAGAAGGCGGAGTGGAGGCGAGCCAGGCAAGCCCCCTCCCCGGAACGAGGACCCGTGACATCACGGGGCTGGTGACACACCCCCTGCTCGGGGGCGTCGGGTCCGGGGCTCATAAGAAAGATGACCGAGCCCATAGATGGAAAACTCCGAGTTACGCACCTTCAAACTCAGTTTCAGTAATTCATCTTGACAAAACTTTTTGGATAGACATCACTTTTATGAACTGTCAAAAACTCAGTCTAAATTAGTTCATAACACTTTTTCAGATCCGTTAATGATGGACACATATGTTTGTATGTCGCACTGTGTAACATAATTATTTCATCAATAATGCGCAGAACGCAATGTCATTCTAGGAGAATCCTGAGATTGAGCCCATTTTTACTGAGTACTTTTGCCACAAACAAAATAAAGTGAAAACGTGTTATGAAATATATGGTAGCTACTGATGGCCACGTAGGTCTACATGTAGTCGAAAGCTGAGTACCATACAAAAAGCATCGTCTTGAATCATCAGCAAAAAACACACAGGATTATGTTACGCTGTCTGTCCTTAGCAATAATTGTCTTTCCTTGCCCTGCATAAATGTTCATCAGCATATCAATTCAATTTATTGGACAGCATATGTTCAGTGGTTATCTGTCACAATATTGTTTAAACTAATAATATGTTGGCTGATGGATAAATATTGTAATTAGATAGGGACCATGTAGTGCTGCTCTGATATCCTTTGAATGACGCAGATTTTCTCTGGCTATTTCCCAGTAGAAATAAGATACTTGACAGTGTCTAGGTTCCACCATGCTAATATCTCTATCATCTTCAAGTCCAATGAAAAATCCAATGAAACTGGGCTGATTCCGAATCGTGCTATTAAGCACGAGATGAGGGACAAGATCAGCAAATTATCGTTCAGTAAACTAGCCCTGTAAATTTTGCATAGACTACAAAATTGTCTATGTTACGTACAAATGTTTGTTTAAGGAACCAGCGTTGAGAGCAAACACACAGAGACACAAAATACTGGCAGGAAATGATAAACACTGCATAAATTTCATCCATCTAGCTTCCATTACAGGGTCATGGGGGGCTTGGAACCCGAGGGAACGGAACCAGACAGGAAAGTCCTGGATGGGAAGCCAGATTACTTAATTTGCCTTAGCTTCATGAAAATTGTTGCTTTACTCAAAAACGACGAAAAAGATGCCCCCATCTTGTTAGATTTCTTTGGTTTGGAAATTCTGTGTGCACAAATTATTTATATTTACACCATGAACTTCAAAGATATCCGCAATTTAGGAAATTACTGTTTTTCTTTGCGCAGGTTGCTGAAGCAGAAAATGGCACCATTGGTTTCACAATTTACTGCTGTTTCTGCTGCCTCAGCATGATCAGAAGGCGCTGCTTCGGTGGGGGGGGGAAATGTCAGGCGAAAGTTACAGAGTGTTAAAGAATTCAGTCCTTTTCTGTCATTCAGGTTTTCACAATGCAGTCTCATTGTTTGATGAATTATAAACATTATACAGTATATTAAATATGAAGACACACATATATCACCTGAGGCTTGGAGCTGCACTGCAGCCTCCAACCTCTAGGGACGTCAAACACACCTCCAAGCAGAAAATGAGGAGTGTGTGTGTGTGTGTGTGTGTGTGGTCCAGGTATATCTTAACTCATGGGAATCAAATGTCCCGATAACATGATGAATACCCATTTTTTTAAGCTTATGGGGACCAGTTTCCTTGTTCCCACATGGGAAAACTGCAATGAAAGAACTAAACTAAGTTGGGTGGGGGTTAATGTTGTCATAGTTAGCATTAGCACTTTCCCCATAGAAATTAATGAGCGGTCCTCAGAAAGATATTATTACAAGATTGTGTGCGTGTGGAATTTGAACATTCTCACATTCATGTATGTTTCATCTGTTTTCCTGTCACTCCAGTGGCATTATGTGTTCGTGTGCCCTGCCCTGCGCCATCGCATCCAGACTGTCACCTGCCTCGATCCCTGTACCCCCTGGTATTGGCTCCTGGCTCAAATTTGTGGATAAGTGGTAATTAAAGGCAGACTTATTAACATGAAACACCATAATAACTATTAGCAAGGTGCTGAACACCGTACACAGCCTCAGGGAGAAGGGTTTCCACTGAACCACACACCCTAGCGGTCATATTTCCTGCCTGTCAATACTTACCCCATCATCTGGCAGGATTCCTAGTAGCCTGTACTGACAGGACATGAGCCACTGGCTGTTTGGTGTCTAGCTGATGTTGTACAGTATACAAATTGATCAGGTGAAAGACAAGGTTTCATAACTAAGCAAGAACAATTGACTAAAGGGAAACAAAGAACAGTACCAGGAACTGGAAAGCAAACTGAAAGTCAGAAGCAGAACCAATGAAACAGACCCACACTGCAGAAGCAGAACCATATCAGAGAGCAAAAGAACATTAACTGACTCAAAACCCCATCAAGAGTCCCAAACACAGAAACCAAGCAGGCAAAATGAAAGCGAAAGATTACACAAGCAGTGACTGATCAGAATGGTCTTAGATACATTAATTGCAGATGGGACACCAGGATCATTAGGAGGTGGCTGTAGCTCCCGGATGGACCATGCTTGCGTCAGGTGATCAGTGAACTGGATTCTGGAGCAGATGTGACAGTTGTCTTTCTATATTCTTATTCTCTAAGAGGGCAAATAAACTGCTAGAGATTGACATTAGATTTCCCATTGGCTGACCATTGTTATGACGGTCAAGTCATGTCCTAAGTGAACCAGTTGAACTAGAAATGTTGTTTTCGCATGTTACTCCAAATAGGAATGTGGAAATAAACCCAGCTGTTGTGTAACTGAGCACGAACTACCAGCCTCCTACCAAAACTCGTGCCTGTTTGGCACATTCCCTTTCGATGTCCGACACATTGCAAGACTCAGACAAGCCTCATGTGAGCTGCTGCCCGTCTGTCTGTCTGGTACGGACGCTAGCAGACTTGGCCTGTGAACTGAGTGCATTTCTTAACTCACGTAGATGACATCGGTGCACTCTTCTGCATTTCACGTGCAAATAAGATGCTCCCTAATTCGCAAGGTCTGTCCCCAAGAAGGCTAAACCGAACTGACTAAAAATGGCATTAATACTAGTTGAGAAGTAGTACTTCTTTCATCCTAAAGTCCAGCTGACTCCCTTTTAACAATTAAACCGTGTGTCCTGATGCTATCAGAATTTCTCTGTTTCATAATACCCTTAAAACCACATTGCATACAGCGGTCTGTAAGTACCCCACAGATTAATAGGGGCATTAACAGGATGTCTACAGGACCTATAAAGACATTACTTGGAGTACAAAGACTGTAAAGATATTCCTTAGATTAATGTTGCCTGGCAACAAGGCAAACACATTCATCTTAAACACAGATTTAGAGGAAGTGGCGCCAGTCTGCTCAATTTGTGGGTGAAGATGTAAACTGAACTGCAGAATGTACTGGTGCGGTAATGCGACAACGGAGGGCGCTCTGTGTTTCCCGCTGCCTTAATCACTAGTCGTACAGTTGAGAATCTGTACCTGGAACAGGCAGTGCAGCAGAAACATCTCACAAACATCAGTGTCTGACAGCTTGACTTTATTTCCACTGGCTATTAGATCATATTCACTTTATCTTTATGCAGCGCCCTTCAAAAGCTCTTACCAATGGCTGAACTGCATTATACACTGCCTGGCCAATTTTTCATTGGACCGCCATTAGCTTTGATCATGGTGCACATTTGTCATGGCATTGTTTCCACAGGCTTATGCAGCATCTCACTCATTATTTTCATCCAGATTTGCATTAATTTCTCACAGAGATCCTGTATTGACAAATGAGTTCCTCCATAGAGCTTCCTTCAGCTCATCCCAAAGACCTTCAATGAGACCACAACTCTGTGGTGACCAAGTCATACGTGAAAATGATTCCTCATGCTCCCTAACCACTCACTGACAATTCGAACCCAATGAATCTTGGCATTCTTGCCCTGGAATATGCCCATGCCAACAGGGAAGAAAAAAATTGATGATGGATGTAACCTGGCCAGTAGATTCAGGTACTCAGCTGACTTTATTTTATTGCTGCATAACGTTGCTGAGCTGTAATAATGATCCAATCATTGGCTTTTAAGTATTTGCTGATATAAATTCAAATAATGACTTTTTTGGCTGGGCAGTGTGGAATGAAACAGAAAATATAAAATCTCATTAGAAATCTCCGTGGGAAAAAATCTGAAAGACAACAGAAAAAAGAAAACGAAAGCTTTTATGGCAGTTATAGAAGGGAAAAGGGTTACCGGCAATCCCTGCAAGGGATTTGTGTGTGGAGTTTTTGTGGCTCTGTGCCCATAATCAGAAGGTCACTGGTTCGAATCCCCTAGATGGAAGAGTGATTTCCCTCCAGGGACCGGCTGATACTGCTTCCGTAATTGCACATTGCTTTGGATAAAACCATCGCCTACATATATGAATGTAACTTCAGAAATACAGTCCACCACTGTTAGGAGAGCCAGTGGCGGAAAGCGTTTCGGCCTGGGGTATCACAGCAGCCATGGTGTGGATTAGGGTTACATCTGGCATTGTGCTAATTCTACCCCCCCGGGGGGGGCACAGGCAGCACCCAGGCACAGATGGAAAGTTAAGAAACAGTGGGTTCCTACTTATACTGAAGTATGACAGACATTCATAAACACATAAAGCTACTTGTAGAGCAATGCATTATTCAGGGTAACATAGACTTAAATAGCAGGTTGTCTGTCTACATTTAAACAACACAAAGAAGCAGACGGGCACACAGAGCTCTCCTTAAAGGCCTTATTGGCTTCTGTTTGTTCAAGGAATTGCAATGTCTGCATTCTGTGAACTGGATCTGCACACTTCAGGCTAGAAATGCGGCGATGTGACATTTTAATGGCGTATGAGTGGGTAGGCCGGTTCTGCAGTGTGCCTGGAGAGGAACAGACCCTCAGAACCGGTGCAATGTGCTCATGGTTTTAGCTTCTGGTTACAATTCTCACTGCAGAGGTCTCGAGTTTGCCACTGGAGTGCAGTTTGTGTTCATTTTTCGGCGGTAATGGCTATCGACTTGCAGGATTTCTAAGCTTCATACAGCAGACCATGGAGGCCATTATTATCTGACAGAAGTGCAGTTTTTTTTGTTTAAACGCAGGTCATTTTCTGTTTCTTCTTTCGAAAAAAAAGACTACAGATCAAGTATCGGCTAGTTTAATTAAAAAGTGATGTGTAATTGACATTAATGAAAATGAATGGATGATCTTCCCAGGATGGATCACAGGAAGCACGTTAATTTGGAACTAGATCATAATTTTCCTGTAAAAACTAAAATGGAAGGGTAGATGGGGGCACTAAGGAGCAGGCTAATCACTTAAGATAGTTTCCATTAAGCACATTAAGGCATTGCGCTTTCTTTAAACAGCAGTGTGATTAATGGCCAGAGCTAAAAGTAAACATTACACCATCCCACGGAAAAAAACCACACACATTTACCCCTTTGCAAATCTTATCACAAGACAGACACTGTTGTTACTGGAGCATAGCCTTCAAAGCAATGTATTTCTAATGGTAATGTTACGATTAAATTAATGAATTTGGCCCCTTTTTATTTAATTTAAAAACCGGTTTGTTCACCCTAATCTCTGGTCGGTTACTATTGGGCGGCAGTGTCACATGCTACACTCATAATTTAGCGATAAAACCATGCGGATATTGATACAAAACATTCGATATCTACCACGTAAGAATTTCACTCGGATGGTCGAATTAATTTGTCTGAAGAAAAGTAAGTTCCTTGCCTAAGGCCAAAATGCCTGATTAGCTTTGGTGCTGCTCCCGTTGAAACGGCTCTATTGAAACGCTTCAACTTTGCTCCCCAAAACATTATCAAGCGGAGATCTTGCGCTTATGTTTGACGCGAGCGCCACCTTATGCAGTTAACAACAATTTTCAGTGCTTTGTTGAATTTAAATTTTTATTTGTACAATTCTGTTTTCGATATATTATAAACAAAATAATATTGTTTTAAAAGTGAAATTATATAAATTATATCTATCTAAATTTCTATCTAAATAATATAGACCTGCTACCCATGACTTTCCTTATATTTCCAATGAAATAACAAAGATACGCGTTTGGTGTCACGACTTAGCGTATTTATTTGTGTCTTTTATTCAACGCAACTTGTACATTTATCCATCTGCATACGGCAATGGAATCTTCTGTTTAATACATCGTATAACCAGTATATATGGCACATAGAAAAATTGAAAAAGACAATGAGACAGTGGTCATGTTATCCGTCTTATTGGAAATAAATTGTAGTTTGCTGAATTTGGAGCATTTTTACCTCAAATATAAAATGACAGAAAAACGCGATTTTCTCTTGTGAGTGAACTGCCCACTTTTCTGACTAGACCGCCCTGCCTAACTATAGAGGATTTCACTTGCATTTAAGGAAGTGTTTGAAAATAAACCCCGAGTAAATAAACATTCCAAGATCCATCGCCGCTACCTCAAAAAACATGCAGATCAGAAACAAGTTAACAGTGCTCATTCTTAAAGTCTACATCATATCAGCCATCAGACGGAAAGATATGTTTCCCTACGGAACACTTAACAGGGATTTGACACTTCGTGGGGGAGATGACAGGATCTCTCGGATTCCAGATCTGAAGTTGCCGATGTATTTTTACGGATCACGATTGAGCAGTTTATATGTAAGTAAACCATTCGTGTCCGTTGGGCTGTGTCGGTCCCCTGTGACCATCTTGTTGTCTTTGTGCAGGTGGCCACCAACGGCATCATCTCCACCCAGGTCCCATCCCTAGAGAGTCAGTATGTGAACAGCGGCTTTCCCCTTGCCTTCCCCGTTATTGCGCCATTCCTGGCCGACCTCGACACCAGCCAGGGGAGAGGGACGATCTATTATCGCGTGGAGGATACATGGTGTATCTTGCAGCGGGTCGCGAAGGAAGTCCGGAGGGGCTTCCCCGAGGCTCAGTTCGTGCCCTCCCATGCTGCCATTATCACCTGGGAAGATGTGGCATCATACGAAGAGGTTGCCACCCACTACAGTGCATCTAGTATGGTGAGTAAAACCTACATCGGTATTCCGTGTTTCACGTGGATTTTAGGTTATCAGTGATTGTTCTGTACTGGGCATTAATATAAGCAGGTAGGGTGAGTATAGTTAAAATTGGACACTTTCTAAAAATATGTTTTCTGGAAAAATTTACAGAATCATTTCAATGTCTTGAATCCCAACTTTAATGACCCTTAAACACTATATAGAAGAGAAAATAAAGAATTATTAAACACATATATTAAATGCAAAGATTAACTGTCCCATTTTGGCCAGTGTCCCGTTTTAACAATGTTAAAACTAGTTATTGGTCATTGATATGCTATTTTAACATCACTGCATTGTCTGAAAATAGGGCACTGTTGCTCTGCTGAAATGGAATGGATGCCAGCAGTGAAAGTGTGTATAACTATAAAGCATATTGTCAAAATTTGTCAGAACACTTTGAGGCATTTGCTTATTTCCTGGGAGCAGTCAGGAAGACTGATGTATTAGCCAGAGAAGGACAAGATTAGTGTAACTTTGAATGTACGCTGAAAATAGACAAGTTTATATTGATGGAATACACTAAGGCTCTGTCACAGGTGAAGTAATTTAATTTCCTTTGTTCTAGTTGAACACATTTCAGGTGGTATTAGCCTACAATGAGAAAGAGTCATACGCATTGTTCCTGTATCCAGAGGGTGGATTGCGGTTCTTTGGGACAAGGCTGAAGAATCCCTACAGCACTGGCTTGGAAATCCCAGCCCGAGTGGGATTTAACAGGGGGGGAGTTCCCGCTCTCACGGTGTCCCGCGGGGAGGAACTTTATTACAGTGTTGCCAACACAGAGCGATCTGTGAAGGACCTCTACCAGTGAGTGTCTGACCTAGCATGAGCGGGTGCAGGAACCACCGGAGTGCCAGATCCTCCGGGACATATGTTGGTAGTTAAAGTCTGTCACCTGTCACTGATGTTAAAAAGTCATACCGCACACGATTTTGGCCACATGGTGACTTAGCTTGATTTGCTCCAGGAAAACGAAATAGGCTAAAGAGAGGAAGCTGTTTAGAACCACATCGTTAACCTGAACAAAGAAAATGTATCATAAACATAAATACATTTTGGCAATTAATGGTAGAATGGCTCATTAATTGACATTATTTTTTTCAGCCACTGTACTGCTGCGATTTTGACCCGGTTTTCGTTCTCAGGCAGGGAAATGCAGGATGTCCAGGAGTCTGGATCTTCCACATCGGTAGTAGACTCTCTTTCCGGAATGTGGTACCTGCAACAGCACCAGCAAGTCAGGAGTCACCCGGTGTCGACTACAGCAGGACGGACTGTGCAGAGAAACTGGCCGATAACCCCCAACATGAAGACGCGTCAGTCTCATTATCCCGTCCCCACCTCCCATCTAAGGTTCGGCCTCCATTGTTGCCAGAAATTTTGCAGCAAGAACTCTTCATCTCCAGTAGGGCGGTGCGTGGGACTAAAGTCCACCCCAGTGGACATGGTGGGAAGCCTGCCCTCCATCTTCCATCTGATACATTTAGTGGGGATGAAGAGCTGGACTCAGGGTCTGGAGGTGAGCTCATCTTTGAGTGTGAAAATAAATGGAGACTAATTTCTGTCTCGATTAACCATACAACCTATGAGATCAAGGCCTGGTATTAAGGTAGGCTGGGTATTTTATTGAAATGAACATTTCATTTAGCAGTGGTGGAATTTTCAGGTCCATAAAATTAAAAATCCAGATCAAGATTTTGTTTCAGCGAGCCAACTGAGTATTAAAAAGTCACAGTCACAGAGTACTCAACTCAGTGGTTGAAACAAAACCGTGATCTGGATTTGTACTTTCTGGACCTGAACTATCCAACTCTGTCATTTAGTTGATCTTGATATCATGCCATGTCATTTCATCATTGCTCGAAACGTATTATCAGTGTTTAGCAGAGTTTAATCCTTTGTTCCCTAATTCCGTGCTATTTTCAAATATAACACAGAAATCAAGGAGACGTGTGCCTGGTCCCAGTATCATTGCTCACAAGACGGCTATTGCAAGGACTATCCCACAGGATGCTGTTGCCACTGTCAGTCTGGCTTCTATGGTAACGGGCAGCAGTGTCTGGCAGAGGGTGAGGTTCACGTGATGACGTCATCTGCCCCTTGAATGTAGCTGACTATCCCAAGAAAGGTTATTCAGGGCAACTGGCCTTATTTAGTTCTTTGAAAATGTTTCACCCTTCAATCCAGAGGGCTTTCTCAATTTCCCAATTCATTCATTGGGAAAACCCTCTTGATTTGAAAGGTGATATGTTTTCAAAGAACTAAATATGTCCAGTTGCCCTGAATAACCTTTCTTGGGATAGTCATGACCTGGATGACTGAGAATCTCCACAGACGTAAAGTAGATAATTGTTCCAGTTAGGAAGGGACCTTTCTGCGAATTCCCTTAGCAATGTGTTGATGCCTTGCGTTCCAGGCTTGCCCCAGCGTGTCAGTGGAAAGGTGAGTGGCCTTGTCTTCGTGGGGGACACTCCAGTGAAGCTGGCCAGCGTGGACCTGCACGCCTATGTCATGGTAGCGGATGGTCGGATCCATGCAGCCATTAGCCAGATCCCTGAACCAGTCGGATGGGCCTTGTTACCAGTATTCCCCACTGGGGCGGTCTTTGGCTGGCTCTTTGCTTTGAAACAATTTGACCATCAGAATGGTTTCAGTATCACTGGTAAGGTTTTGAGCTATTTCATTACTGACATTACAGGTCACAGCTAATGCATCTTTATACCCTAATGCATTTAGGGTATTTGCACTTTGCTTCTTAGAAATGCCTTTCCTCCTCTGGCACAGGTGCTGAGTTTACATACCACACAGAAGTGATTTTCTACCCGGGCAACAAACATCTCATTATTGTTCAGGAGGCCCGAGATCTGGACCCCCGTGGTTACCTCAGCATGGACACCCTTATATATGGCGACATACCTAGTCTACCACCTGATACCATGGTGAATATCAAGCCCTACAAAGAAATATACCATTACCACACATCAGGTACACCTAACGCCGATAATCTTTTGCATTGAGTGCCAGCTGTGAGTGAGGTGATGATCAGTTTAGAGTATTTTGGGTAATGACGTGTGTCTCCATGGTCCAGCGGCAACCTCGAGGTCGATGCGAGAGTACACAGTTCTTTCACCTGAAGGTGGGTCAGAGACCTTTTCCTATCAGATACGGCAGAATGTGACCTTCCGGCACTGCCCACACGGGCCCTGGACAAGCCCCAAGACCCAGCAGCTCAGCACAGAACTGGTTATGGTCCTGTATGAGGAGACGGAGAGAGCACTTCGGTACATGATGTTAAGTAAGGTTGGCCCTGTGGAAGGTGAGGTTCCAGGTAAATATGGGTCTGTAGTTTGTACATGGTGAGATAGTGAGTCTGAATGCACTTTTTTTTACCTAACAAACTAAGTGCAATATTTACTTAAGTATGAATGTTTCCCCCCTTTGGTCGCTTCAGCTCACATCAGGTGTAGCTATTCTCTTATTGGCTGTGCGTCAGAGAGGTCAGCCGCAGAGAGGTCAACCGCGCAGAGGTCAGCTGCGCAGAGTTCAGAGCTGAATTTGAATGTAGTGAGTTTGAAAATCAGAGCAGAGCAGTTCACCCGAGGCGGCGTGACACAGGGTTGCGAGTGAATGTTCAGCTCCCTACAGACCTGGAACGCCCACCACGGGGCAGCGCTTGACACTGATCATGTAAAGGCCCCCTTTCATACTACTTGGGATAATATTGCAAGTTTAAACTTGCTGAGAGTCATTTCTCCAAGAAAATCAGTATTATAATTTACATGTACAAGAGAGGAGGTTACCTGAGAAGCAGTGACCTTTGCACTTTCACCTTCTACCCATTCTCAGAGCTCCAGCTGGTGAATCCTTGTGTCTCAGAGAACCATAATTGTCACCCGGAGGCACTCTGCGTCTCCGGCCAGGGGCTGCAATTTCACTGCCAGTGTCCCCTGGGATACCACGGGGATGGGCATAGCTGTCATGGTAAGAGTGACCGGACCCTGCAGGGGGGGGGCGGGTGTTCAGGAAATATGTCTGTATGGATGCTTGTAGGTTAGAAGCCATAATGAGCATTAGAAGGTGGATGTCAATGAGCACTGATGTGGAACGCCAGAAGGTGGCTATACACCGTGGGAGTCCAGGTACGAATTTAAGAATATATCTTGGGGACAGTGTGTGGCTCAGTGAGCTAAGCCTCTGTGCTGTGATGAGAAGGTCACTAGGTCAAGCCTGGCCTTGGGACAGCTCCCTGGGTGCTGTTGTGGGCGGTTGCCCTTCACTTCGATGCTTGCTCTCACCTACGGAGAGCAAGATCGAAAAATAGAATTTTCCGATTGGGATTAATAAAGCATAATCATTTCATACTTACTTATGGCAAAAGCCTTCAGTCATTCTGCATGACTGCATTGCATCACCTTGCTCCCTCTTCTGCTAAGGGTTTCCACCTGTCATGCATCCAAGTGTGATACACTTTCTGGGTCTTGCACAAGAAATCTTACAGCAAATGCATATTATTCCATTATAAACCTACAATTTGCTACATCAAAAGCACTGGGGTAGTTTGCAAATCCCACAGAATGTTTTATTTACAAGTTAATAAAACTTTTACATACATGTAAATGGGTGTGCAGACTTGTCTCGACCTGAAAATCTCATGGCAACCATCTGACCAAAGTTGGTAACACTGCTGCTGCTCCTGACACCCCCCCCCCCCCCCCAGACTTGGATGAGTGCGTGGAGGGCCTCAACGACTGCGGGCATCACTCCGTGTGTGTGAACGCCCCAGGTGGCCATCACTGCCAGTGTCACAGCGGCTTCGAGTTTCGCTTCGACAAGCAGGCCTGCCTAGGTGAGCGTGAGGCCGGAGTCTGACTGCCTTCCAGGCACAATCACAGATAAAGCTGCCAGTGGTTCATAAACAAATCAGTTAAGGGCCATTATTCAAAACCATGCATAATGCAAAGCACGAGCTTCCCACGTGACCCCATGGTATTTTGGTGCCTATGTTTGCAGGTGACACTATTCATTGAGTATTAATGCATGTAACTCTGCCTTGTTTACTCTGTGACAGATGTTGATGAGTGTCTCTCCCAGCCGTGCCACCCCAGGGCCACGTGCTCCAACTACCCAGGATCCTTCGAGTGCCGCTGCCATCCTGGCTTTGAAGGTGATGGTATCACATGCCTGCAGCAGCAGAGTAAGACTTTATACAGTCCTGTTCACCCCCTAAGCTCCATGACATTTATTCTGGACCGATGGATGTGCACTGATGTTTTCTTTATTGTTTCTTTCTGAGATTCTTGTGTTAAATTCCAATTTAAAGACCTATCTGTGTCACATAAAAGAGGGACAGAATTGCATATCAATTAATTATAGCAATTTGTTAAACCAGAGGTCTGCAACTCCGGTTCAGTAGGTTTTCTATGCAACATGGCACCTGATGAGTCACACCAGTTTTTGGGTAAATACCAGGAACAGTTGTGGCTCATCAGAAGCCAGGTAGGACTGGAGTTGGAGACCCCTGATACTAAATAAAATGAAAAACACCACCGACATAATAAAAAGTCTAAATTTTAGGCTGGACACAACCGTTACCTTTACATATGAACAAACTGTAGGAATTCTATTAAGAATTAGTCTCAAGGGTATTTTTCTGGAAGTTCACTCCATCACTGCTGGAGAATAAGCCCCCACATGACCCGTATGATCATTTTATCAGTTCCAGTGGGGTGAAGGTCAGGGGGCTGTGCAGTCTGCATCTCCACTTTCAACTTCCCTGTAACTTGCTTTCTCTTCAAATAGCTCTTACAATGGGCCCATCGCTTGAAGTTTACCCAGGAATGCTAAACTACAGGGTATCGTCTGTCAGGCAGTGTAGCTGTGCTCCACAGCCCTTGTCAGAAGTGCGCTTGCTCATTTACATGGGCCTTTCACTGTGAAGTGGACCGGAGATGCTGGGATCTGCTACAAAGACAACACAAGCAGATTTGCCCTCGGGCCTTGAAATCCGGCATTTAAGCCACAAATACTACTGGTCAGAATCGCAACAGAGAGCAAACATGTAAATTATATTCCTCTGAGGGGCGCCATATGCGCTTTGCCTTGATGTAACGTTTTAGTTGATTTGTCCAACTCTGCCGAAGCCAAACCACATCTATATTTGAGATAATTATCCAGTGAGAGGGAGACAGGCTATATTTGCTGCCCCTGAGGCTATACATGTGAATCTCTGCCTTGCAGCATTTTAACCTGCCTTCTATTCCACTCTCAGGGGTCAGAAATACCCGATGCTGAGGACAAGCACTCGGAATTAACTCTGTTTTGTAACAAAAATCAGCCAGTGTGGGCCAGGCCAAGTGTTAAATGTATAATAAATTGAGTCTTTTTTTTTGTTCTGTACATTCCAATACAAAAATGAGTTGCTGTATTGCACTTCCCCAAAGAAAATGGCAGCTACGGTGTGAATGCAGGACAGGGGAGAGATTTAATTAGTGAAATCCGCAGGAGATTCTGCTGGATGGATCATGCAGCTGCTTTGGTGTTTGTTCGGTGTGCCTGCGGCGTGGAGTGAGGGACAGCAGGAGACGGCCTGTGGACGTCAGCGCGACGAGCCGAGAGGGCAGAATGGGGACCCGCCACAGTCTGACTCACCGGCCCAGTTCAGCCCAGTGCAGTGTCACCGTAGCACCTGCTGGTGTGTGGACGGGGAAAGCCAGGAAATCATGGGGACACGAACTCAGGATTCCGTCACACCTCCCTGTGAGTCAGCCTGCCCTGGTTAGAAGGCCTCCAAGGTACAAATCACACTCAGGTCCCCTACATAGTGAAAGCATGCACAGTGCAGTGAAGACGTCAGCTAAGACGTTGTACCATGGAGCTACCTGTAAATATGTTTATATTGTATAAATCTCCATATATCATCTTTGTGTGTATATATACATACACTGCCTGACCAATAAAAAGCCACCATTTGAATCGGCAAGTACTTAAGAGCCAATGATTGGATCATTATTACAGCTCAGCAACATTATGCAGCAATAAAGTGAAGTCAGCTGAGTACCTGAATCTACTGAATGGCAGAGTATCCCAGCAATGGATTTTTCCTTTCCTAATGGCATGGGGATGATAATGCCAAGATTCATCGGGCTCGAATTGTCAAAGAGTGGTTCAGGGAGCATGAGGAAACATTATTACACATGATTTGGCCACCAAAACCCCACTGAAAGTCTTTGAGATGTCCTGAAGAAGACTATCATCTCGACGAGAAATGAAGGCAAACCTGGATGAATAAAAATGTTGAGATGTTGCATAAGCATGTGGAAACAATGCAGTGAAGAATGTGCATCATTATCAAAGCTGAAGGCGTCCAATGAAATATCAAAGTGTCTGATTAGTCTGCTCATTTCCTGTACATGTAGCAAATAATGCTCTTGACCTGACTAGGTATTGAGACTGTGGCCCCGCCTACGGAGCGACACCAGCCCCGCCCCACCGTGACCCTCCCCCTGGCCTCTCCTGCCGTCTTGTACACCCAGGGCCACCATATTGGAATTGTGCCTCTCGATGGGCCTCGCATGAATAAGGAGTCCGCCTCATCGCTACTCTGGCTGCAGGTGACAGTACACTGGCTTGTCTGTCAACTTTATGGAAAATTGTGCCCCTCTTCTAACAGCGGAATGAGGTGATCTAAGGGAACAGAACATGGATTTATAGCCATAGGGTTGATGGTTTGAGTATCTGGTTGGCGCTGCCACCTCTGGCCCTGAACAGGGCATTTGACCAAAATTGTTTCAGCCAAAAGTATTAAACCATGTGCAAGGCATTTGCCAAAGTAGCCAGTATCCTATTAAATTCCAGAGATTAATCTCCAGACCCAATGATGGTTATTATTTCAGTGAAAAAGATCCCAGTGGTGTTATGCTATTGGTTGGTTACTGTTAGGTCTGTCTGCTTGATTCATTGACCTGATATTAGTGGTTGGTCACTGTCCAATCTGTCTCTTCTGACCTCAGGGCTCCATTGTGGTTGGAATCGGCTATGACTGCCAGGAAGGGACAGTGTACTGGACCGACCTGGCAAAACGGACCATAAGCAGAGCGAGACTGGAACCTGGGGTGCAGCCGGAGATTCTCATCAGCACAGGTGAACCTGAGACTACAAAAACCCCTTCAGCCCAGCTCACATACGCAGAACCACTAACACACTATACGTACCACACCTAGCACTGGGCCTTTAGAGATGCTCTCCTTTTAAGCAGTTTTTCTGACACAAGTTTACAGATGAGGTTCACATCATGCATAAAATAACTACTCACAGACAGCCTCTATCGGCCAGCAAACACTGCATTTCCTCTTTGGATTTAATACAGTTAATAATAAGTCATTGATTTAAATAAATTCCAATATGATTAATCAGATCAGTTAATAAAATTACATACTGTATTTTTCTAAATATAATAAAATGCCAGTAAAAATGGAGCTGGAAAAAGGGGTGATGGTTCAGTGTAAATAAATGCTAAAATGCTGACCTTGACGGCAGCCATCTGCAAACTTAAATGTGCAGGGTTGGTCGCACCTGAGGGTTTGGCGGTGGATGCGGTGCGTGGGATGATGGTCTGGGTGGACAGCGGAGCAGACAGGATCGAGACTTCAGGCCTGGACGGCAGGGGCAGGAGGACCATGTTCCACGATGGTCTGGTGAACCCGCGAGCCATCGTCATAGATTCCAGCGGCGGGTAGGTTTCCCGCCCCCAAGTGGCCTGAATTGGAATTACAGTTAACTGGCAACGTAAGCATTGCGTAGGTTCTGCAATTTGCACTGTGTTCCTGTCTGGGTCACTGCTAGTCGGCAGAGTATAAAGCCTGCTTTGAGAAACCTGAGCTTTTCGCTAACTTTATTTTATTAGCTTAATTTTATTAACAGTTCAACATCTCCAAAGCGTTGTTTAATCAGACTTGTCTAACATGTGGAATGTATGAGTGACAGAACAGACACACATCCTGCAGCAGGACAAATAGTAGCCTAAGAGGCTTAGCAGCCACGGCTAACCCACCCAGACAGTGAGAAACAGAGACGAAGACCGCAATCAGGGAGGGTTTGAACACTCTTTTTAATATTATAGGCGGTATCCAGTGTTCTATTGCAAAATATTTATGAGGTCATAGAAGTATTCCATTTGTAATGTGATGTGATGTAGTGATTGGACTCAACAGTGGATGTCACAGTAAGGTAAGTTTTCCAGATGAGGGTAACAGAACCCACGGCAGAGTGGCCTAGTGGGTGGGACTATGACATCACCCTCCAGGGTTTATTTACAGCCCCAGGCCCTGTGTTTGTGGGGTCTGAACTCCTTCCAATGTTTGTGTGCGTATCACTGTTGGTCATTTCAGGTTCAGAAGCTACAAATCCGCACCAAGATTTTGTTTCTACCGACCAGTTGAGTATTCTGTGAATGTAACTCTTTATACGCAGCTGGAGGGTATAAACAAATTCTTTGTCTGGATTTGTATCTTCTGGAGCTGAAAGGCGTCTCTGATGGGCTCATAGTGTGTCAGTGTGTATCGTGACGGACTGGCATCCCATTCGGTGTGTCTGGCAGATCTATGTACTGGAGCGACTGGAACCCGGAGGCGCCCAAGATTGAGAGCTGCACGGTGGAGGGTCAGCGTCGGAAGGTGCTGGTGCACGATGGCATCCAGCTCCCCAACGCCCTGACCTTCGATGACTCAGCTAGGCAGCTGTGCTGGGCCGACGCCGGTACAAACCCTATTTGTTGGTGCTTAAAAAGCTTTACAAAGACGACATAACTGAACTGTGGCACAATCTAGGATGCGGGAGAAATGCAGGAAGTTGCTGGAAATCCTTTCCTGCTCAATGAAACGTAGCACTCACTGTTTTTGTTTTTACTGGAACTGTTGGTTAAATCTTTATTCCTAATGGGGACTTTGAAATGATCCATTTCACAACCACACTGTCTTGGTGTATTTGTGATGCATTGCCACTTGCGCGACATCAAAACCAAATGGGTCAATTCCCAGCTTATATTTCATAATAGCAACGCTTCACTGCATATTATTCACCTTTAGGTTTGCTTTTGTTTACCAAGAGTATTCACAAGGTGCCGTGTAGCGTTCAAGTAAATAAACTCCGTAGTTTTAGCAAGTATTTGTAAGTAACCCAGCTTTGCTAATGAAATGCATTCACTCAGGCACCAAGATTCTGGAGTGCATAGCATCCAACGGGACAGGGAGACGACAGCTGCTAAGGACCGTAAACTACCCCTTCGCTCTGGCGGTCTATGCCGGACACTTCTACTGGACAGACTGGCTCAGGTACATCTTAACTACAGACTGTGTCCAACCTGGGTTCTGAGCCAACAGACAGATCATATGTTGAAAGGAATGCTTGTCGGAAGGATAATCGCACTGATTTTAGGCGTGAAAAAGAGACGCTTGTGAGATGGGAGACGCTTGTGAGATGGGAGACGCTTGTGAGGCTGACATTGCATGTGCAACTCGTCGT
>JAODUD010000039.1:11026227-11051296 GCA_026784285.1 Stomatorhinus walkeri | reverse complement strand
ATACTCTAACTACACGCTGTGTAAAGAAGTGCTTTCTCAAATTCATTTTAAAATGTTCTCCTGCTAATTTCCACTTATGGCCATGAGTTCTAGTATTTAAACTAATATTGAAGTAGCCATTTGGCTGAACAGCACTGAGACCTGTTAGAATCTTATATACCTGAATCATGTCCCCCCTTTGCTCGAGGCTAAACAGATTCAGCTCAGCTAACCTCTCCTCATAACCACAAGTGGAGTATAAAGAATCACAGTCACAGAATTCTCAGCTGATTGGTTGAAACTATGCAGCACTCTGCTTACACTCCACACTAGGAGATATATGAGGTGCTTCAGATACAGTTCTCATAAGAGGATAGCAGCTACATCACACTTATATACCTGGTTTTATCTAGGGATGGCATCTTGGCAATGGACCCAAATAGCAGTCAGTCCCTGGACGAGTACCTGCCCGATCAGAGGCACCGCCCATATGGAATTACCGTGGCCTCTCCTCACTGCCTATGAGGTAAGAGTCTAGCTACAGTCTGTCAGAAGTGCCCAGCCTGCTGCGCCCATGCTTATTGCCCACAAGGTGTCGACAGAGATACAGATGTCTTTAAAAGTTTAACTAATGATATGCTGCTTTTAAGCAATGAACCAAAACGTGTACCATGAGGTCTATAAACATGTACCATGAGGTCTGGGATATCGACCATTAAATAGACATTGTTGTTTCACCAGCAGATCTATTATTTCTGAAGCAAATCGCTGTTAATCTTTTTTTTCTTCCAAAATTTACTTTAGTAATAACCAATCATGGATGGATCAGTGACAATCTTTATGATATTGTGATTATCTCACTTAAAAGTCTATTTGAGGAAGGAAACGAATAATGTCTGCAACCAGAACAGCTCACGAAGCGAAGGTCATGTGATGACAGTCATCTACATGCATTTCGCCAACAGGCCGGTCACGTGACGGAGTGCCACACCCCTTTGCTTCAGGGTGGGGACGATGGGGGAGGGGGCGCTGTAACTGTCAAGCGAAGGCTACAGATGCTCACAACTTGCTCAGCAGAAAACCATGTGGATGCTCAATGCACAGTTTTAAAAAATTAAATACTGCGTTAAAGTACTCCGTTTCATGGATATATTTATCTTTATGTAAATAACACCCACCCATCTTTTATAACTGTTTATACAGCACAGGGTCTCAGTTTATAATAGTGGCAGACTTCCTGTTGTCTTCTCCGAATATAATTAGTAAAGCTTCACAGAATTACCCAGAATGCCATTCATGGGTTTCGCTGGCAACAAAAGCTCACGGTACAGGTTGGGCAGTCTCAATTGCGATTTAAATGTTGATGAATCACTCCACAACACCCTCGTTCATCCAGCTGCAGTTCCAATCACTGACCTTTGCGTTTCAGCGATGAGATTGGCTCCCTTTTCCTGAAGATGTCATTGGTTTCCATCCCAGCCCTAAATCTGATCCTTCCACAAGACCACAAAGTTAAACTGGCACTTTGCCATGCAAAAGACTGATCATCTCTCTCTACTCGATGAGATCTAGTATACGTTTTTCCTTCGGTTAATCTTTACAATTCAAATGTTGTATTTATTACCGGGTAGTCGAGCGCAGCGTGCTGTCCACGTCGACTCCAGTGCCTACTGAGGGTCACAAGGTTCACACATCACAGTGAAAGTCTCCATCGCATCGGAATTTTCAAGCATCTCCAAAGCCGAGGACAAAATTTTCACACTCCCTCATCCCTGCCCCCTCACTAGAAAAATGCCGTATTTTTTCAACGTATTTTTAAACTTCGGTCCGGCCCTTGAATACCATGCCCCCCCCCCCGTGACACAGCTGCTACTGGAAAATGAAACTTACCGTTATCTCTAGAAGCCCCAAGACCACTCCTGACTACGCCAGTCCTTTCCAGCACACAGATTAATAATGGAAATGACATATTCTCACGTTGTGGTATGGCAAAACATCAAAGTCTTTATTTTAAGAAACTTGAGTAAACTTGAATGAAAACATCTTTTTGGGGAATTTAAAAAAGAGCTAAGCTTAAACAAAACTGGGTTGAATCTGTATCCATGTGTACTAAAGGTCTCCAAGACAGTGAAGTATGAACCCTCTAAAGAGGGAATTATGCATACAGTGCAGGGCATGATTAGGGATGACTAAAACCTCACATTAAAATAGCCATTTGTTGAATATTAATATTTTAGAATGATTCTGCACTTGGTTTCTTGGTGCATTCATGTAAATTGCCAGTCTTAGGTTTAACAACTGCCTGCTTTTATTTCACCATCCTAAAAGGAATAACTCCCTCTAGTGTTTAGCAGTTACAGAATATCCTCACACCACACAGAATCTGCACCACCGTGAGAGCTAATGAACTCCATTATAAAAGTCACGACCAAGACAGAAAGTACAGGGCGCTGTTCCAAACTGGGGGGGAAAAAAAAAAAAAATCTCTTCATTTAATGCATTTGGACAAACAAATGAAATAGGTAGTGAGAAGCGGGTGTGGATTTTAACACTTACTGCACTTCTGCTGCAGGAAGTGGGCTATGGTGCTGCATGCATCGCTTTGGCACTCCAGCACGGGGGATCGCTTAGCGCGGATGTTAAACGCTTCCACCTCCCACAGACCCAGACGGAACGCTGCTGGGGATCTGAGGCGGCCATGTAACTGGCTGATTAATGGAAAAACAGACCACAGCGGGAAGTCGAGGGCGTGGCGGGGGAGGCCCAGCGCATGGGAGAGCGCGCCGGGCCCAGCTCAGCTAACAGATTAAAATTAGAAACCTTAGCGAAGAAAGGCAGATGCAAAAATCCAATAATAAAAAAAGAATACTGCACAATATGTCCCTATTAAAGGAAACTCTGCAGTATTGCTTCCGAAGAGTAACACTTAGTCTCCAGGAGAACATGCGTGGAGGGAGTGGAAGGGAGGGAGCGAAGGAGGGGAGGTGAGCTGCTCCGGGAGGACACACCACACCAAACTCACGGGGCGGCCCCACAAAGACACGACTCTGCCGCCCGTGCTCGTGCCCCACCCCCCGGTGCGCCATTCCAGGTACATCTGCAGTACCCATCCCGGCCTCTAGGTGTCCTCTTCCCTGCTAGGACCCTGGAACCTCCTCCGCAGAGATTCCTCGCGGAAGTCCTCGTCCCCGAGTTCTGGCTTGCCGCCAGCCTCCTCTTCTTCAGTCTCGTCCTCTTCCTCATTCTCCTCCAGTTCATCCTCCTGCTGTTTTCTCAAGTGAGCCCGTTCCAAGAGCCGTCTCCCTGAATCACAAGACGGTAATGACACAAGCAAGGAATATTAAGCTTACAAAGACATTCTCACGCACCCACACACCATGTAACTACATGCAAACTACAGATAGTAGAATTTTAAACAGTCAAGCTTGGGGTTAGACCGGTTTCTCTGGCTTATCTACAGTACACAGACACAAACATTTCCCCAGGTATAAATATATCAATATAAAATTACACTTATAACCCAAGGAACAGATGTACAGTCCCTTTACTTTATTCAGAAACCTCAAAAAAACAGAATTTAAGCAAAACTGAGCAATCCCAGATTAAGCGGATACAGTCAGCAGTTTGAGGCACGCAGTTGTGAATACTAACGCTGGTAGTATCCAGGGGGAGGATCGGGGCGGCGGGAGGAGAAGGCAAAATCCGTGATGATGACCAGGATCTGAGGAGGACACAAACTCTGTGGCTCCAGCATGAATTATCAATGACAGTTTAAAATTCCAATGGATTAATTATAGCTGGAATATGTTCGAATATCGGTTACAGAGTGACAGCCCTACTACACAGTCATGGCAGCTGAAGTGGCTCCCCATTGGGCATCTATCATTCATTCATTCATTGGTCAATTCACAAACCTCCCATTCATTCATTGGTCAATTCACAAACCTCCCAGTCAGCTACTGCTAAAATCCACGGCTAGAGCTGCGTTTGACCCCATCGCCCATGGGCCGCAAAGAAGCATCTCGGTCTGTAAGACTGTGACGGCGAGGACTCACCAGACCAAGGGCCAGGCCGGTGAACAGCACGGCCAAGGTGAAGAGAACGTAGGAGCCCCAGGCTGGAAGACCGAGCTGCTCTGTCAGGTAGCTGTGCCACTGCTGGAGAAGACAACGAGGCAGAGGAGCCACGGCGTTACCAAGCGACGGAAAGTATGACATCACATCATAACGTACTCGCGATTATACGGCACATGCGCAACAACCACCAGGAAATTACATGACGGGTGAAACATTTGTCCGGACGCCAGCTTTTCAGATCTGTAGGGACGCTTACTTACAATCACAATTTGGTAAGCAGATTAGTATACGCCTAAAATATTAGTAATCTGTAGAAATTCAGCACATCTTTATGCTTAATAAACGTGTGGGACTTTAACCTGATTAGCTGTGCCTTTCTTCACCGCCAATTCAGTGCTCAACGCTTTCATGATTTACCAAAACAGGAGCATGTGGCGTGCTCCGCTAACTAAACTTAATTAACATAAGGATACATCGACTTAACAGACTACTCAGTTTTTGACGTTACAATACGCATCTCATTAATGTTTTAGGCATACTACTAATCTGCTTACCAAATTGTGGGTGTAAATGTCCATATAGTACCAAAAATCTGGGGTCCGGACAAATGTTTCACCCGTCATCTAAAGCCTTGGTGATTATTGCAAATGTGCCATAAAACTTCACGATATGGTACCGTATAGCCCTACCTTGCACTAGGACAGAATCACTAACTTCATTAACAAGCATAGGGAACAGACTTTATATGACAAAATATTCTCCATTGCAGAAAATACACCAGCCAACTGGGAAAGTCAATGTAATTAACCCAGTTTACACTACATGCAGGGATTGTCACGCAAACATTTTAACCCCGATACCTGATGACAAGCTAAATGATCCGATAGATTAGTTAAGGTGCATACCTAGAATTGTAGGGTGACAAAATGTGGATAACGTTCAGTGAAAAACAAAAATGAAATATCACGTGACAGTACCCGAATGGACACAGAGAGCCTGAAGACTGCTGAAATGCCATTCATCCTGCAAAATGAACACGAGAAGCAGATATCAGACAACCATGCAACTCCTGAATCATCTGATGCGGCTGCATTACATAAGGGATGCTGTAAGCACAGAAGGTGCAGACAGTTAACTTATCTGACAGACATCCCTGGAAACCAGTGCCACTATAACTCAAAAAGCACAAGGACGTCAAAGGATCTATGCGCATCTACAGGACAGACGCCTACGAGGCCAGACGCACTCACAGGAAGGAGGAGGGTCCCAGCCAGGAGGACATGGGCTTGATGTTCTGCCACTTCTTCTCGTCGATGAAGCCCAAAAAGTCATCCTTGGTCCTGGCTCCATCATAGACCCGGAACTCGCCGTCCTTACAGCTGAAACACATGGCGAGGTTTTAGACCGAGGTTGAAGGCGCGGAGATGTGATATGTAGCTCAGCAGGCTAGGCCACTATAGCCAGAAGGTCTCTGGCTCAAATCCCATGGCTGGCAAAGAGATTTCGCAATCGGGCCCTTGAGCGAGGCCCTTAATCCTGATTGCTCCGGGGACTGGCTGGCCCTGCTGTCCGAGCGGTGCTTCGCTAACAATAAAAACCAATCGGATGAATAATAGATGCGTAATCCAGAAGCAAGTCTCCCATTCTCCAGGTATGACTACGTTTTGATGCCGACAAGTCAAAACAATCGTTTACGTTTTGATCCTGACCACTATGTGGCCAACAGCCTGAAGAATGCCTGAACAAAAGGGCACAAGTATGTGTGTGTGATTATATATATATAAACATCCTCCAGAAAAATATACAAGATTACCTCATGTGGTGCAAGTTTCACAAGCAGCACACAAAGAGCCCATTACATTTACATTTATTTACCAGAAGCTTTCGTCCAAAGCGGTGTAGGGGTGATAATCACAGCGTTATCAGAGACAATTTAGGTTCAAGTGCTGCATTCAACCAAATGTTGAGTAACACGTGAAAGAGCAGAGCAGCCAGACTGCGAGTGACATACTTTCAGAAATCTTGTAGGAACACTTACCTATAATCAGTGTGAAAATGTGGGAGAGAATCTTTCATTTAGACCAAACTTAAACCTCTGCTGCATCACTCAAAAGCACTGGGTGTACTGTATAATCTGTCTGCTGCTGTGATAATCTAAGCCTTCAGCACAGACTCTCTTGATGTAAAGTCAAATGAGGAACTCACTGGTAGATTGTAGGAAGAGATGTGACAGCAAATCGCCCACTCAGGCCTGCAGCAGAGACATGCAGTATGTCAATAAAGAGGTTAGATACATGAGGAGGCAGATAGACACAATCTCGGAACAGCAACAGAGTTAGTCACCACTGTTTCTTAATGCCCAACTCGATTAATCATGACATTAATAAGGTTAATCGGAGCTCTTAAAACAGCACCTCCGGGACAGAAGGCCAGCGATAACCGGGGATTTGTTTTAATCCAGCGATTAAAAGACTTTAAAGATGTACACCTTTAAAAAGATCTGATGCTAATAGCCTCGCTATATGACTTCGTTGGGTTCTACAGTACCGGGCTGTTCAGTGATGTCCACTTTGGCGATGTTAATGCCCAGGTCATCTCCCCACTCTGCAAACTCATCCCAGACTGGCTGCAGTTGTTTGCAGGCCGGACACCAAGGAGCAAAGCTGGCAATAAAAAATAAGAACAGAACCCTCAATCAAGATATATTTATAGGTACTCCTCAGCAGGAAATGAGTTACAAAATTTTCACAGGAGTACCTTGCATTAAAAGACTATTAAATCCAGTGCGGTTCCTGAGTTTTATTTTTCTAATTTTCCTTTATATCGACTTATTATCGCCTACTCGGGCATCACAGGTATACCATTCAGCCCACGTCCAGAACATTTCTTGCGCATGTGTGGGAAGTAATGAAACTTACAATTCTATCATCCATTCTCCTTGCAGAATTTCCTCCCAGTTACTGTCAGTGATCTCTTTAGGCTGACTCTTTTTGCCTAGCACGGGACGCGACTTAAGCAAAACGGCAAAAACGATGCAAAACAACAGAAGATGCGGCGTCGATCGACACCGGTTAAGGGCGGCCTCCAGCACACGGCCGGGTAGGAGCGCCATGTTCGGGTGCAGCACTGCGGCTTCCGTAACGCAGTATTCTAGCACGACGCTCCGCCCTCCTCGTTCTCCGCCAATCAGACGCCGCAGCTGTTTCCGCGGAAACGCCAACCGCTGAAAACTGTCATACAACGACAAAAAAAATCTGCTTTTACCTAGAAAAGGTTTTCGGTGGAGGTGCAAGTTCAAAGTAATTATATTAGGTCTGTGACGTGTAACGAGAGTAGCTAAATCTACCGGCATGGTTTGTTATCATCATTTTAAGCATAATTATAAAGTTATCACTCAGAGCACTGGTTCATAGAATTATTTAAACCTCAATGGTGAAATGATTTTCTACGACTTATTAATGACACTAAGGCTTTATTAATAACTCACTACGAATAATAACTTTATATATTATATTTTATATATCTAGATATTTAATAATTTAACAACGCTTCATCATTAGGCAGCTGCACACTATATCATTTGATCCTTCATTAGTGCATCCGGCACATCCATTCCCATTTGATAACCGTTTATATCTATTAATTAGATGCTTACTTTTCACTTTCACTGGAAATGTGTTTTTCCAGCGACGTGCACTTAAACTCCTGCTATCACGGGCTATTTCAGAAGTTAAATAAAGCTAGCAGCCCCAAATGCAACGTCATATTTCTGGCAGATTGTGGTGTGTCACCACAGTGTCTTCTTTTGCTATCAATTACTATTTGGACATAAAAAAAATGAATTAGGACATCCTAAAACATGACTGAATTCATTTTTGACATAACCTCTGAGTACAAAAGAAAATTATACTTAAGGCAAATTACAAGCAAAACAAGACTTTGTTCATTGCTGGACAATGGAAACCTAACATATGCGATTTCACAATGAAATTTCTTGTTTTTGTACTATGGGGTCATGTGTAGTCACCTGATTGATCACTCGTACACACATGAATGCTCGACCAACACAGAAGATCAACTTCTATATTCAAGATCAAGAAGGCCAAACAGATGATTTCCATTGCAGGTTTCCCCATCTGTCGCTCTATACAGACAACTGCAAGGTTTAGCGGTACACTCCCATAAAACCTGCAAAGACAACATTAACCGAAAACCATGATATCTGATGGTAGTGGACAAAAATGTTCTCATGAATTATGCCCTTCCATTTTTGGTATATATATATATATATATATATATATATATATATATATATAAACACACACACACACACACACACACACACACCTACAGACACTACCACCCGGGGATAATCGTAACCTGCATTGCATCGTCTTTACCAGCAGGAGGAGCCAGCGTACTCTGAGAAAAGGGAGCGTGCTTAATCTACAGAACATTACAAAAATGCTATTTAAAATAATATTTTATGATCTGGCACATGCAATATTTTTTTCAAGGTTAAAACCAATTAAAAAGTACTTCAACAACACCGAATCACTGACTATTATACATTTAAAAGATTGTGCTTTTATATAGAAATTGAAAATATGTATAATTTAAATAATAACATAATATACATTGTATACATGAAATATATTTACATATGTAATTTGGGGAGTTTTGAGGAAACCACATGCATGTGTTAACGAGATTGTTTTTCATATGTGTATTCTTGGATATGTGTGCTGCTATACATGGCATTCTCCCAATTTTTTTCTCACCGTAGAAATATTGTTCAGAATACGATCCTCCCATCTGGGAGCCATCCTGCCTATGATGTATGATTCTTTCTCCAGCTTCTTTTGGCCCGGGATGTAGCATTGTGTAAAGGCCATATTTTATTCTGCTTCAGTTATCATATTCCCTGATCTGTCTCTGGGAGGTCGGAGCGTCACTTTCAGATGGTGTCCCGTTCGTAACATGTTAACCGCTTGAAGGATTAGTCTCGGCACATATGGTTTTTCTCTGTCCATGTCTGGGGAAACTTAACCGTATCTTTCAACTTCTCCGCTGCACATGACACGTGTGCCTGATTTTACTCGTACCAGCGTTAATAATTTGGAGTCTGAACTATGCGATGTTTGTGGTTCCCTCCGTTATCAATTTTTTCTGCTTCTGGATGTAGGCTACTGTTATGGTTTATATTACTTCTGCTTCCATATTTCACATCCTTTTTAAAATTACTTCACTATAAAATTGAACAACTTTTGCTTCTGGAACTTATTTTTCACCGTTTCCTCGTACTATTGCTGCGACCGCAGGTCACGCAATGATCCTTAGTGGTTTTGATTATATTTACCAGGGGTGGCGGTGACTTCTATACACCATACGGCCTACAAGTTCATTTTGCTAAAGTTATCAAATTTATATTATATTTATATGTATTTCCGCATAAAGTTTTAGATTTAATGACAAAAAACGTTATTTTGCTTTGGTTTCATAATTATTTAACTAAATGATGTAAATTGCGTTTACAGCTTTTTTAACATCGGCTCACGCAAATGAAATTGAATCCGCTCGTGAATTTGATGAGTTTTATCTGTGTCTGTTGGATTTGCATGTAAGTTACAAGGTTCATCTGGGAATATTCAGCTTTAGTGATGCAGCCACGGGTATGGTAGCTTATCGCCATTGATTGGTGCGGGCCGTTAACCCAATGAAATTTGCCTGTTGTCTGTTGCAGAATGGAACATGTCACGTGACTGGGGACAGTTCCTGATGTCGTTTACCTTTCCTGTGGACACTTATTCAGCTAAGGTGACCGTAACTTGCACGGTAGATTCTTGATCTGAAACGTTTTGTGGAACAAAAGAGAGGATTTCATATGTGTGCGTGCGATGCACATGTGAAATCAAAGAGGTGCACTTCCCCATGAGTCAAAGAAGAACAAGGCACGCTATTTTTATCCACGTTTCATCCACGTGTAAAGCCGCTCATACAAAGGTATAATAATGTTCTCATGCGACCTGTGATGGACTGGTGACCTGCCTAATGCTCTCTGCTTCCCAGGGTAGCCTCCAATTCAGCACTCGGAATGTGAATGTGTCATCAAAACAGATATGAGGAGAATGGACTTTTGGAAGGTGCATGCTATTCAGTGCCGGCCTTTGGTAAACCTAATATTCCTGTGAAACGTAAAGCATAAAACTTCACTATGAACTCCACATTGATTTTCCGTTCACCATTTGAAGGTTCATCAGTGTGCAGTATCCGTATTACAAAAAGGAGCAACACGAGGAGCAGGGCAGATGGAGCTCAGCCTTATTCAGCTCGTTTAAACAATTTATGGCTCCTGTCAATTTAGGCTCCACCTTCACACACACGAATACTCTACTGCTGTCAGACCTGGGCCTTCAAATGCAATCGTGGGGTGACCTTTCTGCATGTGTGATTTTAATGGTTTCTAAAGTGCATTAAACAATCCTGACTGAAGAGGTATTTGGACAGAGGAAACTATGTACTGTATGATTTCACATTGCATTTGTCGATTCTGGGAAGAGAGCATTTAGGAAGTGATGATTCTAGGTCAGTTGTGCAAAAGACTTCACAAGACTCACCGTTTACTCATCTTTTCTGAAAGGTCTTTTGACACTTATGTTTAGTTTGGAGGAAATGAGAACATGACCATTTTATTAAATGGTTTAATTTTAAATGGCTCATTAACTATCTGTATAGGAATCACATAAGATCCAGTATATGCAATGCTAGCATATTTGATCAAAGAAGGGAAAAATATGGACCTTATGTGATGGTTATAGAAATATTCATTTTAATTATACACTTTAATCTTCAGTGCTTTAGACTATCACGGCAGCTCTCTGGATTGCACTTACTGAGGAAGTTTTCTTAGTTGTTTAAATATGCTTCCTCTTTAAGTAGCGATCCATAAATGAGGGACCATTCCTTGCATTTTATCTATGACATCACCCTTCCAAATGCTCATCCATTGTAAGTTTGTCCATATAAGGATGCAGGAGCTTCCCACCTTTCTGCCCCTCCGGGTGGGGGGCGTGGCCACAACGCATGTCTATGGCTTTGTGAACCAAAGTCTTACCTTACAAGGCCGGGAGACCTGGCCTACTGTTTGTGATGTTTACATTGCAGCCCAAGTTTTGGCAGTCCGTTTTGGCCGTTCGCATACTTTGGAAAGTAAATTCAGGGTGGGTGACTTGGGGGAAACAGAGACATTAGATGTGAAGAATGCAACCCTGCTTAGTGGGACGAAAAATGTCTGGGATTACACTGACCTCACTAAAACTGAGGCAGCCCATATTTGTTAGACAGCCAAAAATATCCAAAGTGACTTACATACATTTTTGCACTTCCCATCTGTAAATTTTATGGTAGTGATGCAGCAAAGAGCCCAGAAGGTATGAGCATACAGTCCATCAATCAGTATTTCTATATGTCCCTTGTGGTCCATATAAAAATATCGAGCAAGTTTGTGTCACCACAAATGAAATATATAAATAGAACCATGTACATGTGTGAGTAACCCTTAATTAAAGCAAAAAATATATATACTACACACATTACTAGGAGCACAATTACATGGTTTTGCTCATGTTGAAATGCAGATGACCAAAATTGTGAATATGGCCATGTAATTACTCCTATATCGCCACAGAAATAGCTACGTCTGAATTAATAGCCAAAGTGAACCAAAAAGAGGAATATTCCACGATACCATTGAATACTCACCCACAAACTTGCTTCTCTGTCTGTTATGCAACTGTCAGATAGCCATGTTGCTAGGATACATATTCGCGAACATGACAAAGTAAACAGCAATGTCTTTATTCTTCAAAAGGGAGAGATAAAAATATTATTGCTTAAAATAATTATTAAATTGTGGTATAAGAAGTAGCCTGGTATAAGTAATCTTGTGGCTACAAACGTTACAACTGACACCAAACAGTGTAAATGCCTGGTCTGAGGTATACTATTACACCGGTGCAGTAAATTTCAATGAAACTTGGTTTTAAAGTCTTCACATGTTTGGACACCTTTTGTCTGTCTTTTGTACTGTTTCCCTCAGAGTCCATGACAATGTTTGTGTGGCTTATTTTTACAAAACCAGCCTCTGTGGCAGGTTTGATCTCCTGTGGCTGCAGTTCTGGTTCTGATCTTACATGTATTTAGCTATGATAGTGTGGTGTAACACATTTCAAAAATATCACTCATCTGAATTACCTTTATAGTGTGAGTATTACTGTGCTTTCCAAGGTGTCTGCGTATTTTTAAATAATTTAAAATTATTGAAGTGGTTCATTATAACCCTTGAATATTAATGAACAAAAGTGTTTTTCAGTACCTCATATATGTTGTTTACGGGCAACACAGATACAGATGCTGGATTTTGGGTAATAACAAACAGAATACTTTTCCAAGGACATTTTAGTGTTGCAAGATATATCCGGCATTCATTTACATGGCCTATGTCAGCGCTTTTTTTATCAGTTTGGCTTTGCATGTCAAGGTGGAAAGTTACATCCTAGGCTGTTCAAGTGATTTAAGATACCGAGGCCTGGATTATATTTCCAGAGGGTTAGGTAGACGGCTTTAAAACTCCAATAAGCACAGAATGGACGGGTGCCGAATATCTGAGTGGGCGTGCAACCGCACGGTCCATGCAACAGAGAGCTGTGGATGGCGAGCAGAGCCAGTAGTATTGGGAATAATCCATCGCTGTACTGACAGGCAGATCGCCCAATCATGTCGGCAGTAGGGCTGGAGGGCGGGTTCATGAAACAGTCTTTCAACCAATCAGGAAGCCGGTGTCGTCATGGATTTATTTTATTCTTTTAGAGAAAGTTCTCACCACCTATTTGCCTTACGGTGGCCCTGAGACGGGAGCGGTCGGATGTGACTCTGGGCCCGGTGTGTGTCCAGATAAAGAGACGGAGATAAACAGGCAGCCGGATCTAGCCAGCGGCATCGTGACGCCCTACGCCTCGCCTCAGACGGCAGTGATCGGGGGAGCTGCGTCGCCGCAACATCATTTCGCCGTGGAGGCAACTGGGGCAGCACCGTGAGCAGTAGAGCGCGTATTTCACTATGGATCATTACGATGGGGAGACTAACGATTACAGACAGCAGGAGGACGACTGGGACCGGGATCTCCTCTTGGACCCGGCGTGGGAGAAGCAGCAGAGAAAGGTATTAAGTGATCCTGCATGTGTTAAAAAGGAGAGGTGCTCGCATAATATCGACGTGCGGCAACATGCATGCATGCAGTTCCTGGGCTTCCTTCATCTTCACTGCCCACCGCAAGTACCTCCTGAATAATCCGCTTTCTTTGCGTTGCGACGATGCATTTTTTTTTATCACACTGATATAGTTCTGCACGGTTTACTTGGCAAATAAGCGCGTGTTTTGCACCACCGACTCTCGGCGTTTCTACTCCGTTTATTTAAAGTCAAATGTTTAGTTTGTTTTCCGTCATGCAATTTATATTCGTAAGGACTTAACAACTGCCGTAATGTCTTTTTAGTGTGTTTTTTTTCTTGTTTGTGCTGGTAAAAAAGATGTATCGAATTTTATATGAATAATTTATTTAAACTCCTAGCATTATAAGCGAATTAGTTTCTCTTCACCGAGAAGGTTTTTAAAACCAGTCTCTTAGTATGTTTTGCCTATTTGCATACGAAAATCTTTATAGTTAAGGACTGTAAAGAAAGTGCGCCCAAAGCTATTAAAATTTCTACCTACAATCTCGCATGTCAGAGCAGCTCAGACTTGTGTCGGTGACTCATACATCACAATATCGCCCGTGTGTAGTTAAACTGCCCAGATCGTGTTATTAATTATTTCCTAAATCGTGTGTTTAAGAGTGCTTAGTGACTGTATTTTGTATAACGTCCATCTCCCGAGCACTCAGTTTCAATGTCAGACAGAGAGATCGGACCCACACCTTTTTAACATTTAATGTTTACTTCCTGAATCTTATCATGGAGGGGGATAGATTGCATTAGATCAGATTGTATTAAAAGGGCGCCTTACGTTGCATATTACCTTTGGCAGGTAATCTCTATCACAGAGTCCTTAAATCGTGAGGGGTGTCTTCCTCGCGAAATATTTCTCCTCCTGACCAGTCGCTCCCACACTTAACTTGGTTTTTAGAATGGAAACTTTTTTTCTGTTTTTAAGATTCTTAGTAAGCCTTGTGGTTTTTGTCTTGGGCATTCCTGAGAACTAGTGTACCCCAAAATGGTAATAAGCTCAAGCAAAAAATCTTATCCTTTCCAAAATGAAAAGTTGTGTCTTTATGGCCTACCACAAATAATTCATGCAAACAGCATCAAGGCTGATGCTCGTTCTTACTGGGGTTCATGGGAAAATATATTTTATTGGTTAGTTTAGAAAAAAAATTGTTACGCGAATGTCGCTGATGAGAGGCTAAGATAGAGTAGGAATAAACCACTGGCAAAGTGAGGGGGGAGGGGTAGGTGATGGTGCATGCAGTGGAACACCCCCCCCCCCCCAGATAGCCAGATGCAGTAATGGAAGGCTCTTGCTGTCTCATCACCGTGTGAGGGCACATTTTCACCGACCTGGCTTGCTTCCAGTCCACTGGAAGGCAAAGTTAATGCAGCATGATGTGTCGACGCCTCAGGTAATTATCTGCATCACACGAGGCAGACCCTCCTCGCCGCTGGGTGTTGTGGGATACTGGCGCTTTGGCGCACATGCCTGTGCAGTGTACGTCAGCGCTCTGAGCTTCTCTGAACCTGGAGTGAACCGAAGGAATTCCTTGGGAACGAACGGCACCAGCTTCCTGCGGAACCACCCGGCATCCGTTTATGACTCCTTGCCATGTGGTGTCTGTGCCGCCCTGCCCGCAAGATACAGCTCAGCCTCACTGCCGGTGTGTTTCTGTGCTAGATGGAGATCCCGTCCAAAAAATTCCCTTTGTTCATCAGCAGACTAGTTCCTCCATGTCCACAGGAAATGATGCTACTCGCACCTTATCTTAGTGTCTCCTGGTGATTTCAGCTTTTATTCCCAGCATTATCTGGTTTGGTCTGTTGTTTTTTGTGACTGTGCTTTTCAGAAACATTAAAGAGTCTTTCAGAATGTAGCAAAATGCTCACTGTCACTGGTATGACTCCAGTGACCAGTTAATGAAACACTTTTAATACGCCACTTTAACATGTGCAAAAATAATCTATATTCAGAGGTATTTGTTTGGAAAGAAATGACTTGTAAGTTCCTTGAAATCATGTAGCGATTTGCCAGGACACTTTGGGATCAGACACTTCCTAGTTATTCCTGCGAGTCTGGTAGCCTTACAGATGGCCTGCTCAAACCAGACGATTCTCTCGCTGAATCTGTGGCAGCCAAACTCACTGGATTCTTCGGTCTCCGTGCTTTCTCAATATCGTCCTGTTGTTTTTCTCTCTTCCGGTCTCCCTGTCGTCCCCAGGGTGACACGCGCTGGATCATTTTGAATCTCCGAAGCACTGTGTGGTATGAGAATCAGTCAAAGTGACGCTTTCTGCTCTGACCCTTTGAAGTTCTGACAGAGCTGATATGCACGAAGCCCAGATTGAATTATAACCATGTGTGGTTTTTCTTTCCAAGTCTGGCTGCAATACAATGACTAAAAATAATTAAGAAATTTAATTTAAGAAGGTAAAGTGGCACTGTTAAACAGCTAAAAACGTTGAGTATAGGCCTTATCCACATGAAACGTCTGTGACTGAATAGCATGTCTCAGAGGGTATAGATCTGTGGCTTGCTTTTGTGTTTATTGATAGGTGCCAGAATATAGACTTGGTTATGGGTTCTCATCAATGTTTTTGGTATAGAATAACCACATCTGTGATAGTCGTGGTTTATTCCGAGGTAAAACATCATCTGTTAGACTTAAGATCAGTTTTGCAGAGGGTTAGTTAGCCCACTGCCCTTGAAACCAGAGAAGTTGTTTTTCGTCTAACCTATAACCACAAGACAAGTTTTAGTTTAGTGTCTGTTATCTTCTTTCATTTTTCCACTTGACTTTTAGTATCACATGACATTTTATTGTCATTCATTGTTATGTCTGTCTGTCATGTCTTCTGCACTAGTTCATTCCAAAACCTCTGTTGGCTTTGTTACTGGATCTTTCTTGAACTCTATGGGGTGACTGCATTCAGAAGGGTGATGTGTAAGAGTAAACTGAACTAAACTGAGTTGAAGTAGAGATGAATGACCGCGAAACAGTGGAGCACCACCAAGTCCGTACTGCAGAAAGACTTGGGCGGGGCTTTTCAGTCTGTTTGGTGCCGGTAATTGGGTCAAATATTTATTTCAGTGGCTAGACTTTAGAGAATGCCATTGATTTGTGGAACTGTGAGATGTGAAATGGCATCTTTGGGAAATACCCATCACACTGGGTATTTATTAAACTACTTATGCGCTAAAGCAAATATCAGTCTGGGAACAATAAAATGAATAATTACTGAGTATTGATTTGGCACAGTTCTAATAAAATGACATAACGAAGAGAAAGTAAAATCAAAACAAACAGATTGTCATACACTTTGTATACAGTGAAAGCAGACTTTCTTTGCAGTCATGCACAAGTTGTAATCCACTTTGAGGGAATAGTTTAGATTTATCAGTTACGCTGAGTAAACAATTAAAGTGCAGTAGTGTGAGACACAATTAGTGACCATGGGAATATCAGTGAAGACCTACCTTCCACACTGCAGCTAAATGACCAATTTTGTAATTATTATAAATAAATGCAGATCCTCTACACATTGATATAGTTCAAACTTTAAAAGGCAGCACAGTGACCCTGTTTGTGTACCTCTCCTTAAATAGCACAGAGCAGCGAATTAGCGAAAATGGAGAATGATAGATCGATTGATGCCTTAAACATGCAATAGTCGTAATACCACAGCGTAGTGATGGTGGAGCCAGGGGAAGATATTTTAAATAGGAGTTGTTTGGAAAAAAATGTTAGCGAGAGCTTTGACTCAGGGTCACACATACATGAAAAATGAGGAATGATTCGGCAAAATGGGGAGAGGATGGAAATGTGTGGCCCAGAGTGACAGGGGTGACGGGTCAGGCGTGCCTAGAACTTTCTAATCCTTCTGCACGTCTCGTTGTTTTAATGCTTGTTGGGGGGTCGTCATACACCTCAGTTAATAAGCACTTGCTTCGTTTATTAATGCAATACTTAAATAATCCGATTGGCAGGATCCACGGATCCATTGCATGGGAAATTGGGAAGTGCCTGAAAGCAGTGAGTGTGATCGGATGAGAACGAGCCTGTTTTTCCCTGACATCAGTGAGCAGAATCAAAGACAAACATACCGCTAACATCCCGGAGTTTCTTTCCAGCACATTCCAGAGATTTCTGCTTTTCAGGCCGGTCTCTGACCATTTATGGTGCCTGAGATGCCAACGACGCACAGGCAGTTTGGGATAAGACGGGCCGGGGCTGGACCCTCCGCGTCTCACGCGGTGAGGGACCGTTGCTGGGCTGCAGCCTGGCGTGACGCGTCTCTGTACTCCCAGGGCTCAGCGGAACAGCATGCAGAGTCACACCGGGCGGCTGATTCATTGTTGCACTGATGGCCGATAATTTTCCATCAAAGGAACTGTTTATTTTAAATTCAGAATTACACAGATGAAAAACATACCTTTTTGGGAGCTGCAGTACAGCAAGACTAATCAACTGAACAGTCTGAACCAGTTACTACATATTTTTCCTTTTTCAATAATGATTGAATGATGACGGCATCCTATCAACCTCGGACCCTGACCAGGACAGGCGATTAGAGGATGGATGGATGGAATAGTGATTGACATCTTACCAAACTGCATTATTAAAAAGTCCTGAATTCAGACTCTTCTCTGTCATCATCCCCTCTTTTTCAGTCTGACTAATGAGGCCGCACCTCGCGCCCCCCCAGCGAGCATGTAGGGAAATGGATGGCTCCATGGCTGTTATGTGCCTGTATTTCCCGTGTGATTGGTCGAGCGAGGCTGTCAGCGGTGGAAGTGAAAAAAATGGCGTTTCAATTACCCCGACACCGTGACTCCGCATCGTAACGGTTACTTTCATACTGACTACCCCTCGGTGGTACGATTGCTTCCTGTGCTGCTGATAGAGCAGTACAAAGACATGCCATTGCCAAAATGTGGATCATCTCACAGATAAACTGCTGCTGTCATTTTAATTAAGAGGTTCTCCCTAAATGGTTACGGTGTGAGACTCTGGCCCATCCTTAACATTCAGGCTGACTCCTATAAACCTCGTAGTCTTCCTCTCTGTTTCACTCTTAAATGTACATTACTCCGGGTTCACCTTTTCCCCTTGGGAATCTGCTGTAGGATTTGCACCAACGCTCTGATGGACTAGCTACAGAAGCACCCTAAGCTGTGGATGTCACATTTTATCTGAACAATGCAACACCGCAGCATCTTGACCACTTGCCTGCAATAATTGTATATCATCTTTGCCTTCCTCTTTCTTCACTTCTTATTCGACTGTTTCCGTCAAGATTAAGAGAATTACTGTCTCTTTTTTCCCTTAGCTACTTCAGCATTTTACACACCCAATGAAGATACATGCCAGAAATGCGACGGATGCAGAATTTATCAGCACTTAAGCAGAAACGCATAAGGGGAACGTCCTTTCTTTACGATCGGAACATCCTGACTGTTTGTCACCGTGGCGATAACGTAACAGGGGTTAGCGAGGCATAAGATGGGAAATGCCCCTCCCTCAGTGGAAAGGGCGATGATTTCAAAGCCAGCACTGCACATCTCCACTCAGTCTCCTTTGGTGGCTTCTTATGAGAGAGCAGGACATGCAGTTTGGCAGATGCCGTGCCATGACGCTTCCATTTATGAATTTTCAGCTTTTGCGGTTACTATGGCAACCTCCTTGACTGCATTCTGTCTTTTTTTCCTCTCAGAACAGGGAGTATTTCATAGCGGGTCTCACAGGAAGCCTCAAGACAGTGATCTGCACAGAGACTCGCGCAGCTCGGCACGCTGTGACACAACACGCGTGTACCAACATATTCGAACAAGCCGAAACAAGCAGAAGCTTGCGTGTCACTGACATGAAAACATGCATGTGTTTTTTTTAATGCGACCATCATTAGCACCGGCTAGGCAGGGGTGACACACCAAAATGGCCACACTGTCACATCATAATGTTCTGCCATCTTGGTGTCGAGTGTGCCACACAGTGTCGAAAAGGGACACCATTAGGCGCTATCTTAAGCTTCCGATGGACTGGCGTCTGCTGCCCAGTTGGTGGCGGGCATTGGAGAGAGTAGACCTTCGACAAGCTTCAGATTTTCCGAAAGGGAGAAGGGGTGGGATGTGGTGGGGGTTTACAGGGGGGGGGAGTCACTCCTTTGATGCCCGGCCTTTCTTTTTTGGTGGTAGAGCTGAATATTAAACCCTGAATCAGATCAAAGGGCAGCGAGATGAGCGAGAACCATATTAAAGCCAGGCAGAGTGGCTAACCTCAGCTGCTGTGTGCGTGTGAGCGTGTGCGTGCGTGTGAGCACACTGACTGTCGTTAGCGTTATTGTGGCGTAACTTTACCAAAAGGTGCTTTCTGCTGTGAGTAGGAAATGTTTCGAGACAGCGAGCCAAACGCCAGCTCAGGTAGCGTGCGGTGTGGGCGGAGCCCGGTGACACCGACCGAGCACCGCGAGGGGGTTTCTGCCCGGCACCCAGAAATAAACCCCTGCATCAGCACAGTGTAGGTAGAACTGGAGAAGAGGGGAGGCCGGGCATTAACCACAGACAGCTGCTGGTTATAGTTAATCAGACTGACAGTTAGGTCTCTATCGCAACTCTGTCGAAATGGGGATGTTTTTGTTAAGTAACAGAAAGCAGAACTGTTGGTTACAGAACTGGTTATTAAAGCAGAAAATCATGCACCCATGACAAAGTATAAATTATAAGGCTTTCTGTTTGTTATGGTAATGATGGTTTGTGGATCATAAGATGAAAAGGCCGGGGGGGGGGTGGGGCTGACTGAGAGAATATATAAAGCGTAACACAGTATGAGGAGGAGGGCTGGTCCTGGCTGTCAGCTGCATAATTAGGGAATCATTAGGCAGAGAATTCTTATTTTCCTTAGCGCCTGTTCACGGGTGTAATGCTAACGTCATGGCTGCCTTACACACGTATGTACGCACCGGGCGTGCCGGGAGACTCCTGTTGGAATGGGCTTACATGTGCATGTTCTAGCTTAAGAGGCATATGAATGATGACTGACTGATCTCAATGCGCACCTTAATCTCTCAGACTCACTGAGGGGGGTAAAGGCATTATGGACCTTTCATGCGATTTGCCAGAGTGATTTATTTTGTAATTTTGCCATTAGCTTAATGTTTGTTATACTGACAGTATAAGTACATAATAATTTGGTCTCCATTCTGGTTAAAATATCTTCAGAAAATATCACACCTCCTTGTAGCTGTCGGATGCCTCTCGCAGTCCTTTATCTTCTACACTTTCACTTTCAGTACCCTGGATTGTCTTTTGAATTCAATTTTATAACACGTGTACATCTAGAACGCAGTCGTTTTACCCCTTAAACCGTACAAACCTTCAGCTAAGTTTCAGCCTTAATAATCTGCTTATAACTCCAGTGCAGTGAAAAGACATTATAGGGTTTTTCTTCTGCTTGCTGAAGGACCAGAAGTTCATTGGGAACCGAAAGGCTCATCCTAGCATCTCTGTAATCCGCCCAAGGCGAACAGGGGGTTTTCCGGTAACTTCAATGTTTTGGGAGCACAGAACTTCAGTGGTTCCCACACTGCCTGCGTACGCATGTCAGAGCTGGTTCTGGATGCGGGGATCTGCATGCCGTTCTGCCTGCCGAAAGCGCAGGCGAGCTGGTCTCCAACGCAGTCTCCCCCTCACACCAACTCCATGGCAACCGGGTTCTAGAATAGAAACTCTTTGTAAGGACGGTGAGTGGCACACCCTTTGTGGAGCCTCTGCTCTTTTAGGAGTGTCCTCATCCCTGTCCCCTTACCCCCCCAATAGACGTTCACCGCCTGGTGCAACTCCCACCTGAGGAAGGCGGGCACGCAGATCGAGAACATCGAAGAGGATTTCCGGGATGGTCTGAAGCTGATGCTGCTGCTGGAGGTCATCTCAGGTCAGCTCCCTGTGCCCCCGTCCCCCTGGTGTCTCTATGGTGATTGGGCTGCATCTGGGGTCTCTGGAACACCCAACAGTGGCGATGTGATGAAAAAAAAAATCCTTAATGACTTAGTACTGGATTGGGTGTATGAAAAAAAGGGAGGGGTCAGTGATGCACCAATCACGTGTGACGTATTGGTACGTCAAGTGCAACTCATGGGTGGACAGTGATAAACAGCATTGTTTTTCTCTTTCTGCCCCTAGGGGAGAGGCTGGCCAAGCCAGAGAGGGGGAAGATGAGGGTGCACAAGATCTCCAATGTCAACAAGGCTCTGAATTTCATCACCAGAAAAGGAGTGAAGCTGGTGTCCATCGGAGCTGAAGGTGATTTCGGCGTCGCCCGCCCAGGGGCCCTGGCCGGAGCGGTCGGAAGGCCGAGGCTTTCGATTTTAATTGGGTTGCTGCTCTATGGCGGGGGGCGGACGAGTCAGTTTGATTTGGGCTGTTGGGCAGTAAACCGTGTCACATAATCAATGAGGCCTCATTTTGCTGGGGTTTTTATGGCTCTGTGTAGGTGTGGCTGCGCAGACGCAGTCGCGAGCTATGCTTAGCGGGGGAATACGAGATGTACACCTGGCAGCTGAAGCTGTGCTGGTGCTGACATGTTGCACCCCACCCCGTCCTCCTGCCCGCCTCGCACAGTGCACACAGTGGGTGCAGAGAGAGGTACAGCGGGCTGCTGCGTTCTGACATATGAGCGTTGATGTGAATATGCATGTAAAATATGCGAGTCTGTGTGTAACTACATTTAAAATGCCATTTGTGGCCAGCGGTTTAACAATTTGCATGTTAAAAGTCTAGGATTTTATAGGCGGCGCGGTGAAGAGGTGCCAGAGGCATTTTTTGAGTTTGATTGGTTGGAAGGTGGTCAGGTTGCAGTTTTAGCTGCCGGGTTTTGAATAGCAGCTGTCAAGTCAGAGCTCCCTTTGTATTTGAATTGGGGGAAATAGGTGAGAAGCTGTTCAGTTCAACTGCAATACTAAAGGGCTGCAATAAAGCGAAGGGAACTTGGCTGGGTGTTTGCCTACCTGGTCACAAGGATGTGTGCAGACATGTAGCGGACAGTAAGAGCTTAATCTGAGGCCGCTGTACAAAAACTGACAAAGATTCAGAGATAGGAACTTGGTAAACAGGGTTGGTGCTCTGTTTTTTTATTTTCCAATTTTTTTTTTCACAGCCCGTAACGTTAAACCTGCACTGACACTAAGGCAATGTTCACATTGCCAGACTGACAGTGACTCAAGTGACTCAAGTCTGTTTTTTTTGCCGTAATGTGACGGATTTGATGTTTTCGGGGCTGTGTGGATGCAGAAATTCAGTTTTTTCAGATCAGGTTTGAGTCGCTTCCATGCGTCTAGATCAGATGCGTATCCGATTCGCGGCTATGCAGCATGAATGGGAACGATCAGGTCGGAATTTGTATCGTTTTTTTTTGCCTGTACACATATGCAGAGCATTTCTTTGTCGTGGGTGATGCAGGTGGCTTGTGCAAAAATGTATCGACGTGTGCATGCATGCCGTTCAGGAGGACAGAGGAGGTCAGTTAGATACAGATCACTTGCAGTTATGAATGTGAACCGTCAAGAAGGGCAAATCTGATCTGAGCAAGAAATATGAATTGAACAGTAAGGTTTGTAATGTTAACGTAGCTCAAAGGTTTCAGCAATAAATGTATTATTTTATAAATCCAAAATATTATAACGCTCTCAGATGCAAAGCACTTACCTCTAAAATATTTCAGCATTTTTTATTTATTTCAGGGTGCCCATGTAGTAATTCAGACCTCCTATTGATTCAACAAGGCCAGACGGTGAATAGATGTTTGGGGTTTATTGCACGTTTCTCTCTCTAGTTCCTCTCCACATTAAGCCGAGAGTGGCAAATTGCATCCTTTGACTGGTGCTCTGTGAAAGCGGACAGAATGGTCACGCTTGCGTGGTGACGACAGCAAGTCAAGCCCGCGAGGTCACACGCCAGGGCCTCCGACGCGGGAGGCAGGCATGACCCGCTATTAAAAACCGAGCGAGGAACAGCATGGCCGCAGGGAAAACCAGAGATCATCATGATCTATGGACCTATTGTCAGAAGCTCCGTAGGCTGTTGTGAAATGTAGGGCAGGGCCGTCCTGTCCGCTGCCTGCTCTCCGGGCTGACAGCTCGACTGCCCAGAGTCCAGCCCTCCATCGGTCTTTTAGGTTTTGTGGGGCATTTGACTGGTCATGTTTATATTGCTGAAAGTTTATTTTATGTGGCTATTTGGTTTTAAGTTCAGACTAAATTCATCCCATTACCCTGATGAAAAGAGCACCATTTTCCTCCTTTCATTCTTTATGGAATGTTATTACAGCCATAATCCCACATTAAGGCAAAAGCTCTGTAGTCTAAACACGCCTCCCTTTCATCTGCCGTCGGGCTATCAAACAATGTTCTACAAATCTGTCACCGTAGAAGTAGGATAGCTAATGACATATTAAAGGTGCTGCGATGATGGACACACAGGGTGAACTGCTTAGTCCATTAAAAGGCCAGAATTGGACGACCCTTTTTTTGGCGGACATGAATAACAAGTCTAAATATTCACATTGATGAAGTCGATGGTGGTTTCTTGTTTCTACAGAAATTGTGGACGGAAATGCAAAGATGACTTTGGGAATGATCTGGACCATAATCCTCCGCTTTGCCATCCAGGACATCTCTGTAGAAGGTACGCCAGTCGCCAAAGAAACTGAACAACAACTGGCTGAGCTGGGAGGCGTGAGCAGCTGGGGCGCCTTTAGTGTGTCGCCATCCCGGCATCAGAGCACTTTGTCTGGAAAACTCCAGCACTGATGTGATATTGACCTGTCGGAGTGGCCGGGCATTCTGGGATTGCTTCCGCACGTATGACCCACACCTCACTTGGCCTCACCTTTCCCCCTCAGAGACCTCAGCCAAGGAAGGCCTGCTGTTGTGGTGTCAGAGGAAGACAGCCCCCTACAAGAACGTCAACATCCAGAACTTCCACATCAGGTCGGTCTGGGGGGGCTGTTCACACAGCTGGGAGGCTGGGGCTTTAAACCCAAGCCTTCCCTGTTTGCGTGGCTCCACATCGCGCGGTGCAGGAGCGCGCAGCTGTGTGAGTGTGCCCATAGTCGGACTGGCATCCTGTTCACAGAGCTGCAGTGCCTCCTGAGAAGGGCTCTGTGCTGGACCATAGCGGAAAGTTCAGGTCCAGAAAGTAAAAATCCAGACCAAGATTTTGTTTCAACCAACCAACCAACCAGCTAAGTACTCTGTGGCTGTGACTCATTATACTCAACTGGTTGGTTGAAGCAAATTCTTGGACTGGATTTTTACTTTCTGCACTTGATCTATCCATCCCTGGTACTGGATAAGCAGTATGGGTGGATGAAACCCATGAAGATTTTATCCAATTAAAGGAGGAGTTTCAACAGACCGGGCTTTCAGTCAAAATAGTTTGTAAAAATGCACAAACTTTTCAGACTGTTTTATTGTACCTGCCTGTATTAAGAAGAGTTTGTATGTAGACATTGGCAGGATCTCTTAGGACTAATTGTTCTACAAAACCAGATTCTATAGAGATGAGAATTCCTCCCGTATATTATATTAAAACTACACCAAGATCACACCGGCCTCAGTCAGCACGACTGAAGTGTGAGTTGAGCTGAATGGGAGAGGCAGTTCATTCAGCAGAGCAGTACGGTGGGAGAGGAGTGCCTGTCGGCAGGGCGGTGGGAGAGGAGTGCCTGTCGGCAGGGCGGTGGGAGAGGAGTGCCT
>JAODUD010000039.1:10994730-11007995 GCA_026784285.1 Stomatorhinus walkeri | reverse complement strand
AGATATGACAACTGTCATTACTTCTTCAAGACCGAGAGCCTTTCCACAGAGCGCCTGCTGATGGATAATGCAGTGTACTCCAACTGGCTTTGAAAGGCCCACACAAAAATATTCTTCAGACCATTTTTCTTTAATTTTTCGACATTCTGCATCGACTTTTCTTTTCTTCGACATGATGGATACTAACTGTGTGCAACGCTAATTGTGCATTCTGAAGTTTCGACATAGGGGGCGCACAAGTGCAACTTGTGTTCATTGCAATAATAGATACATGAATAGATGATAAATGTAGCGGTGGCAATGCGCTCATGTGGAGAAACGCAAATGCGTGACGATACTATCGCGGGCCAAGAAAAAAAGGCTTTGCGGGCCGCTTTTGGCCCGCGGGCCGTAGTTTTCCGACCCCTGCTCTATTAGTCTAGTGGATACAAATCCATCTCAGCGTACGCACCCGTCTTATAATGCTGGCAATTTAGAGACGTCACCTGGAGGGGGCGCCAGAGTGCCCGGATGGGGTGACATGTAAGCGATGTAGTGGATGCTTCTGGCTACGCTGCTAATCACTAGGCACACCGCCTTTTTTTTGTCGTTCCAATTATTCGTCAATCGGATCACACGATAATTAAGCATTATTTGATGCACTGCAAATGTAAATTCGTTTAGCTAAAGACGATTAGATAAATATATGACTAGAAATGTTTTCACAATTGTTGTCGTTGATGATATCGATTTGAATATTTAAGGTTGTCATTTAAAATTTATTAAATTAGGTGGGCAGCGGTGTATTAGACTACACACCGCATACATTTGTACCGGAGGCAACAACAGCGCTGCCTGAATGTAAATAGTACATTAAGCAATCGTACGACAGAATACAGAAATAAGTATTATTACATAATATGTTAATTACCAAATGTGCTCATCGTAAAGGTTTTTTAATCCATTCATTGCGAGAAAAAATATGATCCATTAATGGATAGCATCGGGCAGCAGTTCAGGCAAAGGACCTCTCGGTAGTAATGCGGAAGTTGGAGTATGCTGTATTTCCTCTGGTCTCTAATGCGGGGCCACCTGCAACAAATGCGTATCGGGAAGTATTTCTTGTTTGAAAATACATCCATTCAGGAAGCCAGATATAAAACACTGTACAATGTCATCGGAGGAGTTTGAAAAATTGCACGAAATCTATAAAAGTCTCTATGATGAGCTGAAGTTGATGCCGGACAGAGCTGCGCGATGTCACGGAGGTACCATCTCATCTCATCTCATCTTATTATAGAAATGGGCTATGTGGAGGAGATGTAAACATGCCATGTGAATTGCCTATTTGCGGTTATAATGACGGCACCTTAGTAAAAATTTTTATCGTCGTAATCATTGCCTGATTGCCAAAAAACTGCTTTCGGATTGCGAGCCCTTGTCGCTTCTTCGTATACAGTTTCAGTATCATCAGCGTAAGTTTAATAAGTTTAACATTTGTATACGTGACGCTGCTTCGGATCTCCCGATTTTATTGTCACCTCAAACTGTGTTTCTTTTGTAGCTGTTGTAGTTCGACAACTAATTAATGCAATGATTCGTTTTTGTTCTGGTATAAACGTTTACTGCGCAGGTTCCCTTATCGGAATTAGGTTATACTTAAATCTGCAAAATAAAGGAGGTTTTATCCTCTCTGGACGCGGTAATAAAATGCTCGCCTCCTAGTTAAAACGGTTTAAAAAAATAATAGGGATCCAGCGCAGTTGGTGCTTGAACCATCGAATTCTGTCATACATTATTTACGTTTTGTTTCAGAGGAAAGGAAGAGGTTGGTCAGAGACTTTGATGAAAAAGTGGGAGAGGCAGAGGAAATGGTATATTAAAATTCGTACATATATTCATTGATTTCAGTCCTCTACACTGTTGTTATTGTAAGGGTCGGTCCTAATATGTCTGCCTTGTGACTGCAGCTGCAGGGCATGGATAAGGAGCTGCGTATAGCGCCCTCCTCCTTTCGCAACTCGATGTCGGCGAAGCTGCGCCTGTATCGCAGGGACCTGGGCAAGCTGCAGCGCGACATGAAAAGCTGCGAGCCGTCCCTGGGCTTCTCCGGCCGGCCAGGGGAGAGCGGCCACGGCAGCTATGGCATCTATGCCTCGCAGAATGAGCAGAGTGTGAGTGCCAGTGCCGGTTTCCTGTCCGCGGCCTTCCCACAAACTGCGGCCAAAGCCGCGCCACAATGGCCTTCTCATTTTTCCAGTGATTGAGGAACTTGTGACCAAAATATGCTTATTTAAATCTTCATAAGGGGGCCTATTCCAATGTACTTAACTTGAACTTCATCCTTTTTGGAGGTTCAACTTGAAGCTTTGCAGGCACTATTTTCACAATATTTTTGTAAAATGTGTGGCCTGTACTACCAAGCGGGGTTACTGGCTCATCGGGGTAACTTGTTGGATTTAAGGTACCACAGTTTAAATTGACTTCATATTCGTTCACTTACATTTTGCCCAGACTGCCTTAAATCCGACAAGTTACCCCAGTAACCTCACTACGTATTACAGGCCCCTGGTGTCTAGCTACTCCAAAACCTAACCAATGGTTGCTAGTTCCTTACCATACATACTATTTATATGGTAATAAAACAATTACATACATAAAAATATGTGTGCAGACTTGTCTCAAATTGGAAATCTCACTCCAGCCCTCTGACCAAAGTTGGCAACCCTGTTAACCTGTGATGTTTTCATAACGCTGAGCCCCAATACACACACCATTGAATATCAGCTAAGTATTGGAAAAATAATCGTGTGTCTTTGCTTGTCCTGATTCAGCTTGTCTCTGTGTGCTAGACCCAGGCACAGTCCCATCGTGCGCTGCTTCTCCAGGGTACGGAGTCCTTGCACCGTGCCACGCAGAGCGTCGAACGCAGCCAGCGAATCGCCGTGGAGACAGAGAATATTGGCAACGACATCATTGAGGAGCTGGGGGAGCAGAGAGAGCAGCTGGACCGGACCCGTGACCGGGTCAGTGGATTAGCACATGAGAGGGTGGTGGTTAGGGAGACGCGTGACATTATCATAACCGACTGTCCCCTGTCACACAGCTCGTTCACACAGGGGAGAACCTGAGTCGCAGTCGCAAGATTCTGCGTTCCATGTCTCGGCGGTGAGTGACCCTCTTAATTCCTGTATTTCATCGTCTTCATATGTCTCGTGTGTCCCTTATGCACAGAATTATGGGATAGATTAACCCTTTGATTCCGTTTCCCAAAGCCATTGTAGTATTTGGCTATCACCTGTGGCCATCATAGCACTACGCTTCCGTAAGATGGTTCTTCACCCCCCCAGCATTCCTTATTCTGACATGCCCCCTCTCCTCCTTTTACTGCCCCCTACAGGCTCATGACTAATAAGCTCCTTCTGTCAGTTATCATTCTCATGGAGCTGGCCATCCTGGGAGCTGTCGTCTACCTCAAGTTCTTCCGCCGCTAGTCGGGGGTGTGTCACAACTAAATGTGATGTGTTGCACAGCTGAGCCGCTCTTCCTCACCCCCCCCCCCACCCTTGTGTTACTTAATTTGGAAAAGAGGTTGGATGGCCCAGCACAATATGCCCCCCCACCCGAAAATCCTCCTTCATAGGTGTTTCCATGACTTGAGAGGAGTGGGCAGGGGGAACTAATGGACTGCCAGAGCCATGTGCTTCTGGACTTCTGACTACAGGGGGAGCATTATTCCAACCTGGTTTTTCCCACCTATGATGTAGACGCATGAAATGGGTGGCTTGACTGATGCTCTTACAGCGACTGGGGAATGAAGTCCCCCTTCCCCCTTATCCTTATATCGCCTGTAAGTGCCAGAATTTGCTGCCGAGCACAGACAGCGCCCCCTACAAGCGTGGCTGTCTTGGTGTGCCCGCAAAGCCCCTAACTTGCCCCCCCCCCCTTACCAAATAACTGCAGCTTCTGTCAACTCGAGCAATACTGTAAATACGGAGATGTTAATGTTACAGAGACATAACGTGATAACTTATGATTCAATATAAAAAGCACTAATGAATAACTAACTTGCATTTTCTTTTAAATAAATTTTGTCCTGTGGGGTTACCTGTAACTGAATGATTTTGATTGATAATGGCATCATTTGAAGTCCTTTGCTGAAAAAACATGGTACAGAGGAATTTGCATACACAGGCTGGCGTCCTTTAAATTTTCGGGAACCAACGCAGTTCAGATCTGTCACAAGTGGATTTTGTGAATGTGTTAATTATAAGGTGATTTTGAAGTACTGTAGTCAGAGGGGTACCAGTGATGTAAGACACTCTGCTATGTAACACATGCTGCCTAGTGCTTTTACCCCGTCAGGCAAAACATTCTTCACCTGTTTGCTAGTTTCTTTAAAGACTTGCTAGATATGTCAGTCTTTCCACGTTTGGATTTTTCCTTTTGGGTGCCTTGCAGGGTTGTTTATACAGCATGTTTATAACTAAACTCTACTGTTATGATTTGCATCGCTCGCTCCTTGCTGCGCTTCGGGGCTGGCTCACTGGGTTCGGCGTGACAGGGCGAGTCACTCGAATCCCACATGCCATCAAGGACGGCGTACCCTAGTGCTGAGCCCTCAGTCACACACCACGGGCGAGATGGAGATGCCAGTTAGCATAGCTGTGTGGCTCTGGAATGAAGGAGGACATTCATGTGACACGGGAGAGAACGTTCAGACTTTCACACACACGTAGCTGGGGTCAGCCTTAACCCCTCCCACACGCAGCAGTGCTGGCGTTCCCCGCTCACTGAGTGCTATATGCACTTCTTGTTAGGCCATCTGTGGACGAGAATGACAAGACACAAAAGCATGCGCTTGCCATAAATAGTACGGGCTGATGAGCGCTACTCCGCAGCCCCGGATCACATTCCCCACATGGGAGGCCGGCCAGCCGGACCTGGACTCCACCCAGGTTCAGTCATTCCACTGTAGTGATTTTTACAACTGCTCCACACTGCTCTGGATGGAATACTCCTCTGAATGTATGTGCTCCATAAACAGATGTGGTCCTACAGTGACTGCTATCCCCGAATTTGATCAATAAGTACTCGATAAGTAGAAGTCTGCACCAGAGCATGTGAGCGGAGCGTGAGCGAGGAGCGGAGGGGGCGTAATTTGGTCAGAACTCGGAGCGGTTTTTTAATTAAGAATGGAGCGGTCTCGCTCCAATTTCGCTCCGATACCGCTCACACTACGACTCTGAAGCGTGCCGAAATCTACCCAGAATTAATCTGTACAATTATTAAGACTGATACACAAATCGGCCGAGATGGAATTCGCAAAGTATTTCACAAAGAAAACTGATAGATCATACAAGTGTAATATTCTTATCAAACGTATAGATGACAATAATGTGGTGTAACGGTTTCAGTGAGTAAAGATTCACTTTGGAATCATTTTCTCAGAAACACGAGAGTGTGCTACGCGAACAGGCAGAAGCCAGAGCAAAACGTGAGCTTTATATGATTGTAGTATATCTATAAAGTGAATTAAAGTATAAAAGCCTATAAAGTAAATATTGGTGATCAAATAAATTCGTTTTGTCATTCAAAGTAGGTCTAATAGGATTTTTAAAATTTCGCGTAACGTTGTCAGTGAAAATATATTTTATAGAGACGCAACAGCAGCATCAACAGAAAAAAAATGAATTCAAAACGTTGATGTTTAGAATTTATATTCTTTAGGCTATTAAGGCAATTGATTCATTTATTTTTAAGCCTATTTGTGTGAAATGCCATTGCCAAGCGTGTCCGTTGTTGCCTATATGTTGCTTAAAAATAAGTAGGCCTCTTTTCTGAGTGGCAATGTTGCCGTTGAACATATTTTTTATGATATAAGGCTTCGGTTTAAGGTGACATTTGTTAGGAATGCAGATTATTCGTCCCTCTTTTAAATTGGAGCGAGCGTGGAGCGATTTGACTGTAGCGGGAGGAAATTTTAGTGGAGCGAGGAGCGGTGTTGAGTGGAGCGGCTAGTGCGAATTAGAGCGGAGGAGCGGGCGGAGCCAACAGCCTCGTGAGCGAGGAGCGGAAATTCTCAGCGCTCCACTCCGCTCACATTCTCTGGTCTACACAAGACGGAATTTTAAATCCCGCTCACAGCCATAAGATTCTGTTCCACTCCTGCAGAAGTTTGTCACATTTTGTCCAAATCTAGGAGAAATACATTTAATTTCATTATGCTTATTTTCAGTTTAGGAATAGGGATAAACCTGTAGCCTCAACAAATGGCCTAAATTCAATGTTTAACAATCAAAAGAGGGTACCATTCACACATAGTAGGCTAGTCCCATATGGGCGTATTTTACCTGCAGTGTTTGCAGTAATGAAATCCACACATTTGTTGTGGTTTTTTTATCTTTCATTCCACTTGTCACTTTTTTTCGATTTGCTTGCATTTGCAGTGATTGTCAGTATAATCTGGCCTCCCGGAACTGAACACACAGGGCCCTTAAGTGCCAGATTTGTTCCTGGTGTATGACAGCACTTTGCTGAATTTGGGGAGAGCAAAAGGCAAGTTGTTCTCATTGTGATCACTTACCATGGAAAAAAATGCCAAATATCTGCTTTCCCTTACTTAATTTGGCAATTATATTCACCTTTGCTTATGTAGGCACCTACATCGTCAGACGTTAAAGATTTTCGTGCTCTGCCATCATTAGTAGGATGCTCACAAGAGTGACGAAGGACTTTCAAAATGCTAATGTCATTGCAGAATGTCCTGGACAGGCCGGCTGCATAGAAACCAAATTCAGCATAGTAGCCCATTTTCTTTCATTCAGTGAAAATTTTAATGCAACTTTCTGTTCATTCACAAACTTCAATAACAGTTTGATAAAATAAGATATATATTTGAATAATGCATATTTTAATTCATTCTGTGGGACCCTGCAAGTTATTTCATCATCAGTTACTTTCCACTCACTACTGCATTCAAAAGTGCCGCAGGAATGCAGACATCTACTGTCAGCCAAATGAAAGTATTTTTATTGGCAGGTGACTGTGGCCATTTTAACTGTACACATTCATTTTCTACAACTGATTGTCCTATGTATGTCCAAGGGTCTGGATACTATGGGGCACAAGGCAGGGACTAACCCAGGATGGGGTGCCAACTAATCACGGGGCACAAGGCAGGGACTAACCCAGGATGGGGTGCCAACCAATCACAGGGCACAAGGCAGGGACTAACCCAGGATGGGGTGCCAACCCGTGGCAGGGCACGCACACTCCATTCAGACACACTGACACTACTACTGATGCCTAATTACTTTCATTAGTCTGTGAGGTAAAAGTGTGGAGTATTAAAATTTTTATGAACTTCTATGATCAGGTGATCCATAGTTAATGATTTATCCAAAAAGCTTATAATCCCAAATTCCTTGATTCTTGCTTGCATACTTAGAAATGTGTCACAAGGAGGTTTTAGTGCTGATAAGCATCTTACCAAAAGACGTGTCACTAAACACTGACTAGTTTGACCTATTTTGTGTGAGTGAATTGTTAATGGTGTAGTGATCCAGTTCAATTCAACAAAATGTCATAATTTTCATGAATTTTATTGCAACATCATGATCAAAGAAATACTTTCCTTCCTGAAGAAGATCTATCTGGACAATTATTGCAATCTCGACAATGTGTTTTTCTATCAGGGTTCCCTGTTTGCAACAAAGGTCGATCTTTTCCAACAAACACTCATACTGGTTTTATTCTCAAGCGTACACTTCAGTGGTAACCAAAAGAATTCTCTTTTCCACAAGCATAAACGAAGAACTAGTCTGTTATGATACCTGAATACATGAACTCAACAAGTACTGTTCTTTTTTACCTGTCTGGTCTAAATTAGAAAAAAAAGGTTTTCTTACAAAAAGGACTTCTGCATAGCTGGTCATGTCTTGCGGTGCTGAAACGCCAGGGATAAAGTCAAACTATCGGACCCCAAGGAAACTCGGCCCAAGGACACTCAGAGCTGAACTCTGGCAGACGCCTTGGTGGCGAGCATTTGTGACAGTCGAAGTGTTCCAGCAAGCTCATTCCTCCCATTCTTATCCTCTTGGCAAAAACAGCCTCAGCGAGTGTGTGGCACAAACACGTGTCGCCCGTTCTGTTCCGCGGATCCCTCGGCATTCTCCGCGACAGAGGGCGGTTTCCTCGCTTCGTTCTGGGACGGCGTTAGTCTAGGAAGCATGCTTTGGGATTCAGCTCTGTGATTTACCAGGATTAGGAAATACGGAACGGGAATCTCTGGTAGGCCTTTGTATTAGTGTGTGAGAGGTCCTTCATGCAGAAAAAACATTAAAAAGGGAAAAGATTCCAACTGGATAAAAGTATATTAAAAGTGCTGATAAGATGGAAGCTGGAGATCCTAATGGCACGTGTCTCAGTTTACAAATGCCGGCCTTCCAGGGAGACCACCACGTTTCCTCCCAGCTTCTCCGCCAGCGTGGAGCGGTCCTGGATGTCATCTAAACCATTCACCTGCCACTCGTGCTTAATGCCTGGATGAGGGAGAGAGACCAGGAACTGTAATGGCAACAGGAAAGGGTCAAAGGACATAGTCAGCACCAGCGTAGCAGACACACGGCCAGGTGGGGACAGAAGCCCTCTTGGCAGGTGTGGGGCACTAGCAATCCCCCCCCAAGCACCCCCCACGGGAGGCACACCTGCAGTCTTTAGCCTGTGTGGGGCCCCTTCTTCCCCAGCAGAACAATGGCAGACATCACATGACACAGCTCAGACACAATGTGCGGCATGACCTGTATTTCACCACAACAGCCCCCCCTGGGACTTCGCTCGCGAGCAGAAAGACAATCACATTCTATTAGTTATGTCGTATTGAAACTTCTCAGGCAAGTTCACACGATAACGAGTACCCGCATGAAGATGTATGTTTAAGAAAAAGTGAGCAGATCAGTGTGGACAATGAAGTACAATGTATATTTGGGCAGTATCAAATTGTCCATAACGTCCAGACATACCACGGTATGTAGTAGCTTGACATCAGATGGGGGGGGAAGCACTTGAAAATTTACCCATAATGGGAGTGGATCTGATGACTGAGACCACCCACCCCTCCTTGGCAAGTAATATTGCCAAGATCGCAAGCCTAGTCGAATGTTTAGATTGTGTGGGAAGCTTATTATGGAGTTGGGGAGGGCAGGACTGACCACTCGGGGGAGCCCTGGTTAGCGGCTCAAGTGAATCGCAAAGTGTCGAGTATCTCACAATTTAAGGATGACAAATGGCTGTGGACAGGAGCGAGCGAAGCCGCCCTTATGTGGGAAATACCACGCCGGCTCGACCCATGACGCCACGGCTCTGCGTCACAGCAAAGCTCTAACCAAGCAGTCATCGTGGCTGCGAAGCTTTTCGCTATTTCCCATCTAGGTCCCGAGACTGCACTCAGCTAAGGAATATCCCCGGATATCCTAAACCAGTAGCTAAACAACAGGTAAGACTCATCCCCATAAACCTCTTTCAGACGCGGCGGAAGCGCTGCAGCAGCGAGCTCACCTGTGAACTTTTTCTTTATGGCGTCTTTGGAGCTCGCGTAGATCATCTTACTTTTTAACGGGGCGTTTTCAGGGGCCCTGTGAGGTGAGAGTCATGAATGGAGACAGAACAGAAATCTCTACAGCAGACCTGTCCATCATCCACATTCTCTTTCAACGGCCAAACGCGATGACCTCATCCAGGCAACAAAACATACCAAAATATAAACACCAAGTCTTCCTTCTTTGACTCCTTTGTTTCATACGTGGCGTCGTAGAGGCCGTAGCGGCAGTCGTTGAGAGGTAAAAGCTTCACGAACGAGGCGTACGGGTCGTCCACCGACTCCCCGATGTCACCAACAAGGATCTGTTTGTCCTCCTCCACAATGATCTTCTTCTTGTCGTCACTGAGGCAGAACAGCACGGCTTTCTTGCGTTTTTTGACGTCTTCGGACGACGAGGACTTGCGCACCTTCATGTCATTGAACACCTTGATGACTTCGTCGCTCACTGTGACGCCCGAGGCCTGGTGGACGAGAGCAGCACAACTGAGTTGGTGCTTAATTTCACACACAGTCGTAATGTAAAATGCCACATCACCTAGATGTGTTCTTTTTGTATCTAGGAAATACTATAACACAGGTATAAATCCAACCCACCCAAAAGTGATCCAACTGCCCATCTCCCACAGGGCACCGCCTTACTGTCACCCTCACCTATCCCCTTCACATAGTTAAGCATAAGAGTCGAAATAGGTCATGACCATAGCAGTCAGCCAGTGTCTTAGGGAGAGTCTTCCTCTAACCCTAATTGTGAATATAACACTGAGCGCCCTTGATTCTATCCATAATACCTTATCCACGGCAAATTCACTGCTTGACATCCCTCAGAGTATCTACCTTGCTGCCCGGTTAGTCTATTTTTTAAGTTTTTTAATAACCAGTTACTAACCTGGAGGTCAAATCTATTTTATATTTAAATGACATTGTGCTCTGGGATGGGTGTGACTTTGGGTGCCACGTTTAAGTAAATTATTAGTAAGAACCAAGACAAGTCAAACTCTTAATTACAAGTGAGGACGGTATGAAACGGAGTGACGAGTCTTTTAGGCGTCTGTCAGTAACCGAGCCTAGTTAATACACACTTGGTATTTTTAGAAGGAGGGGAAAGCATTTATCAAGGAAAAGCGCAGTAACCAGAGCGCGGATGGTGCGGCTTGCGGGGGCGGAGAAACCGCAGACCGCCTGTCGATCGCCGCAGGGCACGCACCGGCTCTCATCAGCTGTTTGCCGTCCTAATAATAATAATAATAATAATAATAATAATGTAAAGGTATATAAAAATCATTATACACAAATATGCAATTATTACATCAGTACTAATATAAAGGATTTAGGCGAAAAAACATTTTTATTAACTTTAGTTATTATGACTCTGGACCCGTTTACTCAGCTAAAATTAGGCTAAAATGGCCGCCTGAGGGCTTAAGAGGCCCGAGGTGCATATATGTGAACACCGATCCTAACTTGTTATAATGCCATTCCCCATTATTTCGGTTCCGTTCAGGGTCCAGTGACACCCCGCCGGCTGCTAATGCGCGGCGCCTTTCGGATGATCAGCCAGATAAAAGCGCGCAGTCCCCTACGGCGGAGCGCCCGCTTACCATGATTCCCGGAGACCGGACCGCTGTTAGGAGCGCAGCGCACGGATCACGGCGGTAAACTGGGAATGCATGGGGGGTGGGGGCGGGAGTGGACGCGTGTGACAGCACCGCCCCACGAGCACGTCGGAGTGTGCGACACCCCCGTGTGCGCGCACGCACGCACGCGCCGCCGTGTCACCACACATGGGTCACTCCGCCAGCGATCTGACCCTTGGAAACTGCGCCGGCGTGGCACACAGGTGCACGTGCTGCCTTTCAACTGAACGTAAAACACAGATCAAAGAAGAAATATGGTTGAAAATCTATTTAAAAAATCTATTATAGGTCTCTTTATTTATCTGTCCCTCTATCTATCTGTCTTCCTGTCTGTCAGTCTTTCTATCTATCTATCTATCTATCTATCTATCTATCTATCTGTCTGTCTGTCTGTCTGTCTGTCTGCCTGTCTGTCAGTCTATCTGTCTGTCTATCTATTATGTCTATCTTTCTCTGTGTTTCTCTATCTATCTATCTCATTGAGACTGGTTGAAGAAACAGGAGCAAAAATGGGAAGAAATATGATATGTAAAATATCATAATGCATGTATTTGGTTTATTGTTTGTGATTCCTCCTGGCATTTTCATATACTGCTGAGTAAAGTCTATGGATGATTATACCTAATAAAATTCCTGCTGAATGTCTGTTCGGCTTTTGTAAATATTTAGTTTTCCAAGTGCAAATAATGCCCTGGTTGGCTTGTGAGTAGATTTTAAAAAGTTTTTTTCTTTTATGAACATTCAACATTGGTCCAAAGTTGGAAAGATCTTGTTATTTTATACTTAGTAGTTATTTCAGAGAAAGCAGTACAGAGCAGGCTCTTCCTTCTTACATGCCACGTCTGTTTATCCTTTTTTGTCTTTATACTTGTATTGAAGGCTATTCCTTATTCTACATTATATTCCTGTTTTTTTATTAATCTCTATATTTTTGGTATTTTTATGCTCTGTTGTTTTTTTCTTGCACGGTGAGAGTTGACATAATTTCCCTCAGGATGAATAAAATTTTCTTGTCATATGTAAAATATATACTGTAGTGTCACAATTATCAGACAAAAATGTGTATTTCTCCCCAAAGAAAATCAAAAAACAAGAAAAGATCACACAATCCAGCAAATTCTTCATGAGATCAATTTATTGACAGAAATTACAAAAAAAGTCATCCTGTAAAATAGATGTGTAAGAAGCCCTATATATATCTTAGTGGTTTAACTCTGCAGGCGGTTGATAACAGGGCTAGTCAAAGCCAAAGCTAACTGCTAACCTATACCACTGATCTCTCACCGTTCTCCGTTGCTGATACACTGATATTACAGGACCTTAGCTCTGAATATGGCCGTCTGCTGAATGATCGAGGCAGGAAGGTGAACACACAAAGCACTGATTATTATCCAGTATGGTTGCCACCAGCCCTGAGACTCCTTCCCCCTACACCACCCACACTATCCGTGAGAGGGCACGTTCAGTAGGGAGGGTAGAATGTCAGTCATTCCCTGCCTGCTCGATTCAGCCCCCCTGCCCGCGGTGTAGAGGAACTGGGGGTGACGGTCTGCGGCAGTCGCCGCGCACACCAGCCTATCCCTTCACAGGGTAGGCGGCAGAGGAGCTCCGCAGGACGGTGGCCATTTTCACGCGACGCCCGCTTCCCCGTACACTGGACGCGGGGCCCTTCTGGTCAGTGCGGACCCTCCCCATTTCATACACCGGGACGGGGCTCGACCGGCTTCCCCTTATGCCATCACATTGCCGCTGGCACTCCTCGCGTGTGGGGAAATTGTTGGAGTTGCCGTGGCAACCGCCATACCAGAAGTGGGAGCAGGTGCCGGTGGCGGGGTCGTAATGGTAGCGGGAGGACCAGTTGCTGCAGGAGCCGGGGCTGCGTGGCAGGGAGCAGGTAGTCTGCTGATCTGAAAACAAATGTTACGAAGCACACAGTAAGACACTGGAGACTGGTGACGCCTCTCGCTGTTAACAGGCCTGCCGTTAAGGCACTGCCGAGGCCGGGGGCTGGTCATGCCTCTCATTGTTAACAGGCCTGCCGTTAAGGCTCT
>JAODUD010000039.1:10983811-10994630 GCA_026784285.1 Stomatorhinus walkeri | reverse complement strand
GCCGAGGCCGGGGGCTGGTCGTGCCTCTCATTGTTAACAGGCCTGCCGTTAAGGCTCTGCCGAGGCCGGGGGCTGGTCGTGCCTCTCATTGTTAACAGGCCTGCCGTTAAGGCTCTGCCGAGGCCGGGGGCTGGTTATTCCTCTCATTGTTAACAGGCCTGCCGTTAAGGCTCTGCCGAGACCGGGACTTACCGGCTTTCATGCGGCTGTGACACCCCTCCCCGCGGGAGCCCAATGCCCAGGTCACCTGGTCAGGGCAGCAGCCATAAGTGCTGGTGTGACAGTCACCTCTGGATTCACCCCGAGGCATAGACAGATCCTGATGACAAGTGGGAGAATGAGACGGTGAGGATACTGGCAACACAATGTTCAGTTCCAGTTTGGTTTCTGCTCTCTGGCCTCTGAATGCAATCGGCCCAAATGCTGAACAACAGCAACATAGAAGTGTACTCATGGGTACCTGACGTCATGTAGATATGCACTCAGTTAAGTTAATGTTGAAAATACCGAGATAAAAAGATAGAAGGTTGTTCTTTATTCAGTCATGGATTTTAAACAGAAAGTAATATACATTAGGAATAGTTTTCACTATTCCCAGTGGCTCGAAGTGCTACACTGAGCAGGTGATCAGTTAAAGGCGATACATTTTACACTTTTGTCAATGGGGTTGTACCCTCAAGGGTCTGCTGATTGTACCCTTAGCTGTAGGTAATTGTACTTTTTAAGATACAGAAATGGACTGTGAGGATCATTTTTTGTATCACTGGGGATACATTAATGCTGCTAGTACTTTGGGGTGTTTCTCAGAACACATTTCTGTACCTTATAAAGTACACAAGCCAAGGCACTGATTGGTGTTGTTTTTCTGACAGTGTAGCAGATTGTAGTGTGACTGGGAAGGTCCCATCTACGGCACACACTGCTGGAGATGAGCATTTCTGGGTTTTACTCAGCATTTATATAAACACAACAAAAGCTGGTTTCTTTGGAAAGCACTGAGCCAGCGTCTCCAGGCTGAACACACACTGTAGTCTTCCTAGTGGACCAGTGGGCATTCAGAGATTCAGAGAGAAGAGAAGGTGCAGCAGTCGGAGAGGATGGACACTCACAACATCAGTGTGGACGGCCTTCTTCAGGCAGCCCTCCCTGCTGGGACCCTGGGCTGCAGTCACTCCATCTGGACAGCAGCCATACCTGCAACAGTCCAGCCCAAGGTGGTCACACTTATAACGCATACAGAGGGACAGTGCGGCGGAAACGATAGACACTGTGAAGGTTCCTGAGACTTTGGATACAGCATGTATCTTTATTGCATAGTGCCTTTGATTCTCTGTGAACAGCAGTTAGATGGATGGATGGATGGATGGATGGACGGACAAATTGGTACATCTATAGTAATTCTTGATATTCATTCTTCCATTTTTCGTTAAATCTGTGTTTCTGTGACTACCTCCAATTTTATTTGTATTACATCAAAACATACATACATACATCCAACCATCCATCCATCCATCCATCCATCCATTCACAAGCGCAGAAACATAACATATATGTGCAGTATCACCCCCTACACGTTGTGGTCCACCCCTTCCCCCTACCCTCTGGTTACATGCACCCAGAGACACAGTTGACGGCTACCTGCTCCTGGAACACATATCAGAGGGGCAGCCCTCCCCATAGGGGCCCCCGGCCACAGTCTGCCCATCGGAGCAGCAGCCATAATAGGACTGGCTGCAGTGTGTGCTGCGGATGGCGCTGAGCGGATCGAGCGCAGCGCTCACGACGGACACCTTCGTACGCTCCGGACTGTAGACTGAGAGTATAGAGAGATACAGGCCAGTGTCTGTCTCAGCCGCTGGTTATACTGTATTTAACTGGCTGATCTACAGTACAGATCTGAGTGGAACCATCTTATGTGATTCTGATTTACTGTGATATCCTTGATCCCTCACTAAAGGTAACTGGAGTTCATTTAAGGCCTGACATTACTGAAGGTCTCCCCTACAAGCAAACTAGCCTTTACACAGAAGCAAGAGGTTCCCCTTCACTGTTTGCATCCTGAAGTTCTGTAATTTCAGGACTGAATCAGATATACGCAGAGTAAGGAACGTCAGATACCCATGTAGCGGTCGTCAGGGCAAGGCGGCATCTGGCAGTCCTGCCGGACGGCGGGGCGGACAGCGTAGCGGGCACACAGGGCGTCCTGCACCACCTGGCCGCCCGCCTTGTTGTGGATCACGCAGGGCACCTGGCGCGTCTGAACGCCCACGCCACATGAGGCCGAGCAGGGACTCCACTGCTCAGGCTCGTACCTGGGGCACAGGCGGTGGGGGGGAGGGGCCGAGGGGGGTGGAGGATTAACACATTTCTACCACCAATCAGATTCTGCTGGCTCTTCTGTCTCTTCTATCTCTGCAGCCCTCATCACTGGGAGATTGATCAGCAATTTATCATTCAGGATATTAATACCCACAGGAGCCTAACTACAGGAGCATTACTAAAATATTATACTTTATATCCTTATTCGAGCTGTTTGGACTACTGTCTAACATAAACATTTCCCCTCATTTGCCATAGTAAAGTGACTACACTAATAAGTAAAGCTTTAAATAATTTAATATATTAATTTCCAGTTATGCTTCTTTAGTCAAATTTTGGGCTCTCTCACATCTTTGCTCCTTTCTAGTGCTGAGTTAATGCCCCGTCGTAGGACATTCACACTCACATGTACGTCCTGCTGCATTCCCGCACCTCACACGTGCGGTTGGTTGGGGGTCGTGCCATGGCAGAGCAAAGGTGTTCTGCAACGGCAAGGCCGTTGCTGGTGCAGAAGACATGACGGGACTGGTAGCCTAATCGGAAGTGTCAGAGGTCAAAGGTCACATGTGACGCTCACCATTCATATAGAACTATACAACTATTTGGACACCCCTGTACAAAGAAATGTTTATTTGTACTATTCTCTGTATTTATGAATAATTATCAAGACATCAAAACTGTAACATATCCTATATGGAATATCCTATGTGCTCTAATGAAAAAAGTGTCCCACAAAAAGAAATGATTTATTGGGGGTGTCTGTAGGTTGGGACTCAGAAGGTTGTTGGTTCAAATCCCTGGGTCAGCAAAATGATCTCACCAAAGGGCCATTGAGCAAGACCCGTAACCCTAAATGCTCCAGGGACTGGCTGACCCTACTGTCTCCTCTATGCCACTTTCATGGGAGACACTCTATCATTCACCTTTGTAGGCAGTTTGGCATGTACTGAATGTATAAAAAATGTGAAACTTGTCCCAGAATATGCCAAACATTGACTTGTGCCTAGAAATTCACTTGTGCCAGAATTTGCCTGCACATTTGCCTGCATGATATTTACCTGGTCCGCACTCCGTGCTGCACGCAGACCAGCGCCCAGAGCTCCATGTCACCGCCACTCTCTGGCTGCCCGGAGGAGGGTACTGTTCGTTCTCCACACCAAACCTGCTCTCCTGGATAACCAGCTGAGGCTGGGGAAGGAGAGACAGCAAAGGGGAGCCAAAGAGATCAGTGAAAAGACAAGGCAGCTTCTAATGTCTGTGTACAAGTACACCAATGAGTCTGTGTAGCTCAGGGACCATGTGACTCTCAGCCTGCCAATGGTAACACAGCACAGTGCCAACAGCGGGGACAGCAGAGCTCAGGTCAGTAACCCCATGTCATTCAGGTGGTTACAAGAGTCCTCTCCTCCGTTGCCATCTGGCTTTCTTTCTTTATTTTCTTTCCTTTCTTTTTCCAGTTCTGTAATACTCTCTCTAATGATGTTGTAATGTATCACAACACATACATGAAAAGCGCCTTGAGACGACTCTATTGTGAATAGAGCTATATAAAAATTAATTGAAATGAATTTAATTTAATTGAAGAGTTTTTGACAACTGAGGATGGGCTTCAGCAGAAGAAGCTTCTCCCCCTCATCCCCCTGCACTTCCGAGTCCCTTCTTCTCCCCCAGTCTCCATCTCTCTCCCATTTTTATGGCAGTCTGAGAGCAGCATTCCCGCAGCTGTTCCATCCACCTGGCAGACACCCTCCACACAGATGTCCCTGCGGCCCGGGTAACACGAGGTGCCGTCCACCACGGTGGGGCGGTGCCGGAAGAAGAAGTTCTCTCCTCTGGGGATGCAGTTCAGCTCACAGGGGTTTGCAGCTACCAGGATGATCACACACACACACACACACACACAAACACACAAACATAATATCAGACATTACACCGCTGAATTGCATTCATCTATGCAAATACAGTATATGGCTCAGTATTCTGCATAAACAGCTGCCTGGTCCCTGTATTAACATCCCTGTCCATTATCACATTCTTACTCAGACTGCCTCAGTCTCTGCCTGTTTTAAAGTCCCCCATACCTCCATAATATGGCAGCCAGGTGTAGAACTTCCCATCGTAGTCTGTCCCATCAAATTGTGAGCACTGCTCCTCTCTGAAGTCCCTGGACCCCACTGGACACTCCTGCATTGACCACAGAGAGTCACTTCTAAGAGTGAACAGTGCTTTACTGCAAGCCATGCACGCTAAAACCAAACGTCAAAATGATCTGCAAGTTTTACTTTTTATAACTATAATTCTAATTGTTACTTTTGTCAGAGGGAAAAGTTCTGATATTCATGAAATGATTAGTTACATTTTTGTGTAAATATAGTAACCTGATTTGAGATTTGCATGGAGACACACTTGTATTATAAGCCTTGTCTACCACAGCATTGGGATATACTGTGAACTGTCACTGAGTATGTGTTCTGCCTGTGTGTGTGTGTGTGTGTGTCATACCTGTGTGTTACACGCGCGGTGATCCTTGGCAGCGCCCACACAGTTGTTCCTTCCATCTTGCCTGTCAGGACGAGGCAGAGACGTGAATCCCTGAATGCTGAACGCAGCTCATCTGCTGCTTCTTCACTCGAAGATCACATTGTATTATCGGTCAGTGCCGGGCAGCAGAAGCTGACTGTAATCAGCATGTACACCAATTACAAACGTGTATAGAAACCTGTCTGTTAAATTGGAAGGGAAAGGTTTAACAATGATCAACTTGCTCATGTGCCCCACATCACCAACAAAATTAATGAAGGATCTCGAAAAAACCTGAGATAAATTGGCAAGATTTAAACTGTCGTCATCCTAATCTTCAAAATGTGACCAGTCCGTATTACAGTAACAGCGGTGTCAAGTGGTCATTGTCAAAGTCCTGTTGTTATGCATCTTATTCTGACCTGATATAACTGAAGAATTGGACAAAACAAAACATGTTTGAACATATAATCTAAGACTATAGTTCCTCCATAACCCTTACACGGCTCCAAAAGAAATTATGAGACCACAGCAATTTTTTTTGTTTCATTCATTTCTTAGTTTATGGGTGTGTGTCTGTGAATGATATATATTTTATTTGCAAACTGCTGCCTGGTTCTTCTTATTTGCTTAATGGGACTTCAGTCCTGCTTCTAGGAGCCTGATACGATCCTGTCCTATCAGTGCACTTCACACCTGCACTTAATGTTTCCCATTCCTTTTGAAGGTCACTTAATGCCATCCTCAGATTCACGAGAAACTGTCGGATAAGTTAACGGTCATCTCTGCCATTAGAAAGTCGCTTCCGCCCTTTACCTGGCTGGTTCCTGGTCATTCCCTGTGTCTCCTGCTTCACCTTATTCTGGTGTACTGCTGTCTTAGATACTTTGAGCCTGGAAGCATCCTGTGTGTAGCCTTCTGCCGGCAGGACCAGGATTAAAGATTTAAAAATGCAGATTTTTAAAGAAGTGCTCTCTTAATTTTTATATTCCAAGCCGCCGAATCAAATGGCATTTTTGGTGACGCACTTTAACACCACTTGCATTAGTTTCCCATAATTCACTTACAGGAGTTAGCTGGGGGGGGGAGTGAGCAGCCCATAACCACACCCATGATGTTCTCTTTCCATGCCAACCATGGAAGCCAGACATCTGCTGCTAAGTGATAAACTCTGGATTTTTAAAATTTCCGTAAATAACTTTATAGCATAACACTCAATTACAGACCACCATATGGAAGACCACAAGTCAAAACATCACGCTACAGTCTGACACGTCACCACCTATTGCACCAGGCCTCCTGGGTGACTATGCTGGATAAAACACCCAAGCTCACATCTCGAGATCAGACCATGGTTCAGACCTGCACCAAGTCAACCGAAGGAGTTCAGATCAAGAGAGTTCAGGCTGCTTCACAGACACTCACTGGGAACTAAACCCAAGCATGAGGAACCAACACTTACATCAGCATTAAAGGAAAAACAGCAGTCACCTGTTAGACCTTTCAGTAGATACATTGAAATTTCATACATTTTCAATTTATGTTGAAAAAAATATGCACTCATTCCATTACTTTACATCACATTACTGGGTGAGTTTAGGTATTATGTACAGTATTGTGCAAAAGTCTTAAGCAGTTAAAAGAAATGTTTAAAGCTGTTCACTTTTGCTTAGAACAAAAAATACAATTTAATATTATAACATATGCAAATTGAGTAAGACAATAAAAACATAAAAGAATCTCTTCTGTTCACCAAAAAGTTACTGATGTGTTGTTGGATGACTAGATGGACGTCACTTCAGTCAATATGATATTGATTAGCTATAGGAGGTGCGCTAGTAGTCAAGTGAAAAAATACATGGGTGTATTGGGGGGTTACTGTAAATACTGGGGTGATTTTAGCAGAGGCTATGATATGGCTAAGCTAAAGATACTGTTTTATACGTGAAGAAAATGTAAGCACAGTACTGAATGAAATGACTAGGACGCCAAAAAGAAAGCGGTGAGACTCTTGTGATGTTGCTCTGTAGCCCTGTCTGCAGGCCGCTGATCCTCCGCAGCGGACTGACACATACCGAGCTTCTGGAGGTCACATTAAAACACCGTTCATACCAAATGTGAACCAGAACAATGATGACCACATCAGTAAATCTGGCTCCCATACAGAGTGTGAAAAGGGGATTTTCTAAATAAAACACTGCATTTATAAGCCGTGTGTTATGACGGCTTGGGAGTAGCCAGGCGTGCTCTCTATATGCAGCGCAGAATTTAATTTTACACCTCCAATATACTTGAAGTTAGATAGCTTTGTGACAGGTCAGGGTAGAATATCACTTTACCAGGGTACAAAAGAAGCCATGGGATGCTTGCTTTGCTCTGTAAAATGTTGCTAATTCACTGCCTTCATAACAAAAGTCCATTGACAAGCAATGACAACAATATCTGCCCAGAAATTTTATATTTCTTTTAGATTATTTTGACTGATTCAGTCAGTTTTTTTCTTGCCATTTTGCTGTTAATTGCAATTGTAGTCATTGACTCCCAAAGGGATACTAAACACAAACATTTGGTGCTTTATGTTATTGCAAAGGTGTTACTAATTAAAAAGCACCCACTAAGACTGCTTGTCAAGGAATTTTAACTTAAAGCGGCTCTTTTAAAACTATAATTTGGGTTTCAATAAATTTGTGGTATTTTTATTGAAATAAGCAAGAGTCCTGTGCAAGGCGTTCTGTGTGCACTGTATTACTGGAAAAATGATGTGTTTGGACAACTAAGACGATTGGTGAACGTATATGTGTATGTCTTGGGTATGGAGTTTCACCATTTGATGGACCCGCATGTGTGCGAACCTACCTCTGCACGTCACACTGTCGGGTCCTCTTGGTCACACCGGTGCCGCAGCTGCGACTACACGGCCCCCAGGACCCCCAGGACCCCCAGGACTCATAGGCGAGGCCCGATGACACACGTGACGGAACACCCAGCTGGACAAGCAGACAACCACACATGTATCACTATAAAGTAGTGGGTTAGGTTTAGTGGGTAACTCCATTCTCATTAGTTAGTATTTAGTGTTAAGTGGGCCAATCCAAGCAGTGAATTGGCAGGGTAATGATAATCCCACACACCACAAGCTTCAAGGTCTCATTTCTCCCAACACCACCTTAAACAGCTTAAACAGGTAACATCCATGCAGACATAGTATGTGCAAATACTCCCATGTATTCGTTTTCAGTCGTTACCTATAACCATTAATCTGTGGAACAGTGAGAAGGATTCCGGCCCACACGTCCAAAACCATGAGGCAGGCAACACGCTAGAATAGATGCCAGTCCCTCAGACACAGACAGACAGACAGACAGACAAACATACGCACAGAGAGACAGACAGACAGACAGACAGACACAGACGCACAGACAGACACACACACAGACAGACACACACACATACACATGCATACACACACGCACAGACAGACAGACACACACACACAGACCTGTTCTCATATTGTTATGGGGACTGTCCATTAATTTCTATAGGCAAAACCCTAATCTTAACAATGACAACCTGAACCCATACCCAGCCCTAACCTTAACCATAAGTAACCAAATGAAACATTTTGGCATTTTTAGTTTTTGATTGTAATCACAGATTTTTATGGTCTCCACAATGTTGAAATAACAGGTTTTTATCACATTGTGGGGACATTTGGTCACACACACATACTCACATATACACACACTAAGGGCAACATTTACCTTACTGCATGTATCCACACTAACAGAGGGCTGGTGAGCCTCTTATCCCCACAGTGCTAACCATTGAATCATTCTCCCCCACACCCCAAGCCCCCCATACTTTTGAATACATGTAGAAGAAACTGTGCACAGCACATAATGGATAAAGGAGAGCTATTCATAGAGTCACCTGTAATTTTGGTTATTTTATATATTAAAGCATCCCTATATATTTTACTTCCCAGAACAGTTGCACCAGGAATGACCTGACTGTCTTGTCAGAAGTGCATGTGCAGTGACTCTCAGTACAGGGTCGATGAAGATCTCACTGCATCGGACCCAGTGGCGTTTTAAACAGCGCGCTGCTCACCTGAAGGGATGGAGCGGGAATGACCTGGAGAACAGCCAGAGCCAGCAGGATCCTCATGCTTCACTGAAACACAAACGGCGTCATTACTCACGCTGCGGGAAACGATGGCTGACCTGTCACCACCTACCTGCTTCCTGCCAGGATCTTAGAACTTACACATTTTTCTGTTCTTGTGTTCTATTAAAACTTGACCAATGATTTTGGTCAGGATTTCAGGGCATGTTAAGAATAATTAGCTAAATTAAATAGTTGAGAATCCGTTATTCTTTTTACTCCTTAGTGAAATCAGTCTGGGTATCACAGTAACATCCATTTATGGTTGTGTTGATAATTTAATCTGCAAATTTAGGATTTCCCATGCTGAGGTTCTTGGTTATTGATGTTGTTAGTATAAATGCAACCGACTTCAATTCCAAATCATTCTATACAAAGTTTGTCTGATGCTGATTCGCACATATTATGCTTTTTTACATTAAGAAAAGGCATTTACAAGCATTAAATTAAATTAATTAAATCTGATAAAAAGAATATTGTTATTGATATTATGAATAAATAAAGCCGTTCTGGCAGGTTGCCAGTTTTTATGTAAGTAATATGCGAGTATCACCATACCTTGTCTTGTTGAGCTTTTCCTGGATGCTCTCTGACCACCTGGTTCACAGCAAGTATGAGCAACGGTTCTGGGTCCCTGGAGTAAGTGCTCAGGAACAGCTTCGTTGGCCATCAAGTGTCAGATTACTTTTAACTCCTTCCAGACAACAGAGAAGTTATAGTCATTTAAACAGTACTGTACATTTCCAATGACTGGGGGATACATGACATATAAATAATAAATAAGGCATATACAGAACACAATTCAATATCCAGAAAATTAATTATGTCATAATTATATATTTTAATCATTCATTTCAGATAGTTTTGGGGATTGAAAGGTATGGAAATAGAGATTTGGAGCAATACCCTGGATTTTGATGTTAGAGATCCATTGGATGTCAAATCTACCTGTAGGAATTTTCCTAAAAAAGATATAAGGGAACCTGACGTACTTCTGGCAGTATTACAGAAGCCCAGCTCAGTATTATATTATCAAGGGGAAATTAGGTATCTAGGAAGACACTTCTCACTAAGCTGGATGTGAATAAATGCTGTCATGCAATTAGATCTGTTTCTTAACATAAAAAACAAAACTACATATATAGTTTCAGATTTAATCTGTTTGATGGACATATGGACCCTGTATGTCCCTGATTAAGTTCATTCTTACCAGCTCCCTGTACTCAATAAGCAGTTGTGCGTAAATGAAGGACAGATAAGGGGAAGATGGTGACACAGGAGGTAGCACTATCGTTCGGCAACTGTAGGGTTGCAGGTTCGAGCCCTGGTTCCTCCTGACCCCATCAAAGTGTCCTTGAGCAAGACACTGAACCCCCAACTGCTCCCGGTATGCAGGTTGGTGCCTTGTATGGCAGCCTCCGCTACCGATGTGTGAATGAGAGGCATAATGTAAAGCGCTTCGAGTACTTGTAGGAGTAGAAAAAAGCGTTATATAAATGCAGTCCATTTACCATAGATAATCTTAGTAATGAAGTCATAGATGATTATCAGTTTGCATCTTACATTTGTTATAGTGTGTATCAAGCTGGTATGTACGCTTATCAGTCACGTTATTAGAAAGGTCAGCACACCTGCTCACTTATGCAAATATATACAGGTCCTTCTAAAAAATTAGCATATTTCATCCGACCAATAAAAGGAAAGTGTTTTTAATACAAAAAAAGTCAACCTTCAAATAATTTGCATGTCATTCGGAAATCAAGGTGCCAGAGTCTGGAGGAAGACTGGGGAGAGGGAAATGCCAAAATGCCTGAAG
>JAODUD010000039.1:10962799-10974689 GCA_026784285.1 Stomatorhinus walkeri | reverse complement strand
CCCCCCCCCCCCCCCCCCCCCCCCCCCCCCCCCCCCCCCCCCCCCCCCCCCCCCCCCCCCCCCCCCCCCCCAACAGGGTTTTTTTTCAAAAAAATTCCGCAGCCAGCCAGATACCCAGCTGAAGAACAGCAGCCCCAGAGCATGACACTGCCATCACCACATTTCACCAAAGGTATGGGGTCCTTTGCAACAAACATTATGTTATAATTATATTCAGATCCTAGTCTTGGTGATGTCACCTTTTCTTCACATGTAGATGACAGTCGTCACAGTGCTCCATGGCATATCTCTCTCCTGATAGAGCTCTTTCAACAATAAGATCCCATAGATGTTTGTCCGTGGAAACAAGTGTGATTGGTTACCTCTGGACGCTGATTTTTAAAATTTTGTCTCCTAAAAGGTTACATAAAAAATTGAGGAACATTATTTATTTTGATTTTGTACGGGTACACTTTTTATATCTGCAACACAAGTACATGAATTGTAAAACTCTCTGCAGTGTGCAGTTTTAAAGGCATCTTAAAATGGCCACATCAGACAAATCTAAATTAAAGTGTTCAGGTGTAGTCTTTTTTGACAATATCAAAATAGACACATAATCACATTAACACTGGCAACATACAGACATCGCAACAAGCAGTTACAAAAAAATGTCAAAAGACACAGCCAGCCCATTATAGTGTATAGTTTTGTACACATTTTGGAGGCTTTAGTGTTCAAAGATCTTGATATCTTTTCCAGCAGAAACAAACAAGGACTGTATATAAAAAGAATAAATTTAAATTACATTTATTCTTTATCACTCTGACATCATAAAGTTTCCCAAGACAGAGTAACTAAATACTGACACCAGTATGGTTTGTTCTGATACCTAAAATAAATATTATGCAACCAGAAAACTGACACCCTGCTGAAACATAATATACCAATGTGCCACATCCATTCATAAACTATTTGAAGATAACCAATTGCTTTAAAACTAATGGTGAATGGTTTCTTCTTATTTTATAAGCATATTGGACATATGTTATCAAAAAACAAAGAGAGTGGTTGCATGGATCATAACTACAGAGAATCTTAAAATGAATTTCGCTGCTTTTACTAGGGCCAAACAAGTCATGCGGATCACACGCACCTCGAGTTTCGAACATAGATTTCTGTCATTTCCCATCATGCATTTCTGTTTCCGGAGTACTACTTCCTGTACGCCAGTACCTGTTCCCCGACGTTTGTGTTTGGTGGTCTCACAGTTGGTTTGAAACGACAATCGAAAAGGTCGCCCGTTGCGGTGAATTGGCTTTAACAGCGAGACGTGCAGCGAACAGTAAATATCTAACAGTTATGGTAAGTGTACGGGTGATCCTGCCTCGAAATGTTGTACCAGAGTGTTTTCATTCAGCGTTCATGTGCGGGCCGGTTTGGAGCACATGCGCGCTGGCTGCAATCATTGCTAGATAACACACTCGCTCGTTTTCTTTATGATTGTGTTATCTTATCTGTGTCGTTCATTTGTTCCTAATATAACTGGCATACTGTAGCCTTAGTACTGGGATTGCATCTAAATGAATCGGCTCCTTGGCTGCGTTCAATTTCTGGAGTAACTAACATTTTGTACATTGCTTATGCAAGCCTTGTTAACTGCGCATCCTGTAACATTGTGAAAAATAAATGTAGATGGAAAAACAACTGTACAGTGAGACGAATTGGTAGTACTGGCCACTTTAAGTGTCTTGCATAAGATGGCGTTTGTAGCTAAGGGTGTATTAAATGCGGCAGTTGAGACGTTGTACTGATGTATGCAAACTCAATATTAAATATGCATTATGCCTAGGTGAATTTAGACAAAGGTGCAGGCGATGTAGTTTATGCAACGTACAAGTACAATACGATCCAAGCTAGTTAGAATTCGAAGCTACAACCAGACGATTTCTAATCTAATACTTCAACCGATTACATGCCTTAGATTGGGACCTGTTAAATGATCGAATTACACATTCTGATATGCCACTGGGTAGTAAAGACTGTAGTATGAAAAGACAGCATTTAATAAATACAATATTGGTGCATTGATTAAATGCTTACAGGAACTGAACAAAAGCAGCGCGTTCGACGTCAGGTTATATATCACTTACCGTACTTCCTCAAATAGTGGCCGGGGGCTTTATTTACACAAGCAGCAGAAGGCCTTTGTTTAATATTATCTCTGTTACTGCGTTACAAGGTTAATTAAAATTCTACATATGAATGAATCATGCCACAGTTGTATGTTTTACAGGGTTCAAACTAACACATTTATTAGAAGTAGTTTTGATACAAACTATATAATGGTAGATTATAGTATTGCTAGACTATCAGAATTCTAAGAACTGGTTAACAGCATCAGTGATTATCTTCTAAACGTGTATTCTTAAGATAGCTTTTAATCAATGCCATGAATGTTGTGTGTAGTATTATCGTCACGAAAACACGCCCAGGTCTCTCAACATAAAGGCAAAAAAAAATCATGACTTACTCCTAATATTAACATTAGTAGACACTTTTTTACAGCATCACAGCTTATCTTGCTTTACAGTACGAAACCATTAATTTAAAACGATAAACAAAAATGCTTAATGGTAGCTGTATATCAGATAAGATTCGTTGAATCTCGGCTTTTATATACGGTAGCACACGTTTCTTTATACGAGCATCGGGATGTCTGTAAGTTTCGGTTTAATGTAAATGCAAACATTGTACCTTTAGTTGACTGTTTAGTTAGTTAGCCGTCGTGAGTTTCCAAGGCGGCTCCTTTTTAATAAAGGATTGTTAACTGTGTTACCTTTCTTTCAAGCTGTTGTAATTTTAGTAACACAACCCACGTTTTACAGTCTCAGAATAAAAGATGGTTGGTGACCTAAGGGCTCCATTTTCAGCAAATTGTAGCTATAGAAATGTATTTTCTCTTTGAACTTGTATATTACAGTTCTGGTAAGTTTTTAGGGGGGAAATGCTCGGCTGCCATAATTAGCACATTGGCTTTGAGGTCGGGGCTGATGGCACTGAGAGCTGCACCCAGACGTTATCCTTGTAGCCTCATCCTACCACTCAGCAGAGCAGCAGCATCAGTCATAGCCACGTCCTCTGCAACCCAGATGTATGACAAATGTAACCGGACCTCATATTTCTCTAAAATTGCAAAACAATGTCTTTGATGAATAAAGTTGTTCCACTAAAACTTGCATAATTTAAAAACATCAGTATATCTTACTGGCTCTTTCTAGTTTTACTTCCAGCAGGACCGTAGCCTGTTCTGTGCCCCATCTCTGTCCACTCTTCTCTATTTAAGCTTTAAATTTGCAGCTGTGCCTAAAAAAAGAAATCTGACTTAAGAATTTGGGCAGGAGTTACCTGCTGGGGCCGCTTGCTGACGATCTGACCATCTGCTTATGAGGGCAGACGGTTGGAGGACGTCTGTGATTAATGTCTTGAGTGATCAAGAGTTGAAAATGAAAGCCTTGGGCCAATTCAGTTGAATTACGGCATCTGAATTACTTTATTCAGGTCATCTAATGACTAGGGGTTATTCTCTAGAAGAAATCCACTTGTTTTAAAACGTTGAAACTTGCAAATAATCCGAACGGAAAAGGAGTAGGAAAATATGCCTTTGTGTTTTATAAGAAGGGCATCGTCAAATCACCACAGCACGGCAAGCCATTTATCAGGTAGTGATGGTTTGGGGTAGCAATGCTAAGTAACCCCATGCTAACTTGAGCTCTGTGTCACAGTCTCACACAATCCTGCTGGTCCAGCCCACCAAGAGGCCTGAGGGGAGAACATATGCTGATTATGAGTCTGTCAATGAGTGCATGGAAGGTAAGAGGACTAGTCTGTTTTACTTTTTTCCTGTTTTGAATTGTCTGTCCAGTGTGTCTGGTGTCTTTGCTCCTTACAGCTCTCTGATGGTCTTTGGCCTGTCAGAAATGCCCTCAAAGGAGTGTCCATCTATGCAGCTGACTTTCCTGCATGTACTTTGAAGTTCACTAAAAATAACTTGATAAATCCCCCCCCCCCCCCTTAACACTGGCTCTCCAGTGCAGTGCATCACTGCAACAACTGCGGCGTTAAAAATAGCCAAACCCATGGGGCCGGCTTTCGCTCCGTCCCCGAAAGAGAGGGTGACCGATGTTTTCTAACACTTCTAGGTGTCTGCAAAATGTACGAGGAGCACCTGAAGAGGATGAACCCCAACAGTCCGTCCATCACGTACGACATCAGCCAGCTGTTCGACTTCATTGACGACCTGGCTGACCTCAGCTGCCTGGTGTAAGTCTCTGCCCTGCTTCTTGTCATTGGAAGGGTTTGGTGTCTGATTCCACACCACTGAGGAATTTACCCTCAGCAACAACATACACAAAGCGGTCTCTTGAATGAATGTGTAATTGTGGTGGTTGTTTATCTTAGCCAGTGTCAAGACGCAGACCTAATAGCTTGGAGAATGTTCTCCATTTGGGGTCTGGCTGTGCTTGTCTCACTAATGCAGCTTTTTTTCAGCTAATCAAGAACCACTGAACTGCAAAATCTTTGTGTTTGAAGTCCACTTTGAAGTTTTCATATGCAGAATAACAATGAACCGACATGTACAACCAGGCTTTAATCCTTTTCCTGACCAGATTATCGGGTATATATGCAGAGTCCAAATTTCATCAGAGAAATGTCAGGACAGACAGGAAAAAGCAAATTCAATTCTTTTGTGAGGTCTAGATTGCAAGACTAAGATACTAGTGAAGGTGATTCTTTTGAAATGCTCTGTACTTGGTATTCATTGTTAGTGGCATTGTCCCATGGAAAGTGCCCTCTAGTGCACAGGAGGAGAACTCCTGGTGTAAAAGCTAATGGTGTCTGTCATCCTTCTCCTCCTAGGTACCGTGCAGACACCCAGACCTACCAACCCTACAACAAGGACTGGATCAAGGAGAAGATCTATGTGCTGCTCCGCCGGCAGGCCCAGCAGGCGGGAAAATGAGGACCTGGCTGTTTAGGGGGGTTGAATGGCAATCGCAACCACTTTCTTTTAATTTCTTTTTTTAACTTTACTGTCTTTATTGATTTAAGCAGGGTTTTTAATGAATGGCCAATTCAGATGTGCTAGTCATGTGAAAATGTCTGGTTCAACTCAGCAATGTCATGCAGGTATATATTTCTGAAATATAACGTACTGGTTGAAAAGTCAAGTCATCTCTAACATGCTTGACCCTGACCCCCTGAGGTTGAAACTTGTTCATCATACATATTATTTATGAAATTTAATTTCTTTTGGGGAGGAAAAAAGCACCACTCTCATCATACTGACTATATTCAGGAAATTCACCTCTAAGAGCAGCTAGTGGCAGAGTTGCTGCTGAACGGGGATGCAGGAACTCTTATTCACACACAGCCTTGACAGTTTCATTTCTTTTGTTTAAAGACTGGTATTAACATGCTCTCTGTTTATTTTGGTAATTTAAAAATAAACTCTTTAACAGTTCTGTTGGTTTATAGGACTTTCTGAAGGGGACAGCATGGTGTTGCAGTGGATAGCGCTGTTACCTCACCTCTGGGACCTCCACTCCTCCAGGGTGTCATGTGCGTGGAGTTTGCATGTTCTCCCTCTCATCGTGACATTTCCTCGGCATTCCAATTTCCACTGTCCAAAAAAATGCTGAAGTAACTGGAGTTAGCAGATTGTCCATAGGTGTGCCCTGTGATTGGTTGGTGCCCCATACTGGGCTGTTCCCTGCCTCACACCCGTAGCCTCCAGGATAGACTCCAGGACCCCTCTCAACCCAAAATAGGACACACGGGGTCATAAGATGGATGAATTTCTGGATATATGGTCCATTTGTTTTTAACTGAAAACTACTGTAATTTAATAATGACACATTGAGCCCCAGGGGATGACTTCCCCCATCTTGCTCTCCCTGACACATCGATGAGAGTAAGCTTGGCAGTGAAGATCATTATGTCACAGCACCATGGAGCTGGTGCTTAAGGGCCTTGCTCACGGGCCCACAGACATTTTGTTCTGCAGAAGCTAATCGACCTTCCAGTTACAGGTGCAGAGGGTTAGCTCACCAAGCCGCACACACACCGAGCTGATATGACAGCTGCTTGACTAAACTGAAATGCTGCAAATCACTGAATTGGGCAATAGCTGGATATTCCTGATATATTGGTTTCCAATTCATGAAAAAGTTCCCGGCGGAGATCCTTGTCTTCAGTTTGTTAGTGTTAACATTAAGGTGTCATTGGCTCGGGTTTATCTGTACGCATCTCTATGAACAGAGTTCTCTTAAGGTGTAAACTTGCTTAAGCTGTGATGAAACACATTGAACGCGGTTGTCAGGAAGTTCTCACTAAAATTTACATTTTAACACAGCTGCTAAAATTAATTTAGCTCTTTTGTAGTATGACTTTCACTGAATTCCTCTGGGATGGGATGAATCATTTGACTTATTTCAGTAGGGCTGGTGACCCTTCTGTTTCTGCATGCTAGTAATACTTCTATTCACCACGTGGATCGTTATTCCTCATATACCATAGTTATGGGAGACACGTCCTAATGGAATGACCACAAGGGGGAGCACCGCTTAACCGCAGCTGAGCGCCATTCAGGATATTTCGATAAAGAAGAACTTAGAAAACAGTTTTCTGACCACCACTTTATTCAGTCTTTGTCCCAACAGTTTGAGAGAGCAGTGAAAAAATAAAAAACAAGGATCGAAAGACCAGCTGTCACAGGTTCACGTGTTCAAGGATGAGAACAAAACACAGGAAGGGAGCACAGGTCACACACGGACCTGGGAGCGGCAGGAGTCGGGTCACTCCTCGATCTACCAGCAGGAACCATGCAGACCGAAGCCGTAACGGAAAACCAGGAACGCAGGTCAGATGGACAGATATTTAAAAAAACAGACAGACAGGCAAAGAAGGAGAGGGCTTGCCCCGTGGGCAGGAAGCAGAGCGGGGGCTGGTGTGCACTATAAATTAAATGAGGGACAGAAGACCCCCCCCCCCCCCAGAACAGCTACCCATCTTCCAAGCCAGCTGCTCACTGGGCTCAGGCGAGGGGGGGGGGTTTCTGCCTCGACGACAACATACGATAAAATCTCATTGCAAATCACAGGGCATGAAAAAAAAATCCCATAACTCAACATTACATTTACATACGATTAAAAAAAAAAAAAAGTCTATATACACTTATCCCAATAATGGTTAGCCTGCACCTTTGGCAGTATTATATACAACTTATTAAATTCATTTTAAAATATAATAAATGCATAAAAATAAAGATTTTGGCATTCTTATCTTTCATGGTGCTCCTTCTCCACTTCTGAAACACTAGTCTGGAAGCTCTGTTCGCCTCAGCACTTCAGCGCCTGCAGTGGGTGGGGCAGCATATTGCACCTCCACCACAAGGGGGCAGTAAAAGCTCAGAGCAAGGCCAAGTGGGAGTTGGTGCTGGCAGTTTGTCATCCTCCATGCACAGCTTTGCTGCATGAGGCATCATGACAGAGGGTGATGGACATACAAAACACTTGGATGGATACCATACTGGCAAACTCACAGGTCTCCAAATACCACCTGCCAGTTACAGACCTTCACATGCCATTCAGTTTGGGGAGGAACTCAGGCAGGGTGTCGGGGTCCTGTACTCCTGCACCCCTCCTCCGCCGTCATCGCCTCCTCTCTACATTCTTAGTGGTGCCCAGCCTCACAGCTGGATCTCAAACGTTTTCTGCAACTCACTGGAGAAGGGGTTTGTGTGTGACGGCGTGGGCCGCTGGCGTGACTGGCCCTCGAGGGCGGCCCACTGGCTGTCGAAATCCGCACCGTTGACAGAGGCACTGCCGTTGGGGTGCAGCAGGGAGCAGGTGGTGGGGTCGGTGGCCAGGGGTGGGGATGGCTTGTAGAGGCCGCTGGGGGGGGCTGCAATGACGCTGTGCTGGGGGAAGGGCACCGGCTGGATAGGGGGTGCGGCCGTGCCGAAGACGTTGGCCACCATCTGGGACGGGGTGATGCCAACGACGGGCACGCTGAGTGCCCCGAATGGGGCCCCGTTGGAAACGGGGTAGGAGGCCGGTGCAGGAACAGGATAGACGGGCTGCGGCGGGGGCAGCAAGGGCACAGCCGGAGCCAAAGCGGGCATGAAGGGGGCCGCTGGCACAGGTATGTGGTGGCTGGGGGGGGATGGCGTTCCCATGACTGCGGCGACAGGGGGCTGCTGGGCACGCACAGACTTGGTCACCTCATCTAGCCAGCGGTCTGCCTCCGAGGGGGTGCGTCTGTGCGTGTGCAGGGCGGCGGGGCCAGAGCTGGCGGGGGCAGGGGTGGCACTGGTCAAGTCTCCTCCTGGAGGATAGGGGAATTCCAAGTAAATTCTCATGAGAGCTTTACCTACCAGAAAATGATCTGAGGGCAGAACGAAAAGTGATCGGTCTAGAGAGATAACCAATCAGATTGTAGAGGAGGTGGGTCCAAGCAACTGGAGGAGCTGGGACCGAAACATCTGATTGGTTGGCCCCACCTTCTCCCGTTGTCTAAGCCAGTGCATCCCAATCTGGTTCTCGGGGACCCATAGTCAGTCCATGTTTTTGCTCCCTCTGTGCTCCCAGAGTTGAGAGGGAGCAAAAACATGGAATGTCTGTGGGTCCCCGAGGACTGCATTCGGAAACACTGGTCTAAAGTAGTCAGTCCAAAATAGAGAGATACATCAACAGGTAACCCTGTCAGCTAAGGCCTACCTATGTAGCCCTGGCCCGGGATCCCGGCAGCAGGCTTGGCCCAGGGATTGGTATCTCGTGCCAGCAATGGCGGGGGCAAGCTTGGGGGGGCCGTGCTAAGCATGCTAGTGGTTGGTGGGCTGGAGGCAGGAGCAGATCCATTCACTGCAGAAGGAGCCCAGAGAGCTGGATTGAGAAGCATGTTCACTGAGGACACAGAGGCCTACTGGCCTGAAGACGGGGAATACCTGGCACAGCCGGAGACTGTGGCGAAGAGGTGGGCTTGGGCATGGGAGCAGAGGAGAAGGGATCTTCGGGGGGCCCACTGAACGTGGAGGTGATCTGGGTACACAGGGAGCTGATGCTGTCGCCCTCCATCTCCACCTCTGCAACTGGCATACATGGAGAATTCAGAGTGACTTTCAAATGGATAAAGAGGAATAGGAACAACGTTCTCTGATCTCCACACACAGCTTGAGAGGCCACTTCTTCACATCCATCCATCCACCCATCCATCACAGGGCAAATGTGTGCAGGGATCCCAGGAACATCAAGGACAATGGCAGTGACCCCCCTCAGCTAGATGTCAGTCCATAGCAGGTCGCAGAAACAAAGCCAAGATTAACACGGCCATGCATCACTCCATCACTGAATGCTTTTCTCAGTCTATTAAAGTGTGATATTATTCCTGAGCTGAAATAACCTTGTCTGTAGACTGAAGCCTTTTTTTATATACCATAACGTACTACAAAAATGAAAGAAGACATTTCAACCACAAATATATCTCTAGTTATACAAATAAATGTCTATTCAAGGCTGAATCTCCCACATCTCCTCGTGCTGGTGCGGCCAGCTGTCAGCTCTGACTGGGCCATTCAGCCAGGGTTCCCCATGTACACAATCACGATAAACGGCACTCCAGCCAGCTGGTCACCGCCGGATGACGCCGATACGGCCCACACGCCAATCTCTACGGCACGACGCCTCGGTGCTGGGGGTCGGGTTGCTCACCGTAGCCCTTGCGCTGTACGCCGGACGGCAGATCGTTCATACGTAGGGACAGCTGCCGCTTGAAGGGCGACGTCTGGCTGAGGGTGGGGAAGGCGCGAAAGGAGCCCTGACGGGCGAGGGCCTCGGCGGTGGCGTGACGCCGTGGGATGGCGTGCGGGTTGGTGTCTGCGACGGAGGGGGCCACCGGCGGAGAGGAGGACGGGGGCAGTGCTCCCGGGGTTGCTGCCAGAGGTGCCGTGGTTATGGGGACGGACAGTTCCGCATCGGCTGCTCACGGGACAAAGAGAAGAGAAGCAGGGGTGGCTCTGTAAGGTTTGGACTGTAAGGAGCAGGATGGGCCGTGGGAAGTCGAGGTGCAGCCAGGCCTCTGTGATACGCCACATCTAGGCGCTCTCTGTCATTTGTCCTGCCACATCTGAGCTAATAAATCACTCAAATTTGAGTGTTGATCTTCCAGTAAGCAGCGTGCAAAACACCAAACAGTATGGAGAACTTAGCATGCACTGGCCCCAGCTTACATTTGACATTTATATATTTATAGGCAGAACTCCCTTAATGTCTATAAAGAACACTTAAGACCCCCTCCCCCCCAAGACACACACCTTTTTTGACATCTTGGATCTGCCGCAAGACCTCCTCACGCTCGGCCTGCTCGGTCGCCGTGGTGACGCGGAAGGAGCCCTCGCGGGTGAAGGTGGTGCGGTTGGCGTCGAAGGTGGCCGTCACCCCACACTCCTTCTCCCGCTTCTGCTTGCGTTCCAAGCAGGAAGCGAAGGCGCAGCCCACCGCATGGCTCAGTCGCTCCCCCTTCAAGATGACGGAAGCAGGTCAGCAGGGAAAGAGGGCGGGGTGCCAGTGAGGGGGTGTGGCCCTGGGTACAAGGGCGGGGCTTACAGAGTCTCTGACAGCCATGAAGCAGTGGCAGATCCAGCGGCGTGTGGTCCCATCTCGGCAGATATATGAGAAGGCCCGCTCGAAGTTGCGGTCCGGAGCACAGAAAGACACCTTCTCTATCGTCTGATCCAGGATCAGGTCCTTACAGAAAGAAGCATGCCTGCTTTAGTTACACTGACCCCTTAGCCATGTGATGTGGGGTGCAGTCATTACATTCATCAGTGTAGCTAGGACACATTCTCATACACAGAGGCCACATGCAGGGCGGGGTGGTGGAAGCACAGCCAGGCCATGCCTGTGAATCTCCAGACGTTATTAAACTCGTGTAACGGCCACACGTTTCCACGCGGCCTCGCTACCTTCGTCTTTTCGTCGACGACGCGCAAGCCGTCCGCCGACACCCACAGCACGGCCTTCACCGTCTTCTTAGCTGCCTGGGATGACAGAGAGCGAGAGCTCAGAAGGCAGCCGTGGCAGACGTCCTGGCGGCCCCCCCCCCCACGCCGTGGAGGGACTCGAACATTAACCGAGCAGGGGGAGAGCTGGGTCAGTCGAGGTAACCGCAGGAGTGAGGCTCACAAAGCCACAATGGCCAGTAACCTTGACCAGGCCAGTAACCTTAATCAGACCAGTAACCAGTCACCTTAAATAAGGGGGTGAGGCACAGGAGCTGGTTCGACTACTGTCCCAGAGGATTAAAAGAGAAATGTCAATCACACCACGCACACGCAGTACTCGTATACAGACCTTCAAATATCACTCCACCGCAGACACGTGCAGACACACACGTATGTATGCGCGCACGCATGCGAGTTCCCTTCATAATGTAGTCATAAAATGCACAGCCTTCGTGATACTCACTTTCCACTCCGGCACAATGCACAGCAAACAGTGCAGACCGGGAAATGGAAAGGTGGGGGGGGGGGGATGAAACTGAAAAACAAGCTCACGGAACACTTACTTTCGTAAAGAAGCCCTTGAAGAATTTCCTGTCCTGGAGTGACAATGGTGGGGACGTGGGGAGGAACAAGGCAGGAAAATGTTACTGTCAGAGGCTACGAGGAGCCTCGGGGGGGTGTGGGGTGGGTGCCAGATTTGCTTGGGTGCGGTGAGCCCAACCCCAAAAATGGCCACTTCGCTCTGCGAGCAAGGCAAAAATGCAGAACCAGGTACTTGCTGCTTTCAACGAGAAAAGGCTCCATCGCAGGCGGATGCTCGGAGTTCACTGTTTCCTATCGTGTGGTACC
>JAODUD010000039.1:10947944-10962699 GCA_026784285.1 Stomatorhinus walkeri | reverse complement strand
CCCCGGACACCCATCAAAAGGCTCTGCCCACCTCCAGTAGGGTAGCTCTCTGCTCAGAGGAGGCCCAGTGTCTCACCAATGGGCAAGCCCATCTCCTCTAGGGGCACCCCACGGCAGATACCCCAGGAGAGTGGCCCAGACAGGGCATCACAGAATCAATATAATCTTTCTCCTTCAGCTGACATGGACTAACGGCTGTTCTCAGAGCGTAGTGGCCATCTGTCAGCCACCAGGGGCCCCGCAACACAAGACATGGAGCCAGTCACAGCTGAATGACAGATGTAATGACACGATGGAGGGCAGTGTGAGGAACGCCCCTGTTCTTGTTTGCCTGTCTTGCACTCTTTCTCGTGATCTGTGCTTACTGACGTTACCTAGAAATCCCAGCAGCTCAGGGCAGGTGGCCAGGGTTCGGTGTCTGGAGAGGAACTTGACGAGCTCGTCGAAGGCAGCCCTGCGCTCGCGGATTTCCGTCTCGCCAACGAAGAGGGCCTTGCGGGGCATTGCTGGCAAAGGGACCGCGGGATAGCGTGCAGCCAGCCTGCAGTACAGCTCCTCCATCTCACTGTACTTTTTGGAGACCTGCCAGTGGATGGAGAGCAGCTTTAAGAGGCAGACAGCAATCCACAGTCTGATGAAAGCAGCAAGGCAGGCCGACTGGGAGGGATCTGGGAGGTGGTTAAGGGGCAAGCAGATGCACATGGCACTGCTGCAAAAACACACCAGCGTCTACACAAACATCCGCATCGGCAATATAACTAGCTATATTTAAAACATACACATATTGTGGGACAACGTCAAACGTGCTCTCTTCTTTCTAAGTCAGTGACGTTATTACCGTCGTGCGCACGCGGTCATATATATAAAGAACTCGGGTTCTCCATACCCTTAACACGGAGACCGAGCCGTTCGTTTGCGTGGCAACAGCGCCACCATGTGGACAGAGATCACACATGCGCACATTTACAATGGATTCCCGATCCATCATCATACGCTCAGATCGAGGGGACTTTCGGCAAGTGGGCCCCTGAGTGAGGAAAGGCGATGCTGACCGGGCGCTTCTGGGGTTCAGGATAGGCAAGAGGGACGGGGCGGCTTGTTTCTCACCACTAACTGGACCACGTCTGCCGGCCGATGCTTGGCCGACTTGAATGCGGCGAGACGCGTCACCACCACGATCTGGTACTCGACGTGGCCGGTCATCATGGAGCCGCGCACCTCCTGGAAGAGCGGCACCAGCAGGTCTATGCCCGTGGCCTCGTTCTGGAGAGGCCTGCAGAGAGCGGCCCGTGCCGGGAGCATGGGGACGGAGGACAGAAGGGCTGGCGTTATGGCGAGCAAATCTTCAGAACTGCACTCGCAAGAAGGCGCCTTAAGGGGGAGACTAAAGGCAGCATAAGCGGAATCCGATAGAAATATGAAAGGTTAAGTCGCCCCAACAGCTGACATCGTGGGTGAAGGGGGTCCCGATGCCTGCCGACACCCATACACTGCACAGAATTGATTAAATTGATTAAAAGTAATTCGAGAAAAATCTAGGCTCTCACAAGCCTCCATAAGAATATTGTACCATAAGTCACTTTTCAGTTCAAATACTACAGCTTAAAATATATCTAAATAAGGACAGACGTCAATAATGAAACACGATTGCGATTCAGCTAGACGTCATAACGCCTTTATTGCAGCGTCTTTAAGTCATTAAGATTGTAGTATCATTCAGGGACAAACTAGCTATGAATGCGCCCCTTGAGTTTCCCCGGATTTCACGATATCGCTAACGGGAGCCGGTTCAGCACCCCCCCACCGGTTTGCTCGAAACAGGCTCTGATGCCACTGGTAACATGTTGCTACTCCCCCAGCTCGGCAGCACACCCGACTGCTCGAGCTTCCATCTTGGGCGACGCCAGAAAAGAAACGTCCCGGAACTGAAGTTTCGTAAACTTCTCCTTCGGCTTACCTACTGGTGACCAGCCCGTCCGGCATTGTCCCGTAGCCGCTGCGATTGCCCTTATTTCAGCTTCTCGATCACAGCCAGACGCACTTACGCTGCCCGACCACCGTGCATTTCCCCCCCCTGGGCTCGGCAAATAGCCGCGCAGCCGTCCGACGATTCCTATCCGGTCACGGGATGCTCGCCGGGAAAGCAGCCAAAGGTTGCCGACAGGGGAGGGGGACACCGAATTGCGGGCGCCCGCAGGCCCCCCGGCTCCGGAAAATGGCGGAGTATCGGAAGCGTTTGAAGGGCTATAAACTTCCCAGTCCCGTGCACTTTTAGGACGCACTTTCCGGCACCTCGTCTTCCCTAAGTGGCAGCAAAAGCTCCGTAGTCGGCAGGATTCGAACCTGCGCGGGGAGACCCCAATGGATTTCTAGTCCATCGCCTTAACCACTCGGCCACGACTACGCCGTGCAGAAAGAATGATGAGGCCATCGTGGGAATTATCCAGAGAACTTCATTTTTTTGCAGGGATTAAAAATAATTTTATATTTATTGCTATATCAATCGTGCTCTACAAATATTGCAGAAATATTCGAGTTTCCTATACACCTAGATGATTTTAAAATTTGTGCACTATATGTCACTACTCGAGTAATTTAACACGAACATTTTGTGATATTAGTTCGCTGAGCCATGTTCGCAAATAATTAGCCATCAGAGACCAATCCGGGTTTAATCATGGATGGAGATTATTACACCTGTATCACTGCGCACCGTGCTCGTCGCCCCGTTTACTCTTCTTACACACAGTGCCCCGCCCCTCCACCACACACACACACACACACACACACACACTACATACAACGATAAGCATTTAACACTAAACATGACATAATACACAGCACATTAATAATGACACAAGTACAACATGCTGCGCTGCCCGCCGGTACCCCGGCGCTGCAATTTACTGGGAAACCATTTTTGAATGTAATCAAATATACGAAAATTTTAAAAAGGTGAAGTTTGTTCTTTGTTTTGTCAGTCGCCTGTGTCAGAAGGACAGAAGGATCGATGGCGTTGAACACTAGGGGGCGACAAACACATACAGATGAGGACATACCTTTAGACAGCCAGGGCCGCGTGCGAGACGGGGGCTTTAATTATGTTTTGATGACTTGAGTGGTGGGGATGCGGCAAAGATTCAGGTATAGGTCCCAAGGTCAGTAATGAAGCTGAAAATAAGGATTATGTTGATTTATATTTTCATCGTAGTTGCCATGTATTAGTTGTAGTGTGTGTGTGTGTGTGTGTGTGTGTGTGTGTGTTCACCAGCGGTTGGATTAAACCGCATGGATTAAATGCGAGGGGAAAATCATATATGAACCACGCTTTTAAGAGGCTTTAAAATGTAAAATAAAAACTCCTGACGAGGTCTTTTCCAGTGTGAGCGGATCTGCTTTATATTATCCAGTGATACTTTATATCACTATGCTGAGAAATGCGGCGGTATAACACACAGAGTTCCCCGCCCGGCTCTTGGGGTATTTCGCCTCGCACCTGGGATGGAGCTGGAAAGTGTGCCGGGCCAGCAGCTATTGTCAAGCGCCGGGGCGGTGAGGCCGCGTTTGGTGGGCGGCCAGGGCAGGTTTCGCAGGGTGGTCACGCCTGTGATTTTCCACCCGGCTCTCAGACAGCCCTCTGACTGTCACTCCGGGGGGGGGGGGGGGATTTCCCTTTAAAGCCCGCGGCTCAGTGAGCACGCACATTCGGGTGACATTGATTCCTTGTTCGTGGTGTCTGCCTGCACGGATCCCCTTCCTCGGACTTATAAATAGTCCATCTGGGCAGGAAAATGCAGTCAGACTGCGCATCCCCGCACGGCCGCGGTCTGATCCACACCGCTGCGGCGGATGGAGGTTACTCGCATGTCTGGTGACTGGTAATCTTTCACAGCTTGAAAGGAAAGGACAGGGAAGACAAAAGTAGTAACTTGATTAAAAAAATATATAAAGCGAATGTAGTCGCTGGGGGCGCTGGTTGACCGCTGCGCAACAGGCAATACAGCCACTCAGTGTCAGTCAGATCAGTGATATTAACACAATCTAAAGAGCAAAGGGGAGTTTCCAAAGTCATCAAAGCGCTCCAGCTTTCTCATTCTCGGCCAGAGACCACTGAAAATGGATCTTACGAAGGCTGCGGCTCCCTTCCTATGGTTTTCCTTGTACTTTGGGAATTTTCTGGAAGCGGCGGTGCTGGGATACTCGCAGCAGCCTTCTGGCGTGGGTGATAACGGGCTGGCCGCACATCTGGAGGAGCGGAGCAGAGGAGAAGCTAGAGCGACATCCAGGAGCGACGCTCCGCCAAACGGCACCGTGGTGCCTCACGAGTACATGATATCTCTGTACAGGACCTTGTCTGAGATCGAGAGACGGGGCGCCAACGGCAGCCTTTCCCGGTCACCCAGGCATGCCAACACAGTGACCAGCTTCGTGGACCAAGGAAAAGGTGGGTGCAAATCGATCGGGGGCGACTGGCTGAGGGGTCTCTCTCGTCCCGGCTTCAGAGATGCCCAACTCTCCCAGTACTTTTCGCACCATGTTTCTGTGACCGTTTCTGTTGGGCGTGCAAAATTTCAGACTTATTTCTATAACTGCAACCGTGTCTGCAAAACATTAACGTGTCCATTGATATGTAAAAAAATACACCGCTACGTTTATCTAGTAGGAAAGACTTGCGTGTACCGTTTTTCTTCCGGACCCATGCTGTCACCGTTTCTCTGCGGAGTTTCTGACATTAAATAAAGCAATTTAAACGCGTTATGGATGCAGCGTAATTCTGTCACCCAGGCTGCGCGAAAAGCATTTTCTGTAATAACCTGTGTAATAATTCTGTAATAACCAGCGTTTCCCGGTTCATTCGCGTCTGTATAACTGTTATTTCATTTTCTGCACTTAAAATCCACAACCGCGTTTCTGTTTCGTTACGAACGCAGGTTTTAACATAAATACAAAGAACATACATTAATTTACTTCTCCTACTTGCCGTTTTCTTATCCATAATTTGGCATCTGTAAAACGTGTTTATAAAATAAGCACTGAGGTGTCAAAGCAAATGTTTGCGCACTTATTTATACCAAAGTAACGGCGCCACGCTGGATTTCACGCGTAGTTAAGTTCATATTTCGCCGAACTATGAAATCGTTTAATTTAACGGCGGCCCCCTTTAATCCTCTGACACGAGCAGTTTCTTAAATACTTTAAATACTTCCATTGAAATATGAAGTAAAATGTCTCGGATTTCCAACATCTGCGATAAATAAAGCGCACCGGCACCTTGAGCCGAGGGCCTGCCTCTCCTCATATCCAGGTGTTGCTGATAAAGACGGAGAAACTGCAGCGCAGACTAATTTAAAACTGGTGCTCAAATATAAACTGTCACCCGCGATGTTTATTTCAATAGATGTATACTGTCCCGAGATAAAAAATATAAGTATTTACCACGCATAATTTTGTCTATTTAAAGTAAAATGAAAAACACCTGTGTATATCATTTATGATTACGCATACTTAAATATTAAAAGATTGCTGCTGCGGTGTTTTACAGTGGAGAACGGATATTTCATGTGTAGCAGGTTATGTGAAAAATAGGCGGATTGCCCATTCCTTATAAAGAGAAATAACAATGCAGTGAATTGAGAGCAAGTAAACATGCCAGTAAAGTTAGAGTAACTAAACGGTTCACTTTAAGAGAAAAATGGTAAAATTAGTTTAAAGCATAATAAAGTCGTATTTTATATGAATGTTACGGATATGAACCTGACGCGATGTTTTACCCAGAAATCTGACCGTAAATGCTGCTTAGGATATTTTTACAAGTAGCCTACATGTATTTGAAATGTCGCTCCGTTTCCTCTCAAAGAAAATACCGACTGTAAACTTACTGCCAGAGGTTTAACGGTCCCGGTAAATACTGCAAACTCCTGCCTTTCCTAACGTAAATCAAAAGCTTGTTTTTAATGAGCAGCGTGAATTCCGCGTGATCCCCCATCGAAGCCCCTTAATATCTGTTCAAAATGACGCTAGCTCATTACGGAGAAAATTTTCCAGGAAAAATCGAAAGGGTTCGAGGACTAACCGGGCATTGAACATTGTTAATATTTTCTAATTATCACGTGGTTTCGCAGTTCCGATTGCTGTATAAGTAAGAACGGACAAGCCCCATTTTAACGGCCGGTGCGTTTTAACAGGGAGTAACTGGGAGTCTCCTTTCGGCATGGACGTGTTCTACTGGGGGGTCACAGAAGGACTGAAAGCCCAACTGATGGGTTGGGATTAGTTTCTCACTTGTCATACGAAGCCCAACATACATTCATGACTCCTTTGGAATGAAGGCTCTGATCGAATTTAATGCAACTGAATTGAATTCAGTTTTTTTTTGTTATGTGGGTGGAGGGGGGGGGGGGGGGGATCGTGTGAGAGGAAAGAACTAGACAAGTGTCTCAACAGCCGTATTGTTTTGTCTGCTGCTGAGCTATTGGGCTGAACTCCAGTAACCTTCTGCCGTCCTGGCTGTCGCCTTGGACCGGGCCGGTCCACAGTACCGGACAGCAGGTGCTTGGTGCCAGTGCTGATTCCCAAGCTCTCCGGTTGTCCTCTGCCCCGGCCCGTCACGCTCTTACCACGAGGCTCAGCCACTGCCTGCATCGGGGTGCATGTCACCCCCCACCCCCCCCCCCCCAGGGTGCAGGGCAAGGGGGGGGGGGTCTAAATCTATGCTTAGAAAGTGATTGCTGTGGGTCTGAGCAAGCAGGTGAAAAATCGAGAGAGTGAGAGCAGTCTGCACGATTGCAGTAGGGTGGGGGCCAGCAATGGCGGTAGGTTGTGCGATAACACACTGGGGTTAGTGTGGAAGGGCTCAAGGCCTGAAAATTGCCATTCAAAATCACACAACATCCCGCAGCAGCAATCCTGACGCCCATCACGCCCGCCTGGCAGCGAGCAGCCCACATTAACCTCACCAGAAACCTGGAGGCGGCAGGGCTGCAGCTGCGTGTGGCAGGAACCCAGGAGGGGGCGCTAGTGCCCTCGGCCTGTTTCCTGCGGGCTCTGGTGGGTAGCAGAGCATTTACCGTTAAACGCTTCACCTTAAAATCCCTGTATTTCACACCCTCCTTTTGTTGAGGTTCGTTATTGTGACTCAAGTCATTTATACTGCCAACATAAGGAGGGGCAAAAATAGCCCAGACACACTGGACAGGCAGACAGACATGATTTGTAGGTGTGGTTAGTAAAAATTCAGGGCATGCAAAGTTGTCACACGCTTGTCTGCAAAAGGATTGAGATTCAATAAATCACTGAGTCAGGGGGAGGGGAGGAGGGGGGGCACAGTCTTTAACCTGCTCAAAAACAGAACAGACATGAAACAGTGACACCACCAGAGGCACAGACGATGGCACTGCGCTGTGCCGTCATCATACAGGCACACTGCCTACAGCCACTGCCAGGCTGTAAAACAGCGAGTGTCATGTCGCCCTGGCAACTGTACACTGCTGTTTATTAAATAGTGGTGAGATTGGAATGCAATTAACTCATTTTTAATCCAAAGCAAAATATCACCATATGGTTATATCTACTCAGTCCTTTCAGCGTCACTGATATTTACTTTTGCATCAGCACAGATTGGCCACCGTATCGATGGGGCTGCAAGTGATACTGGGAAGGCCGTGAACCTGTGGAGATGACCCATATGTAGCAGGCACCAGAACAGCTGTGTTAGCACATGAGGGCTCTGCAGGGCACAGAAAAGAATGCCACTCCTCGCAGTCAGCCATTTTCACTCAGAAAGTGCTGTTATTTCAATGCGGGATGAATTAGGACCCATGGCGGCCTGGCCCACAGCTGCCTGCTCAGAATGGGACTGCGCACAGGGAAGCCCCTGCGCTGCAATCCTAACACTCATTCTCGTTACCCTTATATTAAGGAAGTAATGGTAGATTTCTGCATAATATACACATTTACACACCCCTAAACCCAAACCCATAAAAACCCACAAGAGTGTCATTCACACCTCTTATCAAATACTACATGGTTTCCTTTCTGCATTTTATTGTACCTTGTTGCTTTCACCTTTAAAGCTGTCCACCACACAGCGTCACAGGGAACCACTCAGACACTCAGAGACAATCCCAACGGGAGAACTGTCTGGGGGTGGGAGGGGGCTCGCAGAGAATACACACTGCATTGTGTTGAGAGAGGAAATGTGAAAAGGGGAAGAAAAAGCAAAGAAGGAAGGGCAAGGGGAGGGGGAAAAAAAAAAAAAAGACCACTCGCCCGCTCACACGCTCAGAAATGCCCCTAGACGGCCCCTCGTGCCTGTCAGCCAGAGGTGCCTTGGTCACATACCATCTTCAGTCTCTTCACAGCATCCTCGCAGATGTGCATCCCACGGGACTCCTCCACCTCCACATGGCCCAGGTACTATGGGGGCATACAGGCATCAGAATGGTCAAGCCACCCCGCCCCCCTCCTCCCCGCAGACCCTGACGCTGCCGCCCAGGACCAGCACAAGCTCATGCGTCTGTCCTCCCAGAGCCCATTGTGCGGATGGCAGGACAGGAAGTCCCAGCCCTTTCCTGTCAGACACCGCAGAGGCTGCTTTCTATTGGCCTAATCAACCCGCAAGACCCTGCTGAGTCAGGTCCCAGGTCCATTAGGTCCACAGACACATTCTGAGGCCTAGGGCAGTGTTTCCCAACCCGGTCCTCAGGGACCCCTGGGTGGTCCACGTTTTTGCTCCTTCTCAGACAGCCCACATTTTTGCTCCTTACCACCCTTCTGGACCTAGGGGGGAGCAAAAACATGGACTGTCTTGGTGGTCCCAGTGGACCGGGTCAGGAATTGCTGGCCAGATTTGACAGTCTGATTACGGTTAAAAGGGCCCAATTCAGCTTTGTTGCTTATGAATGGTAACTGAAAAAGAGCACATGGGACACACATGATGTAGAAAAGAAAGTGCTGCATCCTCCTCATTAAATCTAAAATAGCACAATCCTAGAAATCTTCTGTAAAGGTAAGGTGGAGTAATTGAGTGCACTACTCCCACACACCGACGCCTCTCAAACGCAGTGCTGCTCACTTTAAAATACAGATCTAAAGAGGCTAAATGACTACAGCCCTGTCAGACCCTAGCTAGCATGTCACTAATCGGGGATTCGGTCAGACTTGCAGCTCGGGATGTCGTTCACGGGTGATTAAGCACTGGCTCTTTGAGGGGGGGCTGTTACTGAAATTCTTTACTGAAATTACAACTACTACTGCTTTGGTTCCTCTTTAGTAACCAGGAATCAGGAACTCAAATAACACAATAGCAGAAAAAATCAATTAAAATAACAAAACAAAAACAAATACGTTAAGGGGGAGTCTTGCCCAGCAGCACATCCCGTGCGTTTGTGTGAGAGCATCGGCATGTGAGAGTGATGGAGCGCTGTGAAGGTTGGCCTCCATCACGTGACCCGTTTGGGAAACAGGGCCGTTTGTGGTCCGTCCCGGCGGCTGCAAGCAAGTGCCTCACTATCACCTTGACAGCGAAGTTGCACTTCCCACTGCGTACGGCCTCTTCATCCGTCTGCCACTGGTGCGGTCGGCTTGACTCGGGCACGTACACATCCTTCTTGCGCCGTAAGCTCTGCCGCAGCTTGTTCATGGCTGAGCCCCTGAATAAGAAAGACACATACAGTAGCTAAGCTTCCACACCACACAGCCACAAGGCCGCTTCCCATTTACAGAAGATACCAGGTGATACCGCAGATTAGAAAGTGCCTCATGCAGGCCTTTTGTGCTGCTCGCAGATCTGAGGGCTTTGGAGTGATAGACAAACTAAGCTGGCTGAAGCCCTGACAGTCACCTTTCAGGCGTCCCGATCCTGACTGGACTGTCACCAAGGACCTGCAGACCCATGCGTGCTACATGCATAACGAACCTGTAAAGGCAGCTGTGTCTCCTGCCCCCCCCTTCATTCCCTCGGGAGAGGCAGCACGGCTCTCACTCCAGGCAGGAAGTGTCACGCATGTCACAAGCCACACTCCGTGGGGGTCAATGAAACACACAGATCGGGGACGTGTGACACCTGAACTCCAGTGTGGAATTGGATGGTAGCTACTGCCTTATAATCTTAAAAGGTGGAGGGGTCGCAAAATTCGTAGAATTTTAAAAGTACGACACTTTTCATGGGTGTTAACAGAAATAAACTGAAAATTTGCTAAAATTTCAGGTTATGCAAGACACCGGAAACCTATAACCTTGCAGCATAATCTTGGTTAAAATAACCAGATGCAAATTCAGTTGAATTTCTACCTTACACTGTGCATTCCTCCATCACATACACAGATAATTTCGAGAATCCCGCAGGACTGTTGAAGCCAGACTACTGCATTTGAGCCCAGGACTACATCCAGTCAAGTAAGTTCTGATGATATTACTGGGTTAAATATATTTGCGCTATGGTATTAAAGTTTAACTAGCAGACACTAAATCAAAATGTGTTTATACAGTAGCTAGTTAGCCAGTAAATCAGATATGCTAAATGTAAGCTAGCCAACACCATTTCATTGACAATTTAACCTTTGGGAATTGATTGCCACTCAATCAGTTTACTGGAGTTTAAAAACAGTAACTCATGAACCCTGTGACACATGGAAATCATACCTGTACTGTCAAAATCACAAGGCGCCGAGCTTGACAACACTAATCATATCACTGTGTAACCAAGTGCTTCTGAGTAACTGTGTGTAGAAAACACCCCAAAATAAGCATCTGCATCAAAATGCACTGCTTAAGTCATATTCTATGTTGCATTATTCATACAGTTTGCTTTCTTTTCTATGATAGCTGATGCAGTTCCACAGCTTGCTGAAACTGTCTGACTCAGCTCACTTATTAGACAAAAACACCTGTTATACTCTATAAATAACAAAATGAGGCACTCTTCATTAGGAAGTCACTTACTTTCACACTATTTATTTACAAGAGATTGCATATACCCGTTTGATGTCAAGCCGCACATTGCCAAAATAGCCCAGCTTAACATCTCGTGGAAAGTTTCTGGAAATCTATCAGAAATTCTACACCCCTTTGCAACCCTAGTCTTAACGCAGGCAAACAAAGAAGTGAATGTGAAACAGCCTAGCTGACCACTGGCTAGCCAAACTGCTAACCCCATCCACCATGATCACCCACCCCCATTTGCCAGCCCTCCTCCTCCATGCACGCAGACATCGAGGCAGCCTCTCGCACATGTTGACAGAGGGAGCGACCTGTACCGGCTCCACTTGCACGCGGTGTGCTGGGATACAGGGGGAGCACTGCCACGGCTCCTCTATCTAGGTCAGAGTGTGTCTCTGCCCAGCGATGACCATATCAGCAGGCTGGGGGGGGGGGGGGGGCGTTTGCTCTGTTCCTTACAATTCCAGATTAAACAGACCATCTGCCTCGCGCTGCAGGCGCTTGTGGATCGCTGGAATTCACAGGACACAAAGGAAGCAGGAGCCCAGAAGACCGAACGCTATGTCAGGCCGGCCTGCCTCCGTTGGCGGAGGTCGCAGGACCCAGGGCCTGACCCTCCGACCTAGGTTAAGCAGCTCAGCATGTGAGCCCAGGGTCTTTGGCTAGCTACACTGTACCAAGCTTTGTGTCAAATTACACATAGTGATTTTCACTGGAAAGTAGCAGATCTTTTTCCAGCGTGAATGCTGAATGTTTGGATATAATGTATGAAACAGCAGGCCACTGACATTCACAGCAATCTGTCTGCCTGCATGTTTGTGTGCGTGTGTAAGTGTGTAGGAGTACACAACCATGCGCCTGCTGCAGGAACCCAAACAAGACAGACAACATCTCAGATTACAGCAGACTAATACAACTTAAAAGTACCTGCTCCGGATGTGAATAATATTCCTTAAATAAAGGCTGGCAATCAGCAAGAGAGGCAGTAATGTAAAGAGACTTTCACAAAAGACAGTGATACACAATTGCATCTTGAAAAGCTGAGTGCGGCCCAGCACCCTGCCGGTGCGTGCACTTTGATCAGATTCACCCAACCGCACATGGGAGAGAAATGACACATAAGGACTCTCAAAACGCGTGCTGTGAGCCGTGAATGAAACCACAGTGACCGTCAAATTTCCCCCAGTTATCAGTGTGCCATCAGGGCACAAACTGCAGTAAGAGACCAAAGCCACCATCGGAGGCAAAACCAAAAGCAAGACATTAGCGCCAGCCAGTCTGGTCGGCCCGCCAGGCAATATGGAAGAGGCCGAATCCTCAGCCAATTAGAGTGAGTCCACACGCTGTCAGCGCAGAGATCCCAAAACCTAAAATGCTCCACTTGAAAGGAATTACTTTCATCCGACTGGCTAGGAAACGCAATTAGAGGCCAGTAGAAGGTAGCCAGATTAGGGTAGAGACGCCGAAAGGGAAGGGGAGAGAAGCCCTTGTGAAAGGCGAGCTGGCAGACTGCATGGTCAGCATAGCCCATGTCCTGCTGTCCCAGCCTGCTCACTCAACACCATCACAAGCCAGAGTGACAGTGCTCTACATGAAGAGCCATCAGTTTAGTTAACAAGGCAGTTTAACAACCGCAGTGATAGATAACAACAACGTCTCAAAGCCAATGCACATGCGTTTCAGCAGACAGACCCTCAGTTCGTGTGATGGACTGAGTACTTAACACTGCAATGTACAGATTTCACAGAAAAATTATATTTCACCTCAGTCACTCACACATTTCATCACACATTATAGAGCAACCATGAGAAGGGTGAAACACACAAAACTCTGCTTTTGCAAAGGCGTGTAAAAAAAGCAACGTGCTACAGGTAGTGACATCCTCCTGACATCAACAGTTGATGAAAGAGGCCCATGCTGAACAGAAAGCGAAAACACAGATGAAGGCTGCAGGCTGCGTACATTTCATGCTCTCATTAGGCAGACGCAGCCCTGAGCGTCAGCAGGACAAGCTAGAGGCTGTTTCTCAGTAGTTGGGGGTTTCCTGCCACTGCATATGGGGCTATGAGATCACAGCTCCATTTGGATGGTAGGAGTGAGAGCCAGTTCAGACCCACACAGCACAGAGGCAGCTACATCCACCTGGCCAGAGACACACAGCGACGGCAGGAACGCCGCCATCCAACGGGGCAAAAAAATCCATGCTGGCTACCTGGAACTCCAAAGTAACGAGGATGGCAACCGGTCCTTAATGTAACTCCCACCCTGTCACGGCTACCACCACCAGCAAAGGTACCAAAAACAACAGTGTACTTTAAGAGCCGGGTCAGATTGTGTGTGTGTGTGTGTGTGTGAGAGAGAGAGACACGGAGACAGGAAACCACCCCTCCCTCAACTACACTGGGTCAATCAGGATATAAATAGACAGAAAAATGCAGGATACTCAATGGAAAAATGTAAAACTATTCAAATAATATCACGTGGGATTCCAGAAAGACAAACAGAATCTAATACAGGTCAGTGGTGGCAGGTGAGTCCCTAAACTGTACTCAGGGGAGACAGACGAGTGCAGGGACCTGATAACAGGACACAGAGGTGAAGGTGCCATGTAGTGTGGCGGTGAACTGATGTGTACTGACTGGGGAACACTTCCCTCTAACATAAGCTGAGGAGTAACCTCTTCCCGTTTCAACAAGCTGCCCGCTGCACCGCAATTCCCATGTGGATCAGGTTACTATTCAAGGACTTGTCAGGCACCAGGACAGGGGAGGCCCCGCACCCCCACCGACAGGGCTCTCAGGATCCCCTCTCAGAGTCCTATCTATAGCGCTGCCGCAACCCTTCCGTCCTGCTGCTCTTCCTCTTTCCATTTCCTCACTGCCGGATTCCTTTTAACATGCATATGCCTCAATATCGACTACCTGCCATCTATGTCAGCATATTTCAAACAGCGCAGATGCTAAAATTCAAAAGTAGCAACTTGGAAAAAAAAACAGTAAGACGGGAAGCGAAGAGCTTTAATGTCCTGTTCCAGCGCACACATACCCTTCCAAGGCTTAACTGAGAGGAATCTTGCTCTCTTCTGAAACTATCTGCCTTCCAACATGGCCGGTAGATTCATCATTTCATCAAGGTTCTGCTGGTGACGATCCAATCCTCAATTGTTCCATGACTACTGACTGAACCTCCTCCCTGTTCCTTACTTGGAGAGGCAGCATCACAGACAGCATGTTCAAGGAGAAATAGCAAGAACACTGGACCACGTGTGTGGATTTCATTCACAGCAACGCATGAGCATACGCACACGCATGCATGCACGCACACACACACACACACACACACACACACACACGATCCAGAGTGTGACCCAGCGCAGCAGCTCTCACGCAGGTCAGTTCCAGTATGAATAATGACGCATTACAGATGGCTGAGAGTGTGAGGGGCCGCTCCAGGGCATCCTGCTATGATAGAGAGTCAGGCTGGGCCCCAGATGGCATGGTGAATTGGAAGCGGGGGGGGGGGGGGTTGGGGGGCTGAGCACACGAAGCTGCGCCTTCCCACCCAGAGCAAAGAGGGTCAGGAGTTTAGAGCCCAACATTTACAAAGTTGCCACGGCAGCAGCCAACCAAATTTCCCCTCCGGAAGGCCCCCCACCGCCAGTCGGCACGGAGTAGTAAGAGGGGAGACCCTGAGAAAGTGCTGTCATACAAAGCGGAGACATGCCCCAAAAGGGTGACTGAGCCACATGGCCCTCTGTGACTAACGATGCTGAGGTGGTGGGTCACTGCTGCACTGCTGCCTGAGCCTAACACATCCT
>JAODUD010000039.1:10915853-10941274 GCA_026784285.1 Stomatorhinus walkeri | reverse complement strand
CCCCCCCCCCCCCCCCCCCCCCCCCCCCCCCGACACGGTTAAGCTACTTTGAAATCCAAAGCTAAATTCTAAAAGGACTTCTACAGAAGTGTCACATGTGAAGTCCCTCCCCAGCATTAAACACAGCCCCATTCACCTGTTTTTGGCACTCAGCCAGAGGTGTCGAGTCTTCGCAAAGGTGACCACAAGCAAATGGCAGCGCTAAAAGAGTACAGTCACCGAATAAATGACTAACTCCAACCCTAGAGTAAACTAAAGATGTGAAGCAGAGCTACTTTAACAGCAAGTGACAAACCATGACCCACTCTGCTGTGGGTTGGCGACACATAGGAAGATCTCAGCATGATTCACTGGGATCTGGGGCAATGAAAAGGTGGCTTGATGGACCTGTCGATGATGCAATTTCATTTTGCATAATCAGAGTTCATTAAGCACATATAATGGAGGAATACAGCAACGATTTCATAATGCGACACACGGGGCTGATTAATAACATGAGCTTGAATCACAAACAATCAAACTGGGTTCATTTACATACAGAGCTGCGGCCATACAAAACCACAACCACAGATACAACATTAAAGGGTGCCAAGCAAGTCATAATGAAGAATACCACGATGCTGGGTACACCTTTCTATTTGTAGCACAAATTAAGATATCATCAGATACTAATATTTGATACTACTGCTGAACTCTAACATATGTAGAAAATAAGAACATCAAGAATTCCAATTTTTTTACAAGTTATTTTTTGCAATCACTGCTCATTATGCAAATCTTAATGAGTTCGCTCTCCTTACAAAAACGGTGTCCATGGAGAAATAATGGAACTTTTATACATAGCCTGAATATTCACGGTGTACCGATCGCTTCCGAGGCTACCCGTCCCTGTCGGGTTAAAGACTACTCTGCTTACTGGGTGGCATAAAGGTCGATTTGAGCTTGAAGAGACCTTACAGCAACGTATCGAGGTCTTATTTCCTCTTGGTTTGTAGCATTTTAGATAAACGTTTATGAATTGAGGACGGAGGGGAGAAGCAGTGGCTTGTAGGTCTTGTGAAAGTAATCCTTTGCAAGCAGTTCATGAATACAGCCCCTAAGGCGGACGCGAGAAAACAAGCCTCTGGTAAGATAATGCTGAAATATCTTACAGGTCTGTGTGCACAATGGAGCACTTCCTCAATTTTCTAACTTTCTATTATTTATTCTAGACCTTACGAAATAAATATTGACATGGAAATTTAAGCTTACCAACACATCAAACTGAACCCATTTTATATAATTATCCCCCCCATATTTCAATACTGCATGAGATACACAGACAACATTATAATGTTCAAAAGAATTATTTTGGTTGGTCTTTCCCTTTTCAAAAGATTTTCCTCTCCTCAGCACCTAAAAAAGAATCACATTGTACATAAAGAGGAACAAATAATCAGTCTGTTACTCAGCAGGGTTTTAATTTCAGTTAATTTCTGGCTAACAGTTCTCTCTCATATCCCACGTATTCAAGTATTTTGGCTGGAATTTGCTACTTAACAATGAGGCAGTTCAGGTATGTTGGCAACTCCCAACCGCCCTCTGTATAATCGTATGACCTCCACACTTTGCTCATGCCTCCATAACTAAGCAGCCAGGCACAACAAATCAGTTTGGATAAGCAGTTATTGAAAATGTATTATTGGAAAACAGTCAGGTGCAAAACATAGGCAGAACTTAAACTATAGCTTTCAAATTGAAAGTGAGATTTAAAACAACACGATTAGCAAACTGCAAAGGCTGTGATTTAGGATATGCATTATACAATGCATCTGACCCAGGGTTTAAAACCATTCTGAGAATAGTTTTACAAATATGTGCCTTCTTTCTCACCAATTGCTCCTCGCGTGCCAGTCACACTCACCAAACTGAAGTAGCCCAAGCTGACTGTGCATAGGCCCACAAACAACATCCATGTGAGACCCAAGGATAACGTTACATTTGCGGGGAGAAAAGTACTGACTCCGCTGCTGAGCTATAAGCGAATTACCTACCTATTTCATGGTCAGAGATTGTTTACAGAAAGGTCCTGTTATCAGGATTCCAATTAGCGTTAGCTGAAGGACCCCAACTGTTTTTTTGTTACTGGAATCGTTAAATTTTTATTAAGTTAACAGTTACAACTTTTGTAGTAGTCATTCTATTTTTGATTGTTCTCTGCTAATTTAAAAAAGTAACACGTTGGAAGCAATTCATATCTAAATTGTTATACTTGGATTGGAATACAGACCAGTTAATAATTTGATGAGATCTCATGTGATAATGCTGATTAGCTCAGTTATGTTTTTAATCTATTACACACCAGATACTGAACTGAAGTTTGAATTCTAAAAAAAAATTATAATTGCAAATCATATCAAAATCTCAATGTCAGAAAAATCTCGATTAGATCCATTCCCCAAATTGTTCAGCCCTACACACACGCATCATTGTACATTCATGTCAATGTGCTAATTCAGCTAAGCAGCATTAGCTTTTAGCACAATTCTGCATGTGAGCAAACTTGCATCAGCTACAAAACTCCTCCTTTCACTTGCTGTCAAAACTCTTGTAACGTGTTTAGCACCCACATAAACACACACATACTCCATACATTATGCATAGAAAAGCACTGTAAGCCGACTGACAACAGTCATGAGCTGGGTACAATTTTGGGAGGCTGTTTGCAGATTTCATGTGATATCGTGTACAAAAAAAAAGTAAAAGGCTAAAGAAGCTACTTGTGCGTACATATTCCCTTTTTAGAGAAGGAAATATTACTCTGAAATTAAAAGAGAAACTGAAAATTGTGGCTTAACAGTTGAGGGTTGCGGGATGAAATAACAGTTTCATAAAAACATCAATACATACACGATGAATAGAATAATACTAAGCTTAATTTAACATTCATTTAACATTTCATGTGTATGACACCAATGACTCAATTCAATTAATGGACAATTCAGTTAAACTATTCCATAATTTGTGTTAATTTGAGAACAAAAACCTCCAAATAACAAGGACCATTTTTACCTTTTAAAAGCACAAATAAATGTAGATTTGTGTGTGCCTTTTAAACAAATTAGGTATTAGTGTACAGAAAAGGTCCCCAGGGCTAGAAACACCTAAACTGTAATAGCAGAGGACACTAACCCTTTAAATGCATTCTAATCCTTATCCTGGAATGCCTCCATTACCAATAAAAGAAAAAAAGAATACAAAATCAAGCTAAAAGCACAAACTTTGAAACACTGCATGCTAAATTCCTCAATGGCTTAAAGTGACAATTGTGTATAAACATTTACTGGTTCTAGTTAAATGCAGAAACAAGTTAAACATTAATGAGAAAACACAAACATGCATTTTTCTGACAAATACTGCTCTTCTGAAGGCTTGTCTCTTGTGTATTAATATTTGTTCTTTAACGTGAATGGTTTCAGTTGGAATTTTCAAACTACATTTGTGATAATGAAATGAATCAATTGTATCATTAAATACTGCCATACAACTATACGGGGCAGTGGTTAGTGGTGCAAACGCAGAAATGCACGCACAATTTTACCACTTCTTGTAAAGACCAGAGTAAAGCTGAAGACACAAAGTGGTCTCTTGTAACACCAACTGCACAACAGCAAACTCGGTGATCAAATAGTCAAGCAGGGAATTTTCTTGAATCCTGCAAAAGTAGATCTGAGATAGATTTGAACGTTCAAAGTATACTTGCATGTGTTCTCTATTACTTTTGGGTTACATTGAAACCCTCACAGCAAAACAATGATAAGAGCATGCCTATTATTTTTTTGCCCCACCTGACATAGACTGTGGCAGCAATGCCAAACAGCACTAAGTGGTTTTCTTGCATGCAGGCAAAACCCTTTAATGCTTTAAAAGCAGCCCACATTTACAGGTCTTTAATCAGCCTCACCTGAAAGTGCACAAATGACCAACCAGGACTGTATTGTGCATAGGCAGAATTTAACAAGCATTTCAGTGGAAATTCAAAATGGTTTCACTGACCTTTTTTTTTTTTTAAAAAAAAAAGGATTTTACGCCTCCACCCCCACTGACAGAAATAGCTCTCACAACACACATTACCGGAATATCACAGTTACTGTATAATTTGATCACTCATTCTCCTAAGTAGGTGAGAAACATTTTTGGCTCGTCATATAGTGCTATTCTGACTAATATCTCGCTGGCTGCCCTGCATATGAGCCTTGATAGCCAGTCACAACTACAGTGCGTTCCTGTATCAAACTGCAGACACCCCAGGCCATACCATTCATCACCACTGTTAGCTTTGCTTGACAGGAAGCAATGATTTGAGCATGAATAAAGTATGACTCAGTTTTCCCCAACAGCTCTTGTATCACCACACAGACTGATGATGTACACCTGACATGTAGAGAGCTGTATGTCTGAGAGGATGCGAACGTGCATGCATTTCATTCAGGAACACGGGTACAGAACACTGCTGCTAAAGAATCAGATTACTTTCAAAGTGCTGAGTGATTACATTCCCAAGAAGAAACTTCATTAAAACACTGCACTAATGAATTTCACACTATAAAGTACTAAAATAAACACACGGTTAAGCTACAACTCAACTGCAAGCATAAACTCAAGTGTTCCAGTATCATTAAACAAATGACATGGATTGTTTCTAAAACAAAAAAGACAACACTCACACCACACACAGTGTAATTCAAATTGTTACAAGTACACAACTTTATCACACTGGTCCATATTTATTACACCGGTAGCATTTCCTGCATTTGCTACTGGAGTTGTGATTACTCCATTTTGCCCACATTCTGGAAATGAGGCTGTAGTAGAGTCCAAACAGTCCAAAGTTTTACACTCCTGCGACATGTTCCGTTTGGACCAGCTGATAAAACACGCTAGCCAAGCAAATTAATAGTACATTCCACATTGCAGCATGTTTATGCAAATAGGCCATGTAAAACATACAGAATCAGCACATAAATCACCTCAGTAAAATGAGGGAGAGTCCCCTGGCTTCAGGATAAAAGCCAGGCCTCTTCTGTTCAGTCACAAAATGCCGCTGCAGCATTTTACATCAGCTGTGCATTATATTCTGAACGGCGACAGTATATGGCTCAAGGCTCAGATACAGATTTCTTGAAGTTCATAATGGATCTGCATATGTAAGAGTACTTAATGTGAAGCACAGACCCCACCCAACTGTCAGGTGGACGAGAACCAACATGAACATTAACAAATGTTCTTTTCATGCTACTACACATCTCTACAATCCATTATCCTCATGACGAGACTTAGCTAAAAGGTTCACTTTTTGGCACCCAGACACACACACACACACACACTCACACACACACTGTGTGTGTGTGTGTGAATAACACAGCAGATACTTGCATTCTATCCAAGCTATCAAAAAGACTGCTCCAAAGATTTCATGACTAACACACCAAACATTGACAGAAGCCTCCAGGTATCATGCCAGCGCCACAACAGCCAGCAGACAATATTAGGTGTTATGATTTTAACTCACGAGGGGAATACTGCAGCAGAAAACAAGAGACTTAACCGACTGATATATTTTGAAACCATTAGTACTGATCAAGAACTGTGATGGGACCTTGACTTTTCCTGTTGACCTACTAAGCTTGGGCAGTATGACGGTATTACAGTATACCTTGGTATTTAGAAATCCCAAAAGGTATTATTTTTAATACCATTAAAAACACAGATGCTCCTTTTTCTATTAAGCTGATAGCGAGATGTTATATGAAGATGAGCATAGTCGTGCACAAAGTTGGTGCTGATTGGAGCCTCACTTAAGCCAAAGAATAACACGCATGTGTATATTGATGCCAAAAAAAACAAAACGTGCCACGATTGCACCGTAAACTGTTGGAGAAACTTAGGGCATGTGGCCACAGATCAGGTAGTGACTCTAGATCAACTAAAAAGACAAGTGCAATCACTGAATATTTTTTTAGTTAATGATCAAGAACACGTATCTATTCATCTATCACTGGGTGAGAAATGACCACTGCACTGCTTACATTAAAATGTGTGTGTGTGTGTGTATAAACACACACACATTTGTAAATAAATAGAAAATGCTTCATACGATATACCCACAAGATCACAAAATTTTATAAATAAACCCTTATTTCCAAAGCGAATCTTTTGCAAAACATAAAATAAATCATTTCCCAATGGCCATAATAAATGTGCATATATTGTGTTTTAAAAGTGTTGTATGTCAATCATGATTGGACGTTCAGCCCAAATCACACCCATGGAAATTTTAGCGGGCCAAATCCAAGATAACGTTCCAATTCAGTGACTCTCTATTAATAACTACCCCACCCCCCCCCCCCGTTTTTTTTTTTAAATCAGCACGACACACCCTTGATGACATCAGAGACAGGAAACACGACATGACTAAAGCCAGAGGTAATCGGTAATCAGCCAAAATTGTTAAAATAATATCAGAAGCATGAAAATTGTTGACCACAGGTCAAGGTCAGGTCATAAGCTACCCCTGAGGTTGAACTCAACTGGTAGGACAATTAGTAATCATATTACTTTTCATGGTTGCCAACCTTTGTCGGGTTTGACATGACCAATGGATGAAACCAAGTAATTTCTCCTTGTTCTTTTTATTACCAATGTGAAACATTAACTCCTACAATATTTATTATAAAATATGCTACAAGAATATACAAAAATGTTAAAGGTGACATTTCAGAACTAAGCTCTCTTACAGTCAGTATATACATCTAAAAAATGAAGACCTTCCAATGGAGTCGTGCAGTAATACTAGAGTGTCAAAATGTTGCTAAATTAAAAAAATAGACATTTTAAGTCTTTAAAAATCAAGACGAAAAACTAGAAGCCTGCGAGGTTACATGCTACTTGAATACAGTTTCATCACCCAAACCAAAGTTATCCTCGATTTTTGTAGGGCGGCAATTGCCATGGGTCTTTCTCGCATTAGACGATCTTGCGGCGTCTTAATTCTTTGATGGGAATTCAAAACCCTCCTAAAAAGATTAATAGCGACGCGTCCTTTTTCCTCATTCCTCAGATATGACGTGAAAGGTGTACTTCGCAAGTCTTCATTCTGACAGCGAGAAATTTCCTGTTACACTTTTGCAAGCCAATCCAGCTACGGGTTATATGCCGCTACGCCCCAGGTATCGAGGCTGAAGACCGCATTTTATCATGTTCCAACCAGACAGAGCCAAAGTAAAAGATCAACGGTCATAACAGCGCTCGGAAAGCAAAGCAGACGAAGCGAATCCAGAGAAATGCGGAGTGTTACGGGCATCTTGGACGAGCCTCTCTCGTTATCCCGGCCGGCTAGCCGCGCTATCCTTCCCCTACCTCGCTCAAGTCGATAGTTTATAGAGTCACCATACTAAACAGCTAACTGACGACAACTGACTATCTCAGCATTTCCTTAAACCATATACCATCCTGCCAACTTATAAGTGCAGTAGCTAGCATACCCTAGTTGGTATATAGCAAGTAGCCAAGGCTATTACCTAACAAAATGTCCACTCGCACTGCTAGCTAATATGTTATATCTAACTAGGACCTTTCTACTACTACCCTTTTAACTTTAGCCTGCTTTGTTAGCTGAAATAAATGCCTTGGCAGTTAACCTAGCTATACTGTTAATTAGTTCTTCTCTAAACGAAACACACAGTCGGTTAGATAAAACAATTCACGGGCAAATGCCAAAGTACTCCTTACCTTAATAGCCCGGGACCGTAGACGCACGTTGTATTCGCCAAAAAAACAAAAACGGAAAATGTTTGAAATTCCTGGAAGTCTATATATGTCCAAGCAGCATTGCGTAAACCTAAGTCAACGTTACCGAAACCCGGTCGTCTTACCTGCGCCTAAGCTACGCCTACCCCTCATTCCGCCTAGCCCCGCCCCCAGTTTCCCCTCGGCTGGTCTTAACATTCTCCGATTGGAGGAAACCCTCTGCGTATTTAATTTACAAGTTGCTATTGGCGAAAGGGTTTGAGTGACAAGTGATCAGACGATGGGGGCGGGCAGGAAGAAGTGAACCTACAACGTTTAGGAGCAGGCGAAATAAGCTTTAAAATTTGATGGGAGTTTGCGGTATTTAGGTATCTTAGTACTTGTCATTGTTACTATGTAATTGAATTTTATAACGAAAGTACATTCCTAAATGAAATTTGAACCCGTTTTAAATGACTGGTTGTGCATTTCAACGTGAAATCAAAAGTGTTTCAAAGTGTTGCGTTGCAGAATAGTAGTAACTAAAATCATTTGGATAACTAGCATCATAGCTGCTTAGGCGTAGCTACAGTAAGCTACTTAGCAGCACGGTGTGTATGTATTTCAAAACTTTATGTCACTTGTCTAAGAAATGAAAAGAAAGAGCAGAAATCCTCATTCGCTGTATATAAAAATAATCAGTAAAAGACTAAACAATGTTTAACTTATGTAACACCTAGCAGTCTATTTTTCTGCAGCTGTAATTCGGTCCCTCGAATTCACACTGGTCAGGCGAAGAGACATACCTATGATAAAATTGGACATATAGGTTCTTATTCTATGTGTCTGCTAGTCTGATAAGAACACAGTACACGAAGGACAAGCTGAACAATCGCGTTATTTCATCTAGGATTCTCATTCTGATTCTCCATGGCTGCTGCTTGCATTTTTTGTTAGTAATGTACCTATGATGCATTATATTTTTGACAGAACAGAAAATTGTGATACCAGGTTCCTTAGCAACCCCACTCCTGCTTTCAAAGCAACATTTTTAGGTTGGATTTTCCCAGAACCGTGAGATGATTGACAATGTGCTGGCAAAGTGGTTTCATCATGTGCCTAGCAACAGGCATAGCAACTGTATCTTTGCATCAACACATTCAGAATATCAATCAATTAATCTTTGACAATGAAACATGGCCTCCAGTCTTTAAAATTGAAAGTAGCTGTTAGCAAGATTCATAGTATTTGTGATTAATTACAAATGTTCACCTCTTGTCAAAACTCTATTGAAGGTTCAATCCAATTAAACCTTATTAATAATATATGGGAATTGTACATTGTCTACCAATATATACATAAGAATTTTAATATGGCAAAAGCACAACCAATGATTATGAAGACGGAAAATATTTCTTCCCCCAAAACTGGATTTGCCTCTAATCAGGTTCTAAAAGGTTACCATAGCAATGTCTACTCATCCGAACCTTATCTTAATCCTGTATATAACAATACCCTCCAAGCTTAGAAAATTTTAAGCATTTCACTAGATTTTTAAAAATGCAACTGGTTATTGTTAAGTGTTAATGTTGGCACTAACACTACAGAAGATTTGCTATTTTTCATCTGGTAAATGTATTAAATTATACATAGTGATTGTATTCTAACCACTATCATTGGCATGGCATCACAATCAATAAACAGAAAGCCTCAGGTTTTTTGAGTTTTGTGTAGGAATTGAATTTCTATAAATGCTCCACAGCAATTGAAGTATAATTTGCGATTTAACGATTTTTGTAACCATGACTTCCTTGAGAAGTGATTCTAGGTAAGTAACATCCCTGAATAAATATTGAGTAAATTGCTTCAGAGAGGAACCTCAAGTGATACAAAAAAGACGTCAAAAACCTCAGAATAGATGGCTGGATTGGTTGTGTAGTCGTTTTCACAAGTCAAATTTACTCCCAGCAGAGAATTGACCACAGTGCTGTTGACGTGAGGGACACTGCCCGTCTCCCTGCGGTATCTGCAGCGGATCGAAACAAAAGCCTAACGTCCAGCCTGAATTTCAGCTATTGCCATCCAAGAGTAGAGCATGGTAACAGATACAGACCAAGCATGTGCCGCATACTTGGCATTCCAATTATGAGTTCACAGAGGCATGGGTCTCATCCCCCTCCTGCCTGCTGTCTGGTGTTATCAATAGAGAAACACTCTCTCTCTCACACACACGCACACACACACACACACGCACAGGTTTGTCATTATATTTTTGCGGGGACTCTCCATTCATTGCTATAGGGAAAACTCTAATCCCAACATGAGGATCTTAACCCCTACCCACTCCTAACCTTAACCACATGTAACTAACCAAAATACAAGACTTTTGACATTTTTTAGTTTTTTGATTGCATTCACAGATGTTTGTGGGGACCTCAAAAATGGTTCCCACAACATCAAAATAACAGGTTTTTGTTATTATTTTATTATTATTGTAATGAAAATGATCCCCGCACACACATACACATACAGTGCTCACTGGGACCCTGATACCCCATTTCAAACAGGTTCACTGGTACCACGTTCCTTCCATCTCTGCTACAACTTCATTAGGGCAATTAAATATTAGCCAGAGGTCAGACTAGCAGTGTACCTACATAACTGAACGCAGAGAATTCAAGCTGAACCTGGGCAGCCAAGTGCTGAGTTCCTGAGGAAAAGACAGTTTCTCACATATATTATGAAATAAGGATTTGGTTATTAAACTATCATTTAAAAATCCAGTTAGCAAATGACTTTCACCCAGAACACAGAGTAATGTAATTTCCTGCCATTCTAATTCATTAAATTAGGTAATAGGGAGGGCTTAAGTTGAACAAAAGGCCCTTTGTAGTATAATAAATCTGGAAGCCATTTTCTGAAAACCTTCAGGCCGGTAATTTACTAGAAAAAAAATCATCTAACAGCAACAAACATCTCAATCTCAATTCATATAATCTGCAAAAGTCCTGCCTGCTGTAGCTGTTACTTGTGGTGCAAGACCTTAATGGGGAACCCCCACTGATATTTTCCCAGCCTCGTAGTCTGACGGATTAACGGTGTGACCTTTATTGTTTTACGGAACCGGTTCAACTTCTTACCTCAGACCAACCTCATTTTCGTAACTTGACTTCTTTTAAGATTGCTGCAATAACTTTTCATAACTTTTCCTTTGTGTAGGTTGAACACATTTTTTTAAATTCCCCTTACTATAACCATATAATAATAATAATAATAATAATAATAATAATAATAATGTTTTATTTATATAGTACCTTAAGGAGACTTGAGGACGCTTCACAATACAAACATGTCATATAATATAAATTCATTTACCCAGGACCGGTTCTGGGTGTTCTGGTGCTTTAGGTAAGATTCTGCTAAGCAGCGCCCTTTTCAGAACTCACCCCCACCCCCCGCCCCCCCACAGCAAAGGAAAAGTGTTGTCAGTTTATTTATATTAAAAACATTTCAGTAGCGCAGGGCATCTGGCTGCTAACTAGCTAGCTGGCGTTTGTTTTTTAAGAAAAGTAGTGAAATATTAAATCTAGTGTAAATAACTGTAATATGACATATTTCTACAGATTTTTTTTCACTTGCTCTTTTGTGCTCCCTAATCAAACGGTGCCCAAGGTCTACATCATCAATGGGATGGGGAGGGGGGGCATTTAGGCAATCACAATTTTCTCCAGACTCTCCCTTTTGTTTCCAAATCTGCACTCTTATAATCACTAACATGGTATGATGGCAGACTTAAATAATACATTAATTTGTTTAATTTCAGAAACTTTGTTTTAAGAATGCCATGTAATGAGGGTATATCTCAGACTTGTGTCCTGTTCTGCCTGGGATTTATGTCCACACCTTTTTCGTGTTAAGGTAAGAGTCATGATTTATTGCAAGTGAATTATTTACCATGACATACCAATGGCGCCAGGAATTCTCAGGAAAGTGTTGGCAGGCATCTCTCGCTGAGCTGCCGTGACGTACATCTTGTGTCGTACAGCTTTGGAATCTTGTTCACACCGAGCTGACTGGATGAAGGGGGCAGAATTCACAGCTTATCTACTCCATATAAACAGAAATTTCATTGTTTAATGCATTGAAGCTGTTGTTTACCACCCTTGAGACATTCATATGAAAAAAAGCCCAGATTGCTTCAGAAGCTGAGAGGAAGCATGTGCAAAGACATTTCCTGCTTGTGGCAGCGACTTCACTCTGCATCTTTATAATGCAGACACTGCACTCACGCACATGCACTGGGGACCCTAGGAGCATGTGCGACGGTTAGGAATGTCACCCATTTTGTAATACATATGCACATTTGGATATTTGAAGAGGTGCTCTGGAATGCAATTTAATAATTAAGTTACGCTCTCCTGAACTTCAAAAAATCATCACTGTAGTGCTGTTGAGACCGACCCCTGCCCATGTTTGAATGTGCACTAGAGAAGTGCAGATGTTTGCAGGTTAAGATGGCTACGTCGGAGCTGTATGAAGTGCTCAGCAAAACCATCTCACAGCAGACAGAACTGCTCTGTCCTCACATGTATTCCGCACAGTAAATGTTTAGGGTTAATGCATTCATCAGTGATACAGTAGAGGAGACCCTCCTGGGATTTAATCCCAGGAGGCCTTCATGCTAACAATACGTGCCCTTCATTACAGGAGCCCTAATGTTTTAAATAATATTTTAGGCATCAATGATTATCTAATTTTCCTATCCAGAAATCCAGTCTCTCCCTTTATAATTAATCTCAATTCCTGATATATTTCAGTTTCAGTTGTTGTTTGCAAATTTATATAACACGTATGGTGAATAAGAATCTTATGAAACATATATGTGCAAGACCTTTGAGCTATAATATCAATACAGGACCTGTTTGTTAACGGCATGATTACGAACAAACAAATGCACAGGATTCATATAGCACGATTGGTGTAACCACAATCAGTACCAATCTGAAATCACATTGTTTTCTAAATGATTTTGCTCAAGTGATAGACAGACGCATTGCTGATTTTGTATTAATGAAACTACCATGCCCCCTTCTGTTATATATGTGTATTGCAAGCAGGCAGTGAAAGGATTCCTTCACAAATTTTGACCTTTACTCCACAACAACAGTGACTACTACATACTTAATTGCATGTCAATTACAACTTCCTTTACTGCAAAGGAAAGTACTGTTTCAATGATACGCAATAAGTAAACCAGACTCCTTCTATGACAAGCAGGCACAAGAGATGTAGCAGTGATTGTTGTTTAAACCACAGAAAAGTGCGACAGCAGAACACAGATTCACTCACCTCTGCTAACCGCTTATCTAGCACAGGGTGGAGGTGAACATGAAGCCTGTCCCAGATGACAGAGGACACCGGGCAGGGGACACACGTAAAGGGAAGTCCATCAAAAGTCACACGCTCACCCACAGTGGGCTGATGGGCAAGGAAGGGATCCTGACTGAAAGACATCAGAGTATCTTCTACTAAAATATCTAAACAGCCTGACATAGAGGTGTCTCAGAATTTTATCAATTCATACATGGGGGAAGCACACGCATGCTGCACTTTCATGACCTGCTGGTGATTCCCAGTGTTGGAAGCTAACAGCACTGATCATTAGTGCCGTTGAACTAAAGTGCATCACTGCAATCATTAACCGACCGAACAGACTTCCTTTCTGGCAGAATTCTGTTGTTGCCCTTACAGCATCTATCACAGAATGTTTCTGTTATTATAGCCGTTTACAAAACAGAAATACCCCTATTCCAGGAAAAAGTCACCACCGATTGTGTCGTAACAAGCTGAAGAGAATCTCAATAAACAAAAATAAAATATTGGTGCTGTTGTCGTACTGTCTGCATCTTCCACTGTCACATCTGTCCTTTTTAAAGTCCTTCCATAAGTGACTGGAGTCAGCTGTCCCCAACTGGGGTATGGCATTTTCACATCCTTCCTCCTGCCGCATGGTCTATGGTATTCTGGTATTATTTTTGGGTATCCTAACATTTTTCTGACAAAATATCTCCTGCGTTTATTTCCCTACTCACGCCCTGAGTTCAGCTCAGCAAGGATTCATGCTGAAACTCCATACAGAGGCCGCAGGGGGAGTCAAGGCTGTCAGAGTAAGTTAACAGTGCACAGAACGTCGATGCTACCAGGCAGTTTCGCTGTACCCCTCTCCAGGCACATAGAAATACATGCAGAGTATTTGTAAGGCAACCTTTATTTTGGTTTGCAAAAAAAGAAGACACTGGGAGTAGGGCACAGAGAGGCATCAAAGCAAATGCGCGCACAGAAAGTATTCCGAGTGTAGGAAGCTAATGTCAAGATAAAATAAAATGAAATGGCATTTCAGGCATTTTAGGTCCCAAACACAAGAGGAAGTATGGTTACCCTAGTCCAGTGTTAACCAATCCACTCCTCAGGGAACCAGAGACAGTCCTACCAGGACCTGGGAGGGAGCAAAAACGTGGACTGTCTGGCAGGGAACTTAGAGGGAGCAAAAATGTGGACCGGCTGTGGGTCCACGAGGACTGGATTGAGAAACACGTACCTATTAATCGGGAGCTACTACCCAGTCTACCTAAAACACTTGAATCTTTTTGTGAAATGGATATATCTTTTATAGGGAATGTGACTATTGCACAGATTTGGCAGGCGAATTTATATACTATTAGAATTATAATTACCAGTGGCACTCATTTGCTTTTCTTTTCTCCATGCTATCTATCTGAACTGAAATGTCAGTTCCAAGGCCTTCAAACCTGCAGAAACACCACATTCTGAACTTCAGGCCATCAGTGTCTGTCTTAACAATGGACTGAACTTTCTACCCCGGACATTCCTTCTGCCTACCTGTGCAGATGCCATCGTTCGCGTCTCACTCTCATGCGTCAGTTCATGCATCGTGCATTGTCTCTCTCACAGTTCACCAGCCCTCTATGTATAGTTAACACACTTTTTTCATGGGAAAATGATAGTAATCTAAAGGGCCTCTCCTGTTTCACTGCAGTAAACAGAGAATCTGGATTCATACTGCATTGTGTGTCAATATTTTAATAATATAGTAGTGAGTTTCCACAGTACAGATAACCATTAAAACGCTCAAAAGGATGGCCTGAAAGAAAAAAAACCTAAATTACCCATAATCCATTATCAAATTAAATACTCCTCCTTAAAATATTGACCTAAAAAAAATACAAAAAACAAAATAAAATAGCTACACCTTAAAAAGTAATAGAAATGAACAACTTCATTAATGTATATTTTCAAAGTTTGCGTAATGTAACTTAGGGGGTGTACTGGGGGGGTGACTGAAGGGAGAGTTTTTTTAAAGCACATCCCTCCCCTCTCTTTAAGACGACTATATTTAGCCCTGGCATGGGGAAGCGTGGGTAAAAGGGAGCGTGTGCATGCATGTGGGTCTCAGATCAGCACATACAGGAACTGAAATTAAGCAAAAGGGAACTAGATTGGTTTGTGAAATGGGACAACGTGGCTGGTCTGGATCTGTTGTGGGTTCTTGAAAAACAAATCTGAGCTGGGTCAGTGACGTACTGGGACATTTTCTTGGGAAATGGTGGGAGGTCTGGGGTCGAGGTGGACTAACACGTATTAGGGGTGCCAAATCGCCTCTTCCCAAGCTGCTTTTAACCCTTGAGTCGCTTCTCTCATTCTGCCTTGATATTTAACTGTTTTCCGTATTTTATACATCATATTTTCGTAACAATCCAGCGATACAATGCTGAAAGGAAAAAAACTTGTAGAAAAGAAGGAGGAAGAAAAGAAAGACAAGGAAGGAGGGAAAATGGCCCTAAAGGTGACAACTCCTAGATCGATTTCAGTCCCAACTGAGGCAGCTCCCATGCCAAATAAGGTGGGCTTTCCATCTGCCACACCCGGAAGCATCTACAGCGCCATCTTGAATCGCAATCATGCCGTCATTGATGCAAAACGCCTGAAAAACTTCATTGAGCTGCGGGACAAGTATTTTTGCAAGAAGGTCCTATTCGAAGACCCTCTTTTTCCTGCAGATGACTCATCTCTCTTCTATTCTGCCCAATTCCCCATCAAGTTTGAATGGAAGCGTCCACCAGTGAGTATCACTCAGCCACCACTAAGTGGCGCTATGCGTTCCAAAGGCCTGGAGGTTGTTTATTGTTGTATCAACAGTCATCTACATGTATTCAGTTTACTTTTGATTTAAGGAATTGATATGGCATGTCCTTCACATTTTAAATTGGTTTCTAAATTTGTTTAAAAATTTGAATAAATGATTAAACTTTGGGGTAGTATGGCGTAGTATGGGGTAGTATGGTGTTTAGCATTGTTGCCTCTGGTTTCAAGGCCCCCAGGGTTCCATGTGTGTGGAGTTTGCATGTTCTCCCTGTGTCATCATGGGGTTTCCTCTGGATACTCCAGTCCCCCCCCCACAGCCCCAAAACATGCTAATGTGAGTTAAAAAAATTCCCCGCAGGTGTGATTTCGCGAGTGATTGGTGAGTGAGCCCTGCAATGGGTTGGTGCCCGATCCTGGGTTATTCCCTGCCTTGTGCCCTGCGATGCTGTTGGTGCCCCATCCTGGGTTATTCCCTGCCTTGCGCCCACAGGCTCCAGACCCTCCCACCAACCTGAATAACATAAGTAGTTAAAAAGGATGGATGGATGATATTGCTTCTCATAATGTCGCTCATGCACACTTGTCATATTTACAAACTAGCCTAGAACTGTACATAGTGTGCCAGAGATCCAACTGACTCTGAAACAATTGCTTGGGTGAATCAATCGTCCAAGTTGCAACTGCGGCAAAAAATTGAGAGGTTTCTCTCCATAGGATTAACCTCCTATAGTTCTGCTGAGATGGCTCAACTAGGAGCTCCATTGAGAAGAGGTTTAAAAGGCCTGAAAGCCTTCTGCTGAGGCAGTGCATCCTACAGCCTGCCCGTTACACAGAACACACTGCTCCCCTCTTTGTGCGGCCCAACAATGCAGATGGTGAAAATGTGTAACCACCCATACTGCCCAGGGGGCCCCAGGGTCCCGGCATCATTGTTCGAGGACCAATTACCATCCAGCAAATGGTTGATTTTCGTGTGTTCTGCCAAACTCCGCCCACCACGCCCAAGGCCGCGGTACGACAAGAAAGGTGTTACATCATTGAAAAATGTGGCCAATCACAGGTTAGTCATTTGGCTATATGCCAGGGTGTTTAGGCCTGTTAATGTATAGTAGAGATAGCAAACGCCAACAAAGACTAAAAAAAGACAAGACGTAATGCCCAACACACCGTCTGGCTTCTTCTGCGACCGGCTAATCCGGGAAAGGGAGCGAAGGGATGGGGAAGGCTCCATCAGCAACCCCTTACGCTTCGGCGGCCAGGACTTTGCCACCATTAAGCGGGAGAGCCTCCAAAAGAAAGCCCTGTTTGAGGATGATGTCTTCCCAGCCGCCGTGGATTCCTTAGGTTTCAAGGAGCTAGGACAAAAGTCAAACAAAGTGAAGAACATTGTCTGGAAGAGGCCTAAGGTAGGAGAGGGAAAGGGGCAGGGCAAGATCATGGAGGCTGGTGTACATGTAAGGAGGGTAATAGGCAGACAGAGGCTATGGAACATGGAAGCTCCATTCACAATCTAGAACGTTGACAGATGCTGAGGAGGAGCGGAGAAAAAAGGTACAATCATGACCCCTGAGGTGATATTTCAGTTATAAAGCCTTAACAGTTGATGTAGAATGTGGAGACTTTTTAAAAGCATGGTTGAAAAGTGTTGTTTTAGCAGGAGACTGTGTTGGTTTGAAGAGATTTGAATCTTGAAGCTTGAGTTTTGTAGTGGTCAGGCAATGAGGAAACTGTGTGATGTAATGCTGGTATGGAGAATAGATGGCAGGTATAATACCGGGGTCTGTTGGCAAACTTTGCCAGAATGGAGATGCAAAAGTGTGATCCAAAACTAACATACATGGATAACGAAATGTATACATACTTGCATGGATAACTAACTGGTGGATACAGTGGTTAGCAAGACTTAGAACCAACCGGCTTGCGAAGATGCTCGAAGTTTCAGTCAGTCATCTTAGGTTTCCATTCAAAGCTATACTGATGAAGTGAAAGCAGGCTCATTCAGAGACTCTGGAACTAATAGGGCTGTCAGTGTTAAAATAAAATTACAGATCAATGTCAAGACTGAGAAACTATTAACAAGTGAAAGAAATTACTTACCATATTGACAAAAGATAATGGTTTCTGTGAAAATAATTCTTACTATGAAATCTTTTATTGTACGCTTTTTTGATTTTTCAAAGAATAAATCCTAATCCACAAATATATACATACATAAATTATTAATTTATATATATAATTTAATATATAATTTAATTTTAATATTTAAATATTGAAATAACAAAAACATGACCAATCGGTATCTGTCACAGCTGACTTGAGGTGAGTGGGTTGTGGGAAGGGTTAGCCAAGTGGTGCCATCTTTGGGTTACATGACTGGTTTATTCTTCAGCTGGGTATATATTTTCTAAACCACAATTTATAATTATGTTTATATATCAGAAATTACAATAACAAATAAAAAAAGAGAGAAGGACATTTGCAAAACACATTCATGAATAATAGTAGAATATTCATAATTTTTATTGTTGCCTGGCATAATCCAGCTGTCCATACACAGACTGACGTGTCCGTGACAAGACTCTTCTCTATCCATACACAGACAGACGTGTCCGTGACAAGATTCTTCTGTGTCCATATTAACAAAAAACATATAGGTTACGTCTTTAGATACTATGTCTAAGGTACATTTTAAGTTGCATTTTGATTAAAATGTCCACACGGCGTGGTGTTAACCCTGGATAAATACCAATTATTTGGCCTGATATTAAGCTAGTTTTCTGGGAATGTGAAATTTATTTTTAGCAGGTATGCTTTCATCATATCGTAACTGGAAATTTATTTAAAACATATTGAGTTACAGCCAGCAAGCAGCAGCTGGCTGACAGACTCAAAACTATAAAGAGGTCAGAGTCTGTTTTCTGGTTAAAACCTGAAGGATGATGCCGGGATCAACATTATGTTGTGCTGTAGTTGGTGATGTTAGGGTCTAGGTCACCTACACCTCACAGATCATTTGGTGTCTCACAGATCCAGGTCAAGTAAATGGAACTGATACTTTCTCGTGATGTGAACTATTGTAATTCAAGACTGGTGATGCAAAACCTTGAGTTCAGTGCATGGTGCTGAGACACACTCCGCCATCGTCAGGGGGTGCATACTCACAGCTCTAGTCTGAAAATAAACCCCAGTGACTTTTAACCTATATACTTATCAAAATGTAGTCTCCTTCAATGTCCTTAGAATGCACACTTTCAGGATTAATGCATTAGGAAACATAAGGTTTGGTATTTGTACCTGTCAATGCGATAAGAGGTGTTGGTTCGCAAGCTAACATTGACATATAGCCTGCAGCACAGAGCAGCTGTCTAGACCGTGTCAACTTGGAGGGAGTTCAAGCCAACAGCAGATACGAAAAAGATCTGAATGCAGTCAGCTGTCACTTGGGCACCTGGCATGGGTCACTAAAAGTTATACTGTTGCTTGCTTGTGTGGCCTCTGTGTCCGGTAATACTGATTCTCTGAAAACACATGCAGGAATAATCTAATGCTCAGACACAGGACAGCCCTTCTTTAAAATGAGTTATTTAAAAAGCCGACTTCAGCTGACAAGTAAGATGGCAGCTAACGGACAAGAAATGTATTGTTTAATTTTCAGAACCGCCTTTTATGGAGCTGTACTGCTCCCTTTTCACTTAATATTGATCGTCACCTGACTATACAGTCAATCTTGGCTTATGAAGGATGTATCAGCTAATTCATATTGACATTAAACACTGCACATCCCTTAGGGATCCTCAATCATTAACCAGCCAGATCAGTTACCAGGGCAGCCTGCAGTGCTAAGTGTAACAGAGAAGAGGCTCCCATAATCCTGTTCTTCACTGTACAGGAGATCTGCGAAAACCCACAGTTCATCGTGGGAGGAGCCAACCGGACAGACATCTGCCAAGGAGATCTGGGTGAGAATCGTTTATAGATGCTGTCACATCTGGGCACAAGCACGTTAGATGCAGACCTGAGTACTTTAGGAAGGTGGAACTTATCTGAGTTTATATGCAGCATTATCTATAGCTATCTATGGCCACAATAACTTGAGTTAGTTTCTCAATCAACATGAACCACTACAAGCTGTCTGCTGAACAGAGGGGCAGACTGAGCATTAGTGTGGGGTGAAAAAAATCAAAGTTTCCAATAGCAATTTCCAATAGTGTGGAAAAGTTGTCACTGGACTTCATTATTAAACGTGCAAAATATCTTTGAAATAGGTTAATATTTTCAGGTTCCGCAATGCGATCGAAGTTTTCACCTGTCACATCAATGGGCAATATACACTATCCATTATCTATACTCATTGGTGTTGTGTTAATGTGCTTTCACAACATGATAATCACTACAAAATACCAATATTCAGGTAACACAGATTTTTACTGGATATCAACCATACATATACATCAGACACTCAGATGTCTGGGTGCAACTATGAACTTGGGCCCATGTTTCTACGGTCAGCTGGTGCAAAGTGCATTATCTGCCATGAGAGTACAGAGTCATATTTGGAATCTTGGACTTGCTGAGTGTGAATGAACCAAAGGTGTGATGATTCCCAGGGGCTGTAAAAGGTATGTGGGGGGGGGGGGGTAAGGGAGAATCAGAGGGAACATGTGGACCAATCAGCATCAAGTGGTGAAAGTTCAGGCAGGCTGACAAAGCAGAACAGTTAACAGCACACTGCCTCGATAAAAAAATAAATCTGCAGGTATCTCGATGAAAGGCTGTTATGGCATGACATTCAAATCATCTAATAAAGTTTCCTGAAAAAGAGCGGCACGCCAGGCGAAGACACGAAGCAGCTGCATCGACATCGCGTCTCTTTGTTGGGTTGTAGATGTCATACCCTCATACGCCCGCAGAGGGTCCAAAAAAAGTCGAAGGACAGAAACAGCTGCGGCCTCAAGTTTGCCTGTCAAAAAAAAAGAACAAGGAAGGGACTGGGGCCAACCCTGGAATGAATGGGGCTTCACTGCATGCAAGGATGCATGGATAGTGGAGGTCACCAGATACAAGGAGGGACAACATTCCTGAACTTTCTGTTGAGGGCAGAAGTGAGGGGTGTAACTCCAGCCATTCGACGTGTGACGGCAAGCCGCCCGCACACAGAGCTGTTAATGACGACACATACCCACCAGGGAACTCTAAACTCCATTTCTGACACATTGCATGTTTGCTCAGAAAATAGCACCAATGTGCACCAGCAAGCCTGGACTTGAATCTTAGAGGGTAAGACACCTGGTCAGACATGCATCTATGGGGCCTGGTTTTATCCAAGTAGACAAGGGGTCTCCAACTCTGGTCCTGGAGAGATACTATCCAGTAGGTTTTCTATTCTACCTGAAGCCAGGTTATGCTTTATCATGTGTTGAAATGGTCATCCAGTATGGCTCCTACTGGTTTCTGCAGGTGATTGTTGGCTACTGGCAGCCATTGCATGCTTGACACTTAATGAGAAGCTTCTGTACCGAGTCATCCCCCCGGAGCAGAGCTTCACTGAAAACTACGCCGGCATTTTCCACTTCCAGGTTAGTGCCGCGAACCAGCTTCTGCTTTATCATTTAATTGGGATCAAAGCAAAATACAATTTCCTCCTGACACTTTTCTGTCGTCTCTGAATTCTGCTTTTGGTTACCCCTGGGCTGGGTGCTTTAGTTCTGGCGCTATGGCGATTGGGTTGACGTAGTCGTGGATGACCGGATACCCACTTTCAACAACCAGCTGGTCTTCACCAAGTCAGCAGTGAGGAATGAGTTTTGGAGTGCCCTACTGGAGAAGGCCTACGCCAAGTGAGTGGGATGCAATGTGACCTCTATAAATGCACCAGGGAAAATGCCCACTTCAGCACATTGTCACAGTGTCCTGAAAAACTCCCTCTGTCCCCAAATCCTCCTATTCTCCTGTCATATCCTGCACTCCTTCCTGTTTCTAAGGACCTCATTTTATGCTGAGAAGTTTGGCATTTAAATGCCATCAAAGGCAAGCAAACTCTTTTGCATTTGCCTCCAGTCATGATGAATTGCTCAACACACTGAAATTGAGAAAGCTGAGTTTCTTTTTACTTAATTCCAATGTGTCTACATTCTGTATGTCCACATAGCTGTATATGTATTTTAAAGTCACCATATCCTTCTTCTTTTTTGTGAAGGGGACAAAGGGACATTGACAACAGCAAAGCCAAAAAACAGAAAATATTCTCCCAACTATCATTTGTACTGGTTCATCAATATGATCCATTTCTTATTGAAAATATTGGAAAACATTAACATATGTACTAACATGACACATGTTGGTTTTGTTTGATATTTCATATTAATTTTATGTCAAAACTATAGAGCACATAGTACTTTCTACTTTTTTGGAATATTGCTCTGTTTGAACAATTACATGTTACATGACATAAGAGAAATAACATGTGAACACACAACATAACAAAACAATGCATGTGAAAATATAGTCGCTCCTCATTTTCCTGCTGTTTCACGGGGGGTTGGGGTCCTATGCCCCTATGATCCTGTTCAAGCATCGGTGTAAATTAGGAGGGGGGGTTGTAATCCTCCCAATAATCGAAAACCAGCCAATACAACCCCCTGAACCCCCTTAAATGGGTAGGGATCTCAACCCCCCCCCCCCAATCCTCAACTCGAAGTTATACCCCTGTGTTCGAAAGACAGACAGGTGTACTAGCACTTGGATTTGAAATCGAGTTCACCGCATAGTTTGCACTCATCACGCTTCACCCCGTGACCAGGCTGCATGGCTCCTATGAGGCCCTCAAGGGTGGGAACACCACGGAAGCCATGGAGGACTTCACCGGAGGGGTGACCGAGTTTTACGACATAAAGGATGCACCCAAGGAGCTGTATAAGATCATGAAGAAAGCCTTGGAGAGGGGGTCTCTCATGGGATGCTCCATCGACGTGAGTATTTGCCACAAATCTCTCCAAGCCGATGGACACACGGTCCTCCGCGGGCTTATGGTAAAACTAGAGAACCGTAACTTTTATGGTGGGTGAAGGTAAAAGGATTTTGATAATTCCCAGCTTAATGCTGATAGTTTTCATTTTGCTATGTTTGAATAATGGTCTCATTTTCAGGTCACAAATAAGAGTTCTTGCTGTAATCAAAGTCTTGTTTCTCATTTCTGTTTTCGTCTTTGAGTCTTGGGTTTTTGTTTATTTCCTGTGTCGTTTTAAAGCTGTATCTACTGATCCTACATCCTGACTGATCCTAACTGTGAGTCTCTGTCATCTGACGTGTCTCTATCCTGCTGGCGTGAAGGATACCTTGGGATATTCCCCACCCCCAGACGTGCTGGGTCCTATTATCGATAAGATGATCACAGACGCACAAAAAAGCAAGCTGGGGGACACCTCGGGTGGGGTTGGTATCAATCCGATTGGCTGAGGCCTTTCGAGGGAGCCTGCATCATCTTGGCTGTCCGGCTGCTACTCACCTGGATGGCGTCTTGTACTTCAGCTTCTCACAGAGGAGGCTTAAGTGAGCCTGAGGGCAACAACTGAAATGAATGTTTTCTGATTTGTGGTTGGGGAGCATGTGCACTGAGCTGAGTAACTAATCTTTCCCATGGTCACCGAAGGTTAGTACTGCTTGCCCCTTGGCTCTTTGCCATTCCGTCTAATTTACAAGCCCATTCTACGTTATAATGGGACAGATACTGGCTGACATCACGTTTTTATGTTGCTTGACGCATTTTATAGGCACAGATGATGGTTGAGCAACCGGAAGCCGCTCACCTGCTATCTCCTCAACTATATCTCCTGAAGTTCAGCAGAACTATAGCCCTACTCGGCAGCCTTTAAGAGCACCTTGATGCATGTTGGATGCCTGTGATCGTCGCCCGGAGGCATCAGCTTCATATAACCGCTGTCAATGAACTCGTGTCTTTTTTCATTTCGTGGTTTTACAGGCTTTAGTTCCAGCCCGGTTAGAGACCCGGACCGCCACTGGACTCGTCAAAGGCCATGCCTACTCTGTGACAGGAGTGGAAGAGGTGAGGATTATGTCATTGACATGGACCCAGATCACACGGTTCAGGGAGGGTTAGGGTAGGTGACTGTAACTCATCAGCGATTTTATCCATAAAGAAATGCATGATATTTTATTTATGTGGTTTTTTTCATCCAGTTTTTTGGTAAGCTGTTCAATAACATGAATGACTATCTCTTGTTAAAATAATTAAATGGAGATTAATGGGTTGATTAAAGCGCCACCACACTGATGGGTTGCCGTATGGTCGTGGTGGGAAATGTGCCGTGCTAAAAAGGTCCAGTATGTTGCGCACAGTGTACGAAGTCACTGCAGAAGCAGCCCAGGATACGCCTGGTGCGGATCCGGAACCCGTGGGGTCAGGTGGAGTGGAACGGGCCATGGAGTGACAAGTGAGTGGCTCCATCCTGCAGTCGTCACACCTATGGGGACCAGTCAGCCAAGAAAGTCTGCAATCAAATAGATTGAAATACTCTATGGTGTCTGACCCTTAACAGCAGAGTTGGTCTAGCAAATTAGTACACAGGGTTTTGTAAGAAATTAAGTACACAAGCAAGGAAAATGCTTCTTGAAAACAATCTTGGTTTACGTATAGCTCTCAATGTACAAACATGCTTACTTTTGAGCAGTCATCACCAATGACAAAATGGCAGCGTTTGTAATAAGCTTGTGTTGCTAGTCAAAGCGCGATTTCCTCATGAATCCCTCTTCACCCCCATGTAGCTCAAAGGAGTGGGCATCTATCGCCAAGGCAGAGAAAGAGAAGCTTCAGCAGCAAAATTCTGAAGATGGAGAGTTCTGGTAAGAGCCAGCTGGCAGCATACAGTACCTGAGCATGACCTGCCTCACAACCACTCCTAGTATAAAGGGAAGCAGATGTACCCATTGATACAAGTTTAATAGCCATGCCTGTAGTGTTTCCTTTTCTTAGAATCATATATCTGTCGAGATTTTCACAAAGTCTTTTGCCACGTTTTCTGCCTCTCTTCTACTCAGGATGTCCTTTGACGACTTCAAGAGGAACTTCACTAAGATTGAAATCTGCAACCTTACTCCCGACACGCTTCAGGACGACAAGATCCACAAGTGGACAGTGTCAGTGAACGAGGGCCGCTGGGTGCGCGGCTGCTCTGCTGGGGGATGTCGAAATTACCCAGGTGGGCAGCCTGCAAATCCAAACCAAGGGGAAAGAGATCACTGATATCAAGATTGATACCAGGACTGATACCAAGACTGATACTAAGACTGATAGCAGGACTGATACTAAGACTGTTACCACTGCCATACCGCAAACACCTTCACTCTGGATTAAATTTGTGATCCATGGAATCATGGACTAGAACATTATCAGGTTCAACCAAGGTCTCCACCCATATTGTAATTACTCGGGGGGGGGGGGGGGGGGTATTGGGGGGTTTTTTTTATTTGGGGGG
>JAODUD010000039.1:10893037-10903928 GCA_026784285.1 Stomatorhinus walkeri | reverse complement strand
CTCCCCGCGCCGGCGGGGGGAGGGGGGGGGGGGGGGGCATACCTGGTTAGAGCCGTTCCGTGAGGTGAAGAAAGCCTCGCAGCTCCTCCAGCGGCACTTGAGGGTCTGGAGGGTGGGGTTGGCGTGGTCCGTGAGGAGGTGCTGCTGTAGATGGGCCATCACACCAAAGATGAGCGAACAGCCATGCCACTGGGGGAGGGAGGGCATTTCTGTAAAGCACCCAGTTTGCCCCTGACTCAGGAATTAGAATCCTTCAGGAAGGAAATAGTTTTGCTAACTCTGCTGATTTTTTTGCACGCGTAAATTATTCCGTGACTCCGCCTTCGGCACTGTAATGTCTGTCCTGTCATGAACTTTGCACCACGATTCCGGAAGGATCGTTACTAGTTTCACTGTTTGTCTGACTGGGTTGATAAAGCTTTACTTGACCTAAAAATGAATATCGCCATGCTAACTGCTAACCGCTAATGAACTACGCAGCTTAAGTAGAGGCGTGACACGTTAGCTGACTGTCCAATCAGCCTTACAGACAGCCACGTTCACCAGTTCACGACTGGCCCAAGCGGGTGTCCTTACCCAGCAGCGGTAGTTCTGCATCAGGTTGAGCCTGACGGCCTGGACACTCCCATCGTAGCAGCCGGTGTAAATCTGGGCCGCGGACATGGAGACAGAGTGACTGCGTTAATGCCAACCGGCCATCTTGAACATCTGCTGGCATTAAGCCCTCGCTGGAACTCGCCGGGCCCGACGCGCGGGGCGTTTCTGCTCACCAGGCTCTTGTGGACGTTCATACACATGACCATGTCTGCGTGACCGCCGTACACCTGCAGCCGGTCGTGGGACTGGGGGGGGGCAGAAAGGCGCACATCATCAGCGACACACCGCGGGGCGGCAGAGTGAGGCCACGGCACGGGATGCGGGACCGACCTGTAGCTCGTAGATGCGCACCAGCCTGTCCAGGCAGGCGGTAACCATCACCTTGCCCAGGATGGCTACCACGGTAACAGCGTGGCTGTGCCCCTTATAGATCCGTTTCAGCTCCCCTGTCTGCAGGCGACAATTCGGGGCCGAGGGGGCGGGAGACGGAGAGAGAGACAGAAACGGAGCGCTGAATGAGGTAAGCGAAGGAGGACGGGACCAGCAGGGCGGCGCTGAGGAGGCGGCGAGGCCACTCACATGGATGTTATGGGCATGGACAGACTGGTCGCTGGAGCCGCTGAAGACGAGGTCGTTCACCACCTGCAGGAAGAAGGAAGATGTGTGGGTCAGATGTTCCACTAGGGGGTGCCACAGAGCAGAAGCAGAAGAGGTGAACCTACCTTCATACACAGCACTGTCTTGGTGTGGCCCTTGAGTGTGCGCAGCAGCAGGCCGTTCCTGGCATCCCGCACGCTGATGGTGCTGTCGTAGGAGCCCACCAGCAGGAGGCGCCGTGACCCTTCCTGTGAGGACGCCAGGCAGCTCACTGCACGCGGCCCGTGGCACTCGAATACATCCAGCTGCTGGTTTTTCTGCGGGTGACAATTGCCATTAAACTCTTAAATAAAGAGGTTTTATAGAAGAGGGAATATGAGCCCTGTGCCAGGTCGGGGGGGCTCCTGTGCTTACAGGGACGGGCTGGCACTGCATGTTGCCCCCATTTTGTTTCTCATCTATTAATAATAAGTTTTGAGTTGTTCCTCAGCCTATATTTAAGGTAGGCACGAGCTCCACAGCCACCCACAACAAATCCAAGAGTCAATTAGACTGTTGGTGGCGTGAACCTGAAGAAGAGCAGAAATGGGGCTCACCTTCAGACTGAAGCTGACCACGGAGCCATTAGCCAGGCCCGCGTAGAGGACCTTCCAGCGGCTATGCAGACACAAGACCCGATCCAGCATGCAGAACTGCTGTACGCACTGCCGGTTCTGTGGACAGGAAGGGGAGGCAGTGGGAGAGTTGGAGGAGAAAGAGGAAAAAAAAAAGAGAGAGAGAATACACAAGCTATAGGACCAAAGACGTTCAAGCCTAGAGACACAAGGTTCCACTTCAAGAAGCGATTATCCACACAGTTCTGCCAGACAGGCATGTGCTGGGCCGACGGCTCTACCTTGAGGCTGTAGCAGCGGACGGTGTGGTCACTGGAGCCCGTGTACAGGCAGGACTGCATCCCCGGGCCGGACGACACCAGCAAGCAGTTGACCTTGGCGCCATGGCCTTCGAACACGGCCGTGCACTGGCGAGTCTGCAGGCGACACGCCGGCGTCAGGAACCGTGCGGGCAAAAGAACTGAGCGGCGGGTTCGAGATTGAACCGAGCCGGGTCGACACCCACCACTAGGCTGAAGGCACGCGCTGTCTGGTCCTCGGAGCAGGTGTACAGGCACCCCCCGTGGATCTGCAAGCCAGTGACAGCCGCCTGGTGGCCCTGGAAAGAGCCCTCAGTCGGCTCCCGCTTGCTCTCCAACTCCAAGGAAACATGGACTGCAGACACACATACGCGGCATGTGACACAAAGACAGATGTAGGACTTTGCACAGAGCTGTTCTTGGCAGTCTCCCCGATGCTTCTGAGGTCCACGCAAATAACACATTAACTAAAAGTGCTGGGATGGCAAATATCACATCTCACATATGTGACATCATCTTAAGGTCCTAACCATCCTCTTTAAGGAAAAACAGGACTTAAGAAAACAGCAAGTATAGTTTGAGAGATGTGGGCAAAAACATGGCGCCCTCTAGAGAGAACGAAAATGAACTTCTGGATCTCAGAAGGATGTGGAAAGGTTTTCTTGCATTATTTTCTAGTAGGAGCATAAAATGCCACAAGAGGAAATGCCCTGAGGGACGGACAAGCGGATGTGACACGGTACGGAAATGTGATGTAACCGACTTGAGCTCTGCCGGCACACACAGCTGCCACTGCATTTCAACAGCACTTAATCTGAGACAGGGGCCCCTGAGAGTAAGGCACTTACACTGCGAACTCTGCTCGTCACCCCCCACAGATGACCGGGTTTTTCTGTGGGGACAGAAGTGACAACGGTCAGAGAGACACTGCACATGATGCGTTTGCGCCCTCTGAAGGCCGGCCGGTCTATGTGCGTGTGACTTGCGATGAGCCATAAATGAACGCGAACCGTCATCACTGTCACTGAACCACAAGGGGGCTCCACCGGGGCCGGGCCTGACCTGCAGGGCGTATCCGTTCTGATGGCGGGGGCTAGCTCGCTGGTGGAGCTGACCTCGTCGCAGGCCAGTCTCCGCAGCTTGGCTTTCCTCAAGATCGGAGGTGAGCGAGCGGCATGGGGATCCTCGTGCTCCTCCTCCTGTTCAGAGGAGTGGAGCGAGATGACCTCGCAGGGAGGAGCTTCCGGGTTATCCACGATGGCCAGAGAGGAGGAGGAAGAGTCGCTGGTGGCCCCCCCCAGAGGGAGCTCCGAGGGACCTGGTTTCCCCGCCTCCTCATCCTGTTCCCGCTCCTTTGGCCTCCTCATGGTTTTGCTCGGGGGCTCGGAGGTCTCCCGGTCCGTGTCGCTCTCCGTACTCCCTGTGCGGTTCTCACACTGCGCAATCATCCTCCTCCTCTTCTTTTTCAGGAGTTTCTTCTTGGAGCCCGGAGAGGAGGCGGGGAGAGAACCGGGATGAAGGGATTCGCTTCCAGAACCCCCGGCAGCAGGACACTCAGCGTGGGTCGCAGCAGCCGGGTCAGAGCTCGCCTCCACTTGGGCCTCGGCGGTGAGCGTCCCAGGAGAACCCAGCCGCTCCCCGGCAGAATCCCTACAAGCAGCACCGCCAAGCCCCCCCCCCGACGCACTAGTGGATGGAGAGGAACCGTGTACAGGGAGCTCTGCGGGTGGAAGGAACAGAAAAACAACGGCGATTAAAGAGGACGAAACGCTTACCACAGCGATGCAAAAATGTTATCGTGTAAAAGGGACAGGGAGCTCGGACCCATGTGGAGGGAGGAGACGGCAGGATGAGGTGCCGGGTCACACAGTCCTGGGGCGGTGCTGTCAATGGCGTCCGGATTCGAGTGGCTGGGAGAGAGGGACTCTTGCTTGATGGAAGAGGGCCCTTTGAGGGCAAACATCCTGGCCACAGGTGATGCGGAGGACAGGGAGACAGACGGCGGCGAGAGGACAGCTAGAGGGGGCTGGCTGGGCAGAGCAGATGAATCAGCAGGGGGCGCCCCAGAGGCGTCTGCCGTCCCATCACGACTGGCCCCATTCTCATAATTGTCTAGAAAACAAGGTTGGAAAAGTAGGAGTCAAATGTCAGGTATCTCGTAAACAATGAAAAAAGTTTGTATGTGTAACAGTGCCATGGAGTCCAGGTATAACAGTTACCCCCCCTATACCCTGACGGTCACCCCCACTGTACACTCATGGTCATCATCACTTTCACAGTCACCCACACTGTACACTCACAGTCACCACCACTGAACGCTCACTGTCATCCTGACTCTCACGGTTATCCTTCACACCATTTTAAGCGCTCACAGTCACAGACGACCACAGAATTCGTTCATTGTCATTTTATGAGCAAACTTTGGTGGGACCAACCTTGCATGCCCTGCAGGATTTTAATGCGCTTCGCCCGCAGCGAGTTCATTTCTGTGGTGATCTGGAAGCATTTGAAGGTCATAACATTGACATGCTTAATAAACACCCAGACATTTATAATCTAGTGGGAGGTGAAAGGAACCTCGAAATCAACGATGGGTGAGATTAACACGTTACCCACCAGAGCCTGATAATTTCTGGGTTCCTGTTGGGTTAGTTATTAATGGGAAGAGTTAAACCAGTCTGCAGCATGTTAATCCCACCCAGTGTGGGTCTGAAAGCCTCTGAGAATAAAAAGTGTGTGCCACACCAAACAAACAAACTACAGGGGAAGAACATGCTCTTAGGAGCCTTTCAACTGACTGACACCTACTGTACAGCAGCTCTACCGGTTCTACAAAATGACTGCTCCAAGAATTAAATATTAACCAATCAGTAGAGGCTACAGAAATCCCAGCAAACTGGTACAAGAATAATACACTCTGGCATAATTTTAAAATATGATGATAAAGAAATTCTTTAAATGATGAGGCAGACTGGGACAGGGAGATGCTTAATATCGGTGACAAAAAAAAAATGCTGGCACCTCACCTGCTGCTTGACCATCAGGAGGCGCTGCACCTCCATGTATGCCGCCTGCAGGGCCATGCGAGCCTGAATTAGCCCATCTTCTAGGGTCTGCAGGGAGCTGTTGAGCTCCTCCTCCCGCAGGGAGAGCGTCAGCAGCTCGCCCACCGGTGTGAGCCCTGAGGCCACATACCACGGCAACGACAAACATCACCGTCATCAACACGGGCTGCCAGCCTCAACACGGGCTGCCAGCCTCAGCACAAGACCACTTTCAGGTCACATGTCAGCGAGGCAACATGCCAAATAAAGAAGCAATCCTAAGCATATTTGCAAAACAAACCAAAAAAATCCTGTTAAGTACATAACTTCGAGCAAGCCCTAGTCACCATAATAGTTGCACATTGCATATGTAAATAGCCTTTAAGAGCTAAACAGACTCACCTTTAACTTTATTCTTCTTTGTGGCCTTTCTTGAGACTGTCGACGTTACATCCTGTCCAAAAAGAAGGGAAACGGGAACGTGAACACACCGCAGAGCCTTTGGTCGGTTCAGGTTCATGGGCTCGCACTCTACAGATGCCCACCATTCCGCCAGTCCCTCCCCCATGGGAATCGTCCTGCTCCGTTCCTGAAACTGTCCCAGCATCCTCTTCTACAGAGTTCTCTGGGTTGCCCACTGGACCAGTGCCCCCTTGAGAGTCCCCCTTCTGACAGCCTTCTGCTTGAGGCTTGGAGGGTTTGGGGCTTCCACTGACCCATGGCTCAGTCCTGGGCACTCCAGAGTTCTTCCTGGGAGATTCCCTCGGGACACTGCCCGTGGCCAGTGGAAAACTGAGGGTCCTGTCACCACTCGCCACGTTACTCTCCGACAGGCTGCGTTTCCGAGATGAAGGCCCAGGAACGGCAGCGTGCGGCTCCTCCAATGCCTCCCAGTGAAAGCCCTCTGACAGAGGAGGCTGCTCCGGGCTGTGAACTTCCTGGTCAGAAGGCACCGGAGCCACCATCTCAATTCCAAACCTAAAAGGTGAAAGGCAGACCTTTGTTTACAAACACTTACTCTGTTTCCAATGCACCAAACAGACAAGTGATTATGAGCCCCAGAACAACAAACAGTGCCGCAAAGCTCACACAAAATGGCGCATTAAAAGCAGCAAAGCGAGTAGCAGATACTTCAATATGTCAAAAGTAAATATGGGAACCAACAACTTGGAAATGACTTAGACAAATATGGCCGCTTCTGCAACATATGCTCAAGACGGTCCAGCTGACATGAAGTATCGCGCCGTCGCTATGAAGGTGATTGCCTACCTTGTCCCCGCGCGCGTATACCAAGCTAAATGCATTAACCAAAGGCTACATCGTTTCTGCAAACAATGGATAGCTCTTACCTGGGCAGGCCCCTCCCCTGGCCCTGCTTCTTCTTGCTGACTTCCTGGTACACCTGGTCCCAGTTGACGTTGCGCCGGGAGCCCGAGGAGCTGATCAGCTGCCTCAGGGTGGGCTTCAGGCCCGAATCCTTCTCGGCCATAGGCCTCCGCTGGCCGTCGATGTTGCGGATCCGGCGTGCGATGTTCAGGTTAGGCTCGTGGATCCCCGTCTTGCTCATGTGACGGGACAGGTCTCGTTTGAGGGACGCGGGCAGGTCCAGCTTGCTCAGGCTGGGCACACGGGCCATGGCGGTTGTCGCGGAGGGGTCCTTCGGTGCGTCGCTGTCAGAGCCGGGCCCCTCGTCCGTTATGGGCTCTCGTACCCCTTGCTCGACGGCTGCCTCTGATGTTTCCCCCTCCCGGCCGCTCCCCTCCCCAGCTTCCATATTCAGCCCCTCCACCCCTCCTTCCGGTGCCACAGGACCAGCCTCTTGGGAAGCTTCGCTTGTGGAGGTACTTATCTGGACTGACTGCACGGATGAGGCGTGGAGAGATATTGGTTTGGTGTCCTCGCTGGATGTCTGAACCTGAACGCTATTTTGCAGATGCTGGCCAGCCTCGTACAGTTGGGTCCCCGTGCTTTTCAAACCCGCAGATGTGCTAGGATTGCTTTTCGTACTGGGCTGCACGGTCCAGTGGTGCCCCCCTGTGTGCGGCTTGGGGGTTAAGACATCTCCCGTTCCCACATCGTCCCGAAGAGCCTTCCTGGCCTTCCACATTATTTCCTGAAGCTGTTTGTCCTGCTCTTGTGGGGACCGGCAAAAGGACCCACAGCTGTTGGCCTTACCCCTGCTTTGCCCAAACTTGGGGAGTTTCTCTGTACCGGACGCCGGCTTAGCCTGCTGCCTCCCATCGGGACGCTGGTAGCCTTCTAACATCCTTTCCTTGGCGTTGAGCTGGAAGCCGCACGACATGGGCAGCTGATCGTTGGTGAAGTTGATGTCCATCCCTGTCGAGTTCATGTTGCCCCACGGCCTGTGCTGTTGGCCAGGGTATGACCCAAAGATCTGTCCCCTTGGGCTGAAAGGGTAGCTTTGGTGTCGCCAATTTTCCCCTCTTCGTTGACCGCTATGCCCGAAACCCCGTACTGGCCAATTTGGGAAGCCTGGCATCCCCCCTGGGGGGAATTCCTGGCTGGGGTGCCTGTTCCCCAACCCCGGAGGGGCCCCTTCATCATGATGTGTGCCATGGGCGCCCCTTTGAGGAGGAAATGGTCGCAACTGCCAGCGGGGTGTGCCACGGCCCATCTGCATTGGGTGGAACATGGGGTAGCCCCCTCTATGTGGTCCCCTGAAGTGCTGGAATGCGGGGGCCCTCTCTGGCCAGAACAGCTGCTTCTGTCGTCTGTTCTCCTCCGACTGGGCGGCTGCCTCCTCTTCTTTCCTGATCGGAGAGGATGAGGTCAGATGTGATCCCAGAGAGGAGGCCTGACTGGCCAGTACAACATAACTACTCCAAGATCCACACTCTCCATGTCAGCATATCTCACACGGATCCTCAGGAATCTCCAGAAAGTCCACTGGGAGATGGGAGGTAGTAGAAACATAGACCATCTAGGGGTCACTGACGACTGGGATAAGAAACACTGTTTTATGTGATTCTGACTGGGACACAGGATTTTGCTCTTTTATTTTGACTCATTCGTGCTGTTGCACCTTTTTGATAGTGCTATGTGTAATCATGACATGCCAGTTATGCTCCTATGAGAGTATGCATCCGATTGCTCACAGGCCTTAAGGACACAAGACTCCATAAAGCAGGGCTCTCCAACTCCGGTCCAGGAGAGCTACTGTCCAGCAAGTCTTCTACCATACCCGGCTTCTGATGAGCCACACCAGTTCTCAGGTAAATACCAGGAGCAGCTGTGGCTCATCAGAAGCCAAGTAGGATAGAAAAAAACTTACTGGATAGTAGCTCTCCAGGACTGGAGTTGGAGACCCCTGCCATAAAGAGCATCATTATTTTTACCTTAGATGACAAATCACTTGAAAACTTACTTAGTGTTGGCTAAACAAAGAATTCTGAAGAAAAGCAAGAAAAATATCATCACTGAGCTTAAATTAACTGTAATTAGTTAAATTTAGCAATTTAGCACAAGTAACCTTCTGGTCATGGACCAGGACAATGGTCCTGCTTGGGATCGAGTTTCTGGATAGACTGGTACAGTCTGAGATAGAGTATAGAGTGAGTCACAGAGCAGGGTGTTTATCGTACCAAGTGTGAGCGAACACCCGAAGCGGCGCACGCCATGATGTAACCCCACCTGCGCCGTTTCTCGAGGTGCTCCAGCTCTGCGTCGAAGTACTCCTCATCCGATTTGGGTCCCTCGCCCTGCTCCTGCTGTGCCACCCGAAACTTATGCAAGGAGCTGGAGATGTGACTGGCGTAGCCCGTCAGGCCCACCACCGAAATCTGGCAAACCCGACACTCGTGATTACAGTCCCTGTGGAGGAGGCCAACATTGGGCCGGTCAAATGCAGCAACTAAAGAGCCCTGACTGCAAATACATATTCCCAAAGCTGGCAACATCCAGCGAGAGTCAGCTGTTATTTGTGGTGCAAATAAATCCAACAACGGGCATCTTTTAATCGTAACAGGTCCCTGTGGATTAGGGTGACCACCTGATCCACATCAAGAGGGACACGGGGAGCTACTTCAGGTTTTTTCAATTTGGTCAAATTGTTTGGTTCACCTTGTGCTTTTACTAGTTCGTTTCCTGGATTGAAAGACTCATCCAGCTGTTTCACATTAACATTAATGACACTTGCATGAACTATATGAGACTGACCAATCAGCACACAGCAGGAACTCAGTGCTTAAGTGAAATCTGGGTCCTTTTAATTAAAATGGCTGAAACTAAAGTACACAGACCCGGCCCTAGCCAATAATGTCCCTCCTGACATGGATTAGGTGGTCACCCTACTGTAGATAGAGAGAGGAGCTTGCAGAGGAACCTCGCAAGATTGTCTCTCACCGGCCCTTAATGTTCTCCAGCTCGCGGTGGTGCAACATGCTCCGCAAGTGCTCCTCCATCTCCTGGAAAGAGGGGGCACAAAGCCAGTGTTAATGCTGGGTGGGGGACACAATGACTAGAACAAGATCTAGCAGTACGCGCTTGGAGTACAGACATCGCCTCCTCTCATTGGCTGGGGGGCAGGACACCTCGCTGTACGCGGCATCCCGGCTCTGGGTGTGGATCCTCACCTGCTTTGTGTTGTGTGTCGTATGACACAGGATGCATCTCCTCTCTCTCCCCATGTCGGCCACTGAGGTGAAGCATCAGGCCATCACTGGAAGGAGATTCACAGAAATTAATAAATTGATAAAGCATTAGGCCATCACTGCAAGGAGATTCACAGAAATTAATAAATTAATGAAGCATCAGGCCATCACTGGAAGGAGATTCACAGAAAAAATCTGATTAATAAAATAATACATAAATAAAAAATCGTTCCTGGCTGTAGCATATCTGTGGCATATGATGGGTACTCGGGTATCCATCTACACCGTGTGCAGAATTATTAGACAAGTACTTTTTCCGGGCACATTTCTTAGCAAAGGTTGGGCAGACTTGTAAAAATTAATTCTGAAGTTTTCTTTTGCTCCAAGTAAATATATTTAGAGAGAAAATGTTACATTAGACTTTCACAAAGAAAGATAAATGAAAAGCTCTTGATTTTCAGTGTGCAGAAATATTAGGCAATCAGAAACTAAGTGGATTTTCTCACTTCACCATCAACAGAGATAATAATACAATTGTCTTATTCAGTCAATATAAGGAATAATAAACTTCAAGTTTATTATCCTGTATAGCCACCTTTCTTCTGAATGACCATAATGAGCCTGTTCGCCATTGAACCAGTCAGGTTTTTGCTTTGATCCCATCCTGAATTAGCTGTCAGCTAGGACCGCCTCCTAGATGCTGCTCTGAGACGTATACTGCTTATCATCTTGGTAAATCTCATACTTTAGTCAGGCCCTGTAGCTCTCAGTGGGTATTATGTCAGGTGATGATGGAGGCCTGGTCATAATTCAATCAACTTTCTTGGCCAATGTATGGAATACTTTGATGCATAGGAAGGAACACTGTCCTACTTGCGTATCATGGAGAGAGGCACCGTCCTGCAAGAATATCATGGGGTGAGGCACAATCCTGCATGTACATCATATCATTTTTGAAAGCTGCTGACTTCTTCCTGTACCAGTGTTTGAAGAAGGTATAGTGTAGAAATTGCCATTAGATCTTGTGGTTAATTTTTATACCATCTGTAAGTGTGAAAGATCCAACAAGTTCATCACTGATAACTGCAGCCCACACCATCACTCCTCCACCACCCTGTTGGTGCTTGAAG
>JAODUD010000039.1:10877157-10891684 GCA_026784285.1 Stomatorhinus walkeri | reverse complement strand
GTACGGTTTGGTTTCTCCTCATCCTGTATGACGTCACATGCAATCATGTCGCATTGTGATGACGTGTAAAACGCGTCTATTTTTTTTTTCCAGAAAAACTGATGTAGTCGTCTTCAATATTATGTCTTTCAGCAGGTTAAATATTTCGCAAATAACATTAACCAACTACACCTCAGGCGTGTTCACGGTTATGTTCCGAAAATACGATTTTATTAGTCAGGGCATGCATTTTACCCTAACCTTGTGAATTTAAGTGTATTTAAGTTAAGTAACACATTCAGCCATAGGATAAATTGCATGAACTGTAGCTAAATAAAGGGAAAAATTCATAACTATGGCAATTGGGTTACAACAAATTTAGTAAAATATGTTTAAAATGATAACATGCTCATGAGAGCTGACTGATACTGGCAGTTGTGCAACGTGCATCGCTTTTTTGCAGCCTCGGTCTACTGGAGTAAACGCCTCTTACAATCACAACGTGACCAAGGCCGCTTTGGCGGAAGTGCACTGCTTGGTTATATTTTTTATTTGGATCGTTCTAATAACCACTCAGGGTATTGTTGTATTTGCTTTTTATAATAACACAGGAAAGGGGATAATAATGTGCACCGACTGCGTACAGAAAGAGTATCCTGATAGGGTAAGTCTTTTGATCACTGTTAAAAGTATGCGTGCAGTTTAAGGAAGAGGCTTGTCAAGCAGGTACGTAGTCACCCATGCGAAAGCATACGCGAGCCCAAGACTTTGAAACTCTTACGGATGCTGTATATTCCGTATTCATCACACGTGTAAAGAAACAACCAGCTATGTGGTGAGTAAAATGGAATTTCAATAGTATGAGCAATCTGCTTGATCGATCGAACCTGTGATCAAACGGAAAACCACGTAAAGGTATCCTCACGGTTGGGTATCATGAGAATATGCGTCATTTCATTAAAGGAGGGAATACTGTACGTTGTCCAAAGAGTTCCACCCAAGCCCAAGTAGCTGCACCCAGGAAAAAGGTATTAAGTTGGCGCCTGGGAATTACGTATGTTAAGGAAGCACGTATAAACATCATTTAGCCACTTCTGCTTATAGCTTTGTTTATTCGTATAATGTTTTTTCCATAGCAATTTAATTATGTTGCATACGTATTCTGTTCAATATTTATTTAATCCCTTTCTCGGCCTTTAAATGTGGCTTTCTTATCAAACGTTTAGGTCATTAACCGATGTTTCATATGTTGCCTTGTTTAACTTGGTTTGGTGTGCCCTTCATTTAAACTTGCTGGAAATACCTCATCTTTATAGTAGCGATATTAGGACTTCTCAGGGAAGGGTGAATTGTTTTTATAAGTTTATAATTGTTGTGCAGCTGATGAGACGTTGAAATATCTTTCGGCAGAATCAGGCTTGCCAACTCTTAACACATCTGGCGTGACCCTCACGCTTTCAAACTCAAGAAATCTTACGGCGAATCTATATTATTTCATTATAAACCAAAAATTAGCTACGTCAGAAGCGGGGTTGGGGTACTTTGCAAACCTTACAGACTATTTACAAGGTAATAAAACTTACAGAAATGTAAATTTGTGAGAATATTCTCGATTTAAAAATCTCACTCCAGCCAGCTGACTAAAGCTGGGAACCCTGCACAATAATGGCCAAATCAGGTACAAGTTTGCAACATAATTAACCTGCTCATTATATGGTTGGCGTCTATTTCACCAGAAGACCGTGTGTATAATGGAAAGGAATATCTATACAAGTTATCTGCTGTGATAATTAAACCTTTACTTCCACTAATGTAACCTGCTGTTTGCTAAGACTTTGAGCTTTTGCAGGGAAACACATGTCTGGAAGATGGCTCGTACCTGATGAACTACGTCGGCTGTGCCAAGTGCCACCAGCGTGACTTTGTGCTGATCAGCAACAAGGCCACAGAGGATGAGGATGGAGAAGAGATTGTCACATATGACCGTAGGTGACTTATCTGTAATTTAGGTACACTTAACATGGTGTTTGGTATCTCCTTTGAAATGTTTCTCTTGTATAGATGTGTGCAAAAACTGTGACCACGTCATAGCCAGGCACGAGTACACATTCTCCGTCGTGGATGATTATCAGGTGACGCCCCCCTCATTTTTTCTGTCCTTCAAGAGGCAAGAATTTTTAACAAATCAGCTGAAATTAGTTGTATTCAATAAAATTGAATGCTTTGTACATGCAAAACACAGTACTTCCATGTTGTTCTGTGTAATTTTTTCTTTTCTGATTATGATCTCCAGGAATATACCATGTTGTGTCTCCTGTGTGGTAAGGCCGAAGACTCCATTAGTGTTCTGCCAGATGACCCAAGACAGAGCGCACCCCTGTTTTAGAAGATAATGGACTCGGCTCTGATCTTGTGTGTCATTAGGATGTAGGACATAGGAACCAACCATTATAGGTCAAAGATTCAAGCACACATCTTGGGTAAAGTTACAAAAAATGCATAAGAGTGAATGGATATCCCTGAATGAATATTTAAATGGAAACTGTATAGTTTGTGATATAACATTGTCCATTTGCATTGTACATGCCATTTAGAAAATGATTAAACTCCCTTACCCAGCTGAATTTGTACTGGGAAGTATTGAGCCACTGGTTTTCTTAATCTGGGGTGCAGTAGAGACATGGACACCCTGGCAGATTCTGGAAGGGGGCAGTACTTTACATGGGTCCAGAATTTTTGGCTATGCCACTGGATATTCCTGCTGACCCCATGTACATGTGGGGTGAGGTTCAGTGGTACAAGTTCCCATATGTTGATTTGATAGAAACTGAAAATAGTATTTTAGAAGTTTCCATAGAGTTTAGAAGCCTGTGACTATTGTGAGCATTCAATGAACAGAGCCTGAAGTATAAAAAGGCTTGCATTTATTTCTAACACTACATGAGGGCCAATACACTTAACATAAACAAAAAACACAAAATAATGGAATAGAACCAATCAGAATGTAATATGAAAGTGCAGTGACCAGATTTTATGCTGCATTCCATTTGCCCTTCGGAACGGGGATTCCGGGTCGGGTTCCGCATTTTGAAGCCGGAAGTGACGAAATGCACGCTCCCATTTCTCAAACATCCGAGAAATATCTCGGACAGCACAGAAGATCCCAAGTTCAGAATCCAAGATGGCTGCGCCCTTTATAAGCAGAAGGCAAAGTTGTAGTTTTATCCTGTTTGAGCACTACTTCTCCTTTGTGGCTCATTAAATCGGTCGCACACACTATACCATCCAGTTTATGTGTGGACATGTTGCTTCGGAGTTTTATACGTGAAGCACCGCGCATAATGTGTTATCAGGTGATATTGCTAACAATGGCTACCAATTAACCGGGCTAGAATTGGATTTCATGATTAGTCGGATTATTTGTCGGATTTAAGGTAGATCGGGCTAATTGTAAGTGAACGAAGATAAAGGCCATTTAAATCCGACAAGTTGTCCGGCTAAGCAAAAAATGCTTTTTCATATGGATCCATGTTATTGCTACTTCTGTGGCAAATGGAACGCATCCGACTCGATTTTCCCGAATTTTTAGCGGATGAGACGTAATCTCGGAATTCGAAAATCGGATCCCGGGGAAATGGAATGCAGCATTAAATGGGTAACCTTAAAAAGGATATACTGTTCTGCAAAGCAAGCGCAGTTTGTGAAAACACGACCTTACATTATAAAGCAAATTGAAGAATAGGCAAGGTTGTTAAAATGAATGGAAGTTAGTTTACTTGGTTGCAGAGTGGAGGGGATCTTGCCAGTAGGTTGCAGACGTGATGAGCTGAGGGAATGGTGGCACTCAGGAAGGCGCAGCGTTTGGAGCGGTTGTTGGAGTGGAGCCCCTTGGATTTTCTCTCCTTGTGAAGCTTTGAGGTGAAAGGCTTTGTCTTGGAGTAGCAGGCCTTCACTGACAGGCTTCTCTACTGTGCTTCACAGTGTTCTGGCATTTTCTTGGTGGTTTTCTGGAGGGCTCCTACTCTGAATCTAAGGTGCCAGGTTTAATGGTCTAAAGTTTATAAATAGGGTTACCCGGAACCCGAAACCTGAACCAATGGCTGGCTATGTAGTTGACGGGCTTTCGGAGGGGTGTTTGGGACAGTCCGTTTGGGAAATACAACTAAGCTGATTTTCATTAAACGCATGTAACATTTTATACATACAATTTTATGATAAGCACTGACCATATTTGAGCTCAAGAGCAATTTTCCATCAGTTTGACACTAAACATGCCATATAAACCTGGAGGTTCACACCTCATATAATCTGTATTAATTAACAATTTCTTACATTGTGTATGTTAATGACTCACCTCTGCATGTAGTGTAGGTGGTTAGTGTTGCACATCACCAGATATTGCCATTGGGTAAGTTGTACAGACATTACATCACATATTCACATCCAAACAGCACATCTTACCCCTAGATAAGTTTGGCCAATGGTTTGTTGTAGTCCCAATTTCAATGAAACATCTGGAAATTACATATTATGGTTGGTGTGGCTTATTCCAATGATTTGCTCCCCAGGTTAGATAATATACACATCGATTCAGTCTTTTAACACAGAATAGTAGATGACAAAGAAGTGCTAACAGACCACAAAGATCAGATAAAGGCCAACAGAGGATTGCAAAAATGGGGGTTGTTAAACAAAGAAAATACATCTGACAGGAGACCCAGTAAGATACCGTATTACATTATTTAACTTTCACGATTCCTCTCGGATAACCGTGAGAGCACGTATGCAGGGGTAGCTAAACATATATTTATCCATTTCTATATAATGGTTCAAGTGAGAATGAAGAAAGGAAACTGTGAAACATGAATATAAGGGTGGCAGACAAAACACTAAGGTTGTCTAAGGACACAAACATAACCTATATGGATATCGAGACTAGCAATAATAAGTAAACACATACAAGGTATACACAGGCGAAACTTGAGTGAACTTCCTTCAAGGTACTGGGTGTCTGTGGTTTGTAAGGCGTGATGGAAAGTGGAGGGTGGGGTTGCATCCCAAGTGAAGGGGCTCCTACCTTTGAGGTCCATTCTGCTGTCTATAGGTCCCTACATTTTTGAGCCATAGAAGTTAGAATGCTGGTCTCCCTTATGTGTGCTTGGGGGTCACAAACCCCCCCCCCCTTTGTGCCTTGGCCAACAAGTACCTCTCACACTAGGCTGGGCCTTATCTCAGGCAACCTGGAAACTCAGCCCTGGCGTATACACGTGTGTGATCCTACATAGATAATCACTTAATTCAAAGGGGTAACCAGGCAACTGGAGAGCAGGCTTAAAAAATAAAGATGCACAGGTGTTAATTTCCATTGCAAAATGGTTTTGTATTCAGTTTAATCCATATACATATATGAGAAATCAAGGACCTTAAAAAGTACAAACAGGCGCCAAAAAAATACTTTACACTTCAAAGCTATAAAAGAAATAAGTACAGGTATCCTTTAAATATCTCAATATCTAAATGTGTCAGTATTGGATGGTAATGTCCCTGCAACCCACCTCAAAGTAAGTGAAAATATTTACTACGTGTAAAGATAATACATCCGAGTGACACAAAGCGACTATAAAAAAATTATTCCCATACACTCTCCCCCTTATATGTCTTGAAGGTTCAGTACATACCATTCATTGTAAAGTGGAAACACACACTGCAACAAACCAAATTCAACCACAAAATTCACGTAAAAATACGGTTCAATACAGAACAAGCAAATGTCAAGTTTAATTTAGCCTAAGTGTATAAACATTTAAAGGTTACTTTATTAAAGTGAGCAGGAAATACAGCATAAGTGATCAATGCCTACTGTGGTCAGAGGTAACTGCATTTAATAGATTGTCCATCTGGTACTAAAAATACCAAATAAGCAATCAAGTATAAATAGGACAGAACTGGAAAATAATGAAAGGGATCTTAAAAACAACATGCAAACACAAAGTTGAAACAGAGTTGCGTTAACACTGCAATAATCAAAAATATGTTTCAGATCTATGAGTGTTACTTATAAGCTGAACTATATTATCAGTTTCACTTTGTGTTCGATACTAGCAAAAAGAAAAACACAAGGGACGTCAGAAAGTGCCAAGACTGGAGCACATTCACTTTTAGAAATGGCATGTAATAGGTGAAAGAAACCTGAAGAACAACAGTGGGTGAGACTGATGTCTTATCACCAAGTGGTCTGACCAACATCCAATCAGGTACCTTACTAGGTCATGAGCCAAGAGCCTATTGGCCGCACTCAGTAACTCTACCCACCATTGGTCTGAACGCACCGCTACCCCCGTAACTAACAGAATGTACAGCTTTATGAAGTGATGTGACCACAGTGCCTCCAATCTCGTGTGAACACCCGCACTCTGGTGGCTAGGACCCCTGCTAGGTTTCTCGTCCGGGTTGGGGAAGCTGAACAGGGGGCGGGGTCTCATTAGGAGATAATGAGGAGCGGGGCAATGCCCCTCCCTCTACTTCAGCAGGTTGTTGGCTCTCTTGTCAGCATCCTGGACACGGGCGTTAGTGATCTCCGCCTGCAGAAGTCAAAGTAACAGCAGGGTGTTGGAAAGGCTGCGAGTGAAATTATAACAGCATATGGTTGTGGTGCAGGGGGGGCAGACCTTCTCATTGATGCGGTCGATCTGCTTGTTCTGCTTGTCCAGCTCTGTGCCCATATCCAGGGCCATGTTCTTCAGGTTGCCCACGATATTCCCCACGTGGCCCAGGTTCTCCTCCATCTCATCCTCCCGGGCGTCATTTGTTATCCTACAAGACCAAGCATGCAGACAGATGCCAGATAGTGGTACCCCCCCCTCCCTCCATGGGGCTGATGCGTGGCCTTCCTTCTGCTCTGGTTCATTAGATGTGCCAGATACTGAGAAGCAGGAGGCCATTTTGGTATTCTGCCGGCAAGCCTTTCTCACTTTTTGATGTAGGGGCCGCTGGCTTCTGAGCCGGGCTGCCCGTTGCGGGAGCTTGCAGGCTGGCTGGACACGACCGCCCCCTTGCTGCTCTCGCTGTCCGGAGCACGCCTGTATCCTCTGTCGGTCGTCTTCACCCTGAAATCAGTCACTCGCGTTAAAAAGCATCAGTTGAATAGTAGAGAGTAACCATCTTAAATAAAATGCAAGGGTCATGTGATTCGGGGAAAGAGCACGGGGGACCTGAATGGGCCTTGGATAATGGGTGGTACAGGCACAACCGGAAGCCTTTTCAGGAACCAGAAACATCTGTCACACTCGGAGGTACTTCCTGAACCTCTTTTTTTTGTGGTCTCTATTCTGAAGTACACCCAGAACTGTGGGGTGGGGCTTACACTGATCAACTCTGCTAATTGGTTGATCACCTGCACTGGCGCCAACTTGGAAGTTACACGATGCGCAAGGAAACAAGGTAGTAGTAGTGGAGCAAAAATTGAGCAGATGGAATTTTCCTGTAGCGCCGTCACATTAAATAATAATAATAATAATAATAATAATAATAATAATAATAATAATAAATTAATGAATACATTTTCACTACCATCCCTGTTTCTGCAGCAGAAAATTCGACCAATACTTGATATATTTTTACTTGACATAATCACCAGTGCTGGCAGTGAAGTTTAGCAGAAGTAGTGAAGTTTCATGTTAAATTACATGTGAAGTTTAACCTATGAGCTTTTTGCATCTCCCGTGCTTATTTAGCATTAAGGTCCCAGTTCCTGTTGTGTGCTGAGAAAGCGATAGACAAAAGTGGCCAGGGCCTACAAAAGTCTACAAGTCTACAAAAGTCCCCGGTCAAGACGGCCCGGGAAACTGGAATCAGGAAATAGTTGCTCGACTTTGGTGGGAAATATGCATCTTATCTCTACCTATTGCACGGACACAGACAGAGGCCACAGCACTTGGACATTTCAGTGAGGTTCTTCTCCGCGACTTTCATGTCTTCATTGATCTTATCAAGCCCAGTCTCAACGTCGTTCAGCTTATCTGGGGGGGAAAAAAAAGGGGCAGGAGCGTGGTGTGAGCTGGGAGCAGAATGACGATGATGCTGCTGAATGCGATGTCAGTCAGAACTGTGTGTCTCTTTGTGAAAGGCTACAGGGCAAACACTCACGTCCCTGATCATCCAGCATCTCCATCGTTTTCACTCCCGTTTCTTGAGTCTGCAGAAAATGACGGCTGAGGTTTTATTTCAGGTGAAATCTCGTATATTTATTCGTTTGACATGGACCATTTACCCTGGATAACGATGCTATCAATACATAAAAACACAAGTCTGGGCCAAAGACAACTTTAGACCCCACAAGTTTAGCAGCATTTCAGGTCAGAACCCAATCAAAGACAAACACTCATAATTGCACTGAGGGATTAACACTTTCCACTCAAACAGCACAGCAGCAATTGGGGGGTGGGGGGGGGGGGTGGTGCTGCACCCTTGCCTCACCTCCTCGGCCATCTGCCGCATCCGCCTGGTGCTCTCCAGCGACTGCGAGCGGAGAAACAGGAGATCAGTTCCCTCACCCAGCTCTGACAGAGAAATAAAGCCTTCCTGTCCTCCTTCCTATATCTGCCTTCAAAAGCTAACAGATTTAAGCATGCATTGTCAATGTGTGGGGAGGTGGGGGCTATAAAGCAGAGTGATGACTGAGGGGCTGCATTTCAATCTGCTGCAGGAAAGGTGGAACTCTGGTGGTCAAAGAGTCCCATGTCCTGTTTAGTCACTTTTCCATGTCAGGCATGTTTCAAATGAACAGTAGGAAGTTCTGTAGCAACTGCAGGACTCGGCAGAGCAGAGGAAAGCCACGGACGGCAAACAAACGCAGACCAAGCCTGACGTCACGCAGGGTCCAATTACTGTAAACAGGGCTGGAACGTGGCATTTCCTTCCTACTCACAGCAGATGAGTCAACGACATGACAGAGTTAGTAAATGGCGGACAGGGCCCCTCAGGCAAGGCTAAGCTGCTGGGACAGCTAGTGGTGGGAAGAAGGGGAAAGAAAGAGCAGCAGTGGAGAAAAAAAAACACTTGTCTGATGGATAATCTGGAATGTAATGAGTGCTCACCCAGGTGGCCAGGAACATTGCACTGGCTAAGGTCAGTTAGATAAAGAGCTAATATTGACACGCTGCTTTTATATAACCAAGTAGTGGAGATGTGGGCACTGCTTTTTAAAAATGTGAGGCCGTCTCTAGGCAGCTAGATCCCCTGTGTTATGAGGGGGCAGCTTAGAGCGTCAGCGATCTGCGCCGTTTGGGAGACCCTCTATTGATTAGCTGTGGCCGACAGAGAAACACAATCGCAGCCTTCACAAAATAATAATGTATACATTAACTAGCACTGGACGGATGAGAACAGGATATCAAGATGCATGCATGACCACCATCCAAGGGAATAAAAAGAGCCATAACTGGAGCTAATCAGTTACCGTAAGATAGACAGACACAAACCAAACCTGACTGATGGGTGCATTGAATAAGGACAAAATGAGGTCTCAGACTACTGCTTTCTGATGAGGTTAGGAGCCAAGAACCGATTACCCTAAGCCACAGTAGGGCGACACTGCATGGTGATTACCCAGGCAGAGCCAGCGAGCACGGCTGCCCCACCCACATCTGATCTGTGCCGTCCCACACAGAGGCAGCAGGAAGAGAGGAGAGACAAAAGTGGGAAGTGAGAAAAGGCCAAAAGGGGAAACCAGTCAGGTGCGAAAACAAACAGGGCCTTCATTTACATCATCATCATTTTGCAATTAAGCCACCCCTCAGCGGAACGAGGCAAATATTAGAAAAACGTATTGGCATGTACAGAAAAGAAATAAATGGAAAAGACATACCTCATCTGTCAGCTGATTGGCCCTAAGGGTCATCTCCTCCATATCGTCCATGCTTGTCTTACAGGTGTGTGGGGGAACAGCCCAGAGCAGTGATCAGAGACTTCTGTGGCTGGACAGAAATCACACGTCAGTGGGACATGTAGATCTGTACTTGTCCTAAAGCAGATTTCCCCTGTTAAAGTCCCAGGGAAATCAGCACACATTTACCACAGGACCCTGACCTCCAGCAAAAACCGATAAAGTGTGAATCAGATGGTTAAAGTTCAGTCATTGAACCTTTTCAGACAGGGCTGTGTGCTAAATGAATTTTGAGATCAGGAATCGCTAATTTTTAAAATCCCTATAGAGCTGGGTGATATGACCTGAAAATAAAATCTGATTTTTTTCACAATAAATCAGATTTTCAATTTTAATCGATTTCCCCTCCCTTACTCAAAATCAAACTACAGATGACAAATAAATGGTTCAAAACAAACTATTTTTTTTTACTTTACAGTCAAAGTGCAAGCCAAAACCTCCCCAGAAAAGATGCTTGTAAGTGAGATGACGGACCACGCCATTCTAAACACTTTTAGCACGTTAATGAATTCTGGCTTTTCCACAGTATGTATGGGAATACCTTCATATTGTCTGGACATTATAGCATGGGGGGTTCACCAAATCATTTTCACTCTTTTATAACAGTGAAAAAAAACACTTATGAAGCTTTGCAGTTTTAATTATTACTCCTTTTCAAGATTATCTAGTTTGTCTAAGATATTTAAAAATCAGTTTAAAAGTTTATTTCCACTGCTATTGAGTATAGCATGCTTTCTCGATGACAATCATTTTCATCCTTGCTGTATTGCTAGGCAATAAAAAAATAATGATAATGATAAACGTAGGGTATAAAATTCAATCAAACTATTTGCCCTGTATTATACAAGGGATTGTGACAGAAAATGCCTGTGACCATTTGCCATTGCACTTAGGCTTGGTGCAATGCCAGCACAACAACCAATCACAGTCAACTTAGCAAATTTGCCCATTCCCCACGAAGAAGCATTGCTGTAAACATTGGCAGCATAGTTATGTACATGAGAAAAGATGACAGGCAACCAGGACATCCTGATGAGTGAAGCACAAGTGGAACATGTGTTAATTGCTCAAGCAGAAATTAATACCAAAGAAAAGGCACAAGTCGATAAACGTGCGAGTTTGGTCTCCAATCAGACCAAACCCAGATAAAGCCAGTCTGCAAGATATGCCACCAACAGGTCCCAACAAAAACTGGTAATACCACAAACCTGTTTCACTACCTTCAGAAATACCATCCAACTGAACAAGCTGATTGCCAAAAATGGACCCTCGAGTGATGCGACTAGCAGCCTTCCAGCAGTGGTGCCGTTTGTAACCAGCCGACACCGTTCAGATTTGCCGCTATGACATCAAAAAGGCACCAGCATATCACAACTGCAATCACTTCACGCCGAAAAATCTGATGCCAGCGAGTCTTTTCGAAAAAGGAGGCTTCGGGAAACTTTTGAAAAGTTGTCGACCCGAGGTTTCAACCCCCCAGGTGAAAACATTTCTCAGAGAGATTTGGCAGCAGCTCAAGAGGAAGTTCAAGCAGAAACTGATTACAGAATCGCCAACAAGATGGGGGTTCTGTCAAAAAATGGTGGGGAGAATGCTGAAACAGGAAAAGGCCATTGTAAAGGTACTATCTGCTGAGAGAGAGAGGGAGAGAGAGAGAGAAACACCTTGTGCCCACATAGCAAGACGATGTCATCGAGTCTAAACCCACTGGCTAGTTTCATAGATGTGCTGTCAGGGGAATCATAGCAATGCATCATATATGAAGCCTGTGTCCTACTTTCTCAGTGAGGAGGTTCTGAAACCAGAGGATGAGGAGTCAGACTTCACAGAGAACATTAAAACTATAGTCATCCACAACATGAAGGACAAATTTAATGATGCTACTACTGATGATCTTCTGAACATATCGCCTAACCTTGATCCTCGGTTCAAAACCTCCCATGTGAAACTTGAGAAAGTCGATGCCCTGAAGGCCATAGCTGTGGCGGAAATAACGCAAGAAAACTAGAGCCTTTCAGCTCCTGGACTTCACAGCTCCTCATAGGGCTCTGCGATACGGCATAAAATTCATACTACGGTATAATTTGAACCATAGACGGTAGATGGAACATATTGCAGTATATGATTTGATCTGTAAATTTCAATATAACTGTTTTTGAAAGGGTAACATATCCATAGCAAAAGTATTGCAGCAGGAAGTTGTATAATAAACTGTCATGAACATAGAATATTTGTTGTGCAAATCTGCAATTATAGAAAAAATAAGACAACATTTCAAGTAACTTCACTGGTTTTATCTTGTATTAATAACACAGGTTGGTTTTGTAAACTGTATAGGTAAGCAGAAAATAAGACACAGAACTAGACTAGTGTCATAACTTCATCTATATTAATATGACCATCTCTCCCATAAAGGCCCTGCCAAGCAGAGTTCTGCACGGATTCAGGTATCCGATGGGTGACCCGCAAATTTTGTTGAAACGGGTGAAAAATATTCTGTGTTGGATACGGGTTTGGGTCGGGTCGGACGCAGGAGAGCTAAATTGGGGTTTTCAAAACATGTGCCAACAAAAAATACCCTAAGGCTATATTTTAGTGACAAAACCTCTGCATTCAAGGTGATAAAACGTAAAATCCATTTCAGTTTATGCCTGCACGCACATTCCCAGAAATCTCTCCCACTTTCATTTTCAAAAAACGCATGCGATCTCCTCCAGCTGTTCGAAATGGATGCTGAAGTAGTCAGCTGAGGCCATCAACTGTGGACGATATCCTTTTTTTACACAGTAATATAAAGCACCGCATCACATGCTAGTCGATCGCCTTCGCGTGGGAATTCCAATCAGGTAACCAAAGGAAAATGGACAGTGCACATAGGTAGCCTATAAAACCCAATACTATGCAGGGTAGCCTAATGTACATTTTATATAATATTAGTATTACATACCTTTTCAACTGATGTTGCACACGTCACATGTTTGTTGTGGCAATAAACTTTTGTCTTTAATTTTTAATCTGACTGATTTTCATTCTGGTGCGGGTCGGGTGTCGGTATTTACTTATAGTGCATCGGGTGCGGAATTTAGTTTTATTTCTATCGGATAACAGTTCGTACACAGGTTTAAGTATGGCAGGTACAGGCCAGTGCGGTTTGTCGAAATCAGACACGTGCAGGACTCTGCTGCTGGGTGCAGCAATAATCATATGAACAATTTTCATATATATCATATAAATAATAAATTATTAATTATTTGCCGCAACTTCATTACATCATTTTTGCGGACGAGGAGCGGAAATTTCTGCGGTAGGGCGGTATAATCAAAATCCCTCCCGCTGGCCAAATTTATATCGTATACCGTTTATGCCGACCAGTACTAGCTCCTCAGTACAGAAGAAGCTGAGGGAGAAGCACCAGCCAGAAAAACACAAGACGACACTGGGTAGCTTTTTCAAGAATCCTCATTCTGCTGCAGCAGCTGGACTCACAGACCAAATCACCTGAAGTTGAACTTGAAAACTCCCTCCAAACTCCTTGTGTGGGCAGTGAGACCAGTACTCTGGAATGGCATAAAGTCAATGCAACAGCCTTTCCTAAAGTGAACCTCCTGGTTACCTTTTTTTTTTGCATCCCTGCTACCAGTTCACCCTCAGAAAGGGTTTTGAGTACAGGAGATAACATGGTTACCTGCAAAAGAGCACCAGCCAAACCAGAGACATTGAACAGGCTAGTCTTCTTGACCTAAAAAGTGCAAAAACAAACGTATGCTTCATTTATGTAACAGGAAGAAAGCCCAAATTATTTTAGTTACTGCTCTAACAGATTTTTAAGAAATAGAGAATAAAGGCAGATATTTTTTGCTGCCAGCAATGCAATCTTGGCTTGCGTTGTTTTATGGTCACACACTATTTCTGTACGTTATTATATTACATTGTTATTTGCGCTACTATATGTGAAATTATTTTGAATAACTTCATAATTCTTAAGGCAATTTTGTATATATGCAATGTATGTGCCATTTGTTGAAAATAAATCTTTTGTTTATTAATATAGTTTATTTTTAAACTTGTTCATTCAGTTTACATTGGGATACTCTAGAAACTGTATTGTGATTACTGAAAATTGATGCAGAAAAAGTGAATTTTCTTCTGAAACTTGCTATTTAAATCACTCCAAGGTGGAAGTGAGAAAATTTTGAACTCCTTTGCTTTATAAACATCGATATTAATTACAACAAAATCACACTGCAATATTCAAAATTTTTCAAAACCGTGCAGCCCTATAGTATAATCTACAAAATCCGATTTTATTTCTTGTCATGCCATCTCGATCTGTTCTTCCAACCAGATCACAATTAAAGCTTAGCTCTCATGTTAACAGATCCATTATTTCTATATACACATATATATATATACATATATACCCACATATATACAGTGAGCCTCGAAATTATTCATAATCCAGGCAAAATTTCACTTAAAGTTGATTTTATTCAACCAGCAAGTCATATTTAGATGAGAAATGATATAGATGTATGCAAAAACATAATGCATATATATACACATATATATACATATATACATACACACACACACACACACACACAC
>JAODUD010000039.1:10858874-10877057 GCA_026784285.1 Stomatorhinus walkeri | reverse complement strand
ATGTATGCAAAAACATAATGCATATATATACACATATATATACATATATACATACACACACACACACACACACACACTATTCCCACCTCAAAACTTTATTTTACATAGATTGCAAATTGCTGTGCTACTGATTTCTGTTCAAGCCATAAAATACTCCCAGATCATTACGTCTTATCTTACGCTCCTCGTACTGCGAAGGGTATCGGCATGACGTCACAGCAGACGGAAGTCACTGTACTCACCCCCACTGAGTTGCAAAAAAGACTGAGGGACAGCGATAGCGTTCGATTTGAATGCCGCAAAAAAAAAAAAACATATTTGAGATGGGAAAGCTGTCGTGCGATTGACTGCCAAAAACTAAATAAGTAAGTAAAGGACGTGGATAGGTCACGCATGGCTGATACCCAATCTGTCAAATTATTCTGGATCGGCGCCGATACCGATCCAAATATCGGTACATCTCTAAAAAAGCACCCTTACTGTTTACTGTCCTCTGGGTGACTGAGGATTATGTCATAACTGGAAAAACAGGTAGTTCCCCATGCCTGCAATGCTAATTATTTAAAAACAATACAAGAATGAAGACCTAATATCTGGATACATTGATAGAAGATAAGCAACCACTATGACAAAAAGTATTATTAAACATTTACTGGGAAAATATCCCTCCATGTAATACCAGGGTTGCCAACTCTCACGCATCTGCCGTGCCGCTCACGCTTTCAGACTCTCACGTAAGAAATCTTACAGCTGAAGACATATTATTTCATTATAAACCTGGAATTAGCTACATCAAAAGCATTGGGGTAGTTTGCAAACCCTATGGACTATTTACAAGATAATAATACTGTTACATACATGCATGTGCTGACTTGTCTCAAATTGAATATCTCATGCCAGTCAACTGACCAAAGTCGGCAACCCTGGCAGTACCCTCCAAAGCAAGCACTCATAAGGTATGCGTCAGACTGTTTTTTGAGAAACAAGAACAACAAAATTTTGGGAGGAAAACGAAAGCTGATACAGAGGATGGAGAGAATCAAGCCACCACAGTACGAGTCCGATGGTCAGGAGGAGATGCACACAGGCAAAGGCAGAGTGACAACAGTCACTGGCAAATGCCACAGTGCCACCCATACAAAACTCCATATGCAAAAATAAAGAACGGAAGAGTTTCTATGCAACTCACTCCAAGATGACGGGAATCCTCAGACAATCAGACAGCTGTAGGCCAGGCCAGTGTCAGCCTCTTACTGTCAGTGACAGATAAGCCGTTGTCACCGCCCTAGACGAGTCAGCAGACACAGAGCGGAGCTGGGTGACAGCTCGCAGTGACACAGTGCCCAGTTCCCAGTGTGGAATCTCCTGATACTCTTTCCTGTTTTTGCAGGGAACCTGAGCCCTTAGTTTCCTGAACATGGAAGAGGGGGCATTTCATTCTGTTTCAGTTTTCACAGGAAAGGCATGAGTACACAGTCATGGTGAGCTGATAGTTTTGATACTGCTTTTTCCTGTTTTTGATCAAATCAGTTTCCTCCTGGCCTGCATGAATTCTTTAACAAACACTTAACTATACAATACAATCATCAACTGGAAATATTGAACTTTTTCCTGATGCCGAGACCGGGACAAATATAACCGCGTATCATCTCCTCAAACTTATCTGATGTAATTTTTCTTATCAATATAAATGAAAATGAAACCAAAGATAACATATGGCGCTGCAAAGGCACTGGTGTGTTGTGGACTAGCAGGCACTCGTCTGGAAAGCACAGGAACTGAGGTGGGGCGCTGCCACACAATATGGAGCGAGCGGAGGTCGTCTGACACCACGTCCCACACATCCTCAGCCGCCCTCTCTGTACTTCGGAAAGGCCCCTGAAGAACTGCTCTTAGCACTGTCAAATAACAACCACTAAATGGGAAAAAGTCGAGATTCGTAATGAAATCATAGTGACTTTACTGCCGTTACTTCTTGTTTTATTCCATGGTGCGAAACGTGTCTTTTAAAACTACCTTACTACACGCCACTGCGTAAAAACAAAACATTAAACAGCCACTGTTACTTAATTAGCAGAAGCCGGTTTCTCCAGTTTACCGTTTTCTCCTCTAGCCATCAGCTAACATACAAGTAATAGAACCTAGAAGGACTGCATCGCCTTATGATATACATTTGATTAAAAAGTATTTACCTTGACGTACGGGTACAAACAGTAACAAACTATGACAATCTCGCTTCCTAATTTTATAGGTAGGAAAGCTTCGCCTTCGTGTCGGTTATTTCTGGCGGATAAACTACCTGTAACGAAACACCCGTCAGCAAGGACTCCAGCGAAGAAACGTTTAAGCGCAAATTCAGCTTTTATGCCCCTAACATATCAAATTCCACTGTCTTACAATGAACGTCAAACAAACAACGAAGCGCCAAAAAGTACTTACTGTGACTCCAAGTTAAATATCGACAGAAAAGCCCAACTTCAAAACTTATAAACTTCCGAGCTCAGACACGCAAAACTGCAAATTCCTTCAATCAAGCGCACAGCGCGCATGACCCTCATTCTTCTACCTGTTTCGACGCCGGGGTGTACATTGGAGTGCTTCCTCGATACTGCCACCTGCAGGATTGGAGTGAAGAGGCATATATGACTAAACCACGGCAAAAAAGAATACTGTATTTGCATTTACCCTAATTAAATTCATCTGTCACGCCGCCCTGTTTCTGGTGGACATATCAGAGATTCTTTTCAGGTTACACTTATACCTCAAATAATTCAAAAACAACCTGACGTGTTTTCTTTTTTTAAAGAACACACGCAAGTATTTTTGCAAGACGTGTAAGAAGTAAATCTGTGTCTCACAATGTATGGGTATGCAAGGAATATTTATAGAAGAGTTCCCCATTTCCGAGCCTGGGGGCGGGGTCAGAATCCATCAAAGTTTGCAGATTTCCCTTCTTAAACACATTTTAATCAGTTAATTGCCTGAATTAGTAGGTGTGTTTGAACAGGAAAATCTGCATACTCTGCATACTGCGCTATAGTTTTTAACTTGTAGCCCTTTGAGATCCCGTGATGTAAAGGGCCGTATAAATAAAATGCATTATTATTATTATTATTATTATTATTATCATTATTATTATTATTAGTAGTAGTAAATTCTTCCATGCTTGAATGTAAACAAAACAGAACACCGTACTAAAAACATGTACACTACAAAGAAAACAGCCATCATAAGACCCTAAAATAATTGGAATATAATTGGATTGGTCTGGGTTGGGGACCCAATAGTTATATTTTAATGGGGCCCAAATTGTCTATTAGCGCACTTGACGGGATGTACTGCAGCTGGCCAGAGGGCCCTCTGTAAGCTATCAGTGGAACACGTTTTACCAGGTCACACACTTGTTTTACCAGGTTACACACGCACATCATGGATATGACTGCAAAATGAAACGATTACCTGACAGTCTCTGAATGCAGAAAACTTACTTACTCAGCAAAGAAAATAAGGGCCCACTAACGGTGGTGTGTAGTATTGTGGCACAGTACTAAATGTCTGTGATCAGAAGGCTCCCAATTCATTCCTGTGGCTGGTAGAATGATTTCAGTATGGGCCCTTAACCCCCAAGACAATGGCTGATCAAAAACAAAAGCATCTGTTAAAAATGCAAATATAATGGTGTTATTACAGAGACATATTCATGGAGATTAGGCAGGACCAGGACTGAAAATAGATATGCAGTATATTACCCTGCATTCAGACTACTCATTTCCCTAGGCTGATTAATCATTAGTCATAATATTATTAATTCCTACGCATTTGCATAAAATAGGTATATACCCCCCTGTGTAGCACTTTTACATGATCACTGTGTACTCATGCCTTTCCTATGAAAACTGAAATGTGACAAAATTGTTCCCTATATACTGAGAGATGATACTAAGAATGGACACGGTGATTTTCTTTAATTCCCTGTTGTATCTCAGTTCAAATAGCTTTTTCCTTCTTTTGAATGAAACGGGAGAGCATTGTCTCTCACGGCTTGAGTCCATGTACATTCGGCTTCAACCAGCCCCACACTGCAACATGATGAAAGGCCGTTAAAATACGAATTCATATGAATACGTCTAGGCAGGGATATTTACTGAGCATGACTATAAGAAAATGTGAATCGGTGAAACGTGGAGTCGGTCTGAGGCTAGCAATTGGCTGGAGCCACGGGGGCGGTGTTGAGGCGTTCGCCTACGAGGCATCGCGGTACACTGGCCGCGGTTAATGAGAGAGGGTCTCTTTGCTAGCCTGAGAAGGATCGCGGCTGCTGGGGGCTCTTGCGGGGCTTCGGGACCGGGGGGGCTGATCTGTGACGTACAGAAGGACAGATGCTCACTGTGGCCATGACGAGAACAAGCTGAACGCCCCCCTTTTCTTTAAGGCTCCAGTTAGTTTGATTCAGCTATGCCACATATAAAATAAATCGGCAGCCGGTGAAAAGCCGACGCCTCGCCGCTATGGGAATGCACAACACACGGCGCACGTAAAGGATTTTTTTGCTTGTTGTTGTTTACCACACCCGGCAATCGGATCATAAAAAACCGACAAAGGTAGGAATGGCCAGAGGCCAGGAAAACGCTGCGTGACGACAAATGTGGATCCTCCCTGGGCTTAAAGAGTTGGGCGACGTGCAGCCCGGCGCCTAGTTAGCCGGAATTAGCCCTAGCATGCCGGGGGGTGTGGGGAGCTGCGGCGGGGATGCGCTGCGGATACGGCGGCTGGCGCGATCCGTCTCAGCGCTGCGGGTTTGCGGGAGATTCTCCCGAATTTAGCTGGCCAGGGGGGTCAAGGAGTTCCACAAAGCTGGCTTCGGAGTCGGTAATGTGGCCTGATAAGTCGCAATCTCTCCAGATGAAAAACGTAAAGGGCTGCGAAGCAGTACAGATTGCATGGATGGATCATGTCGGCTAAACGTGGGAATAACAGGTTACAGGCTAGTTTAAAAGTGCGTAGCTCGCCATCTGATCTGGGGTCTAGTTAAAAAAAAAACCGGAACACAGGGCAGTTTTATGAAAACCATGAAAAGATGCATTGATGGCATCAGTAGGCTCTCACTCTTGAAATGAGTTGTTAATAACCCCTTTGCCCGGTACAGATGCAATTTCTAGAGTGTTGATGCAGAGTGGATAATTGTCTACCCAGGTTAGGTGACAGAATGCCAGAGGATGTAAGAGATGTCCTAGTGATGAAGAGGAACTGATTTGTGCCTTTGTGACAGCAGGTTTACAAGCATTTTACTGATCCCGCAGTGGGACATCAATCTTCTGTCAATGCTAACTCACCGCATTCAGTCAGGATGGACATTCTGATCAGCATATCCCCATAGTTACAGAAGAAATCCAGTTAGATAGGCTAATAATAATGCCAACAATAATAATTACAAAGTTAATTTGAATAAAGAATTGGAAAATAACTTTTTTCAGTGAAATGCCAGCCTTCTCATGTTCATTGTTGTGCTGTTGTCATTATGGGAATTGGACTTGACCCCTTTATTTTTACCCCATGTAATCATTAATTTTCCCCATAACCATAATATATTTTCATGTTCACGAGCCATGCTTTGCCAGACTGTGTTGTTAGTTAGACCAGGAGGTGATGCTGCTCTGGAAAGTCCTCAAGTCAGTATCAGCAAAAACAAGACTGGGCAAAAGCACAGCCCAGTTCCCAGATCCAGCACCAAAGATGCCCTTGTCAACCCTGGTACCTGCAAGGACGTACTGCACACTGGTGGTGAAGTTCAGGAGACATATGAAATGTCAGAAGGCCTGTTCTCGAGCTGTTAAAATGTGATATGGTTACAGTGGATAGACTGAGGCCTTGATATGCGGCATTGTGTATCTCCAAAGGAGAAACTGTGCTTGGCTGTGGAGTTTTGCATTTTTGGCCACACCTGCATTTCAGCAAATTGGAAAATGGCTTTAAAAGCTTAGGCGGAGTTGGTCAGCATCCATATGAACTGATTATCCTGTGTATGTCACCTAGAGGTGCTGGGTTGTCTTAGGGTTTAAGCTTAGTGGTTAGCAGTTCAAGTCCCAGGAGATGTTATATTTTTAAATCAAATGGTGAAATGTGCAAAAAAGAAAAGCAAAATCTTAAAGAAATGTTTGGTAACACCTTCCTTATGGGGTGACAAATACTCTGTAGTTACTGCTGAAGTACAAATCATGAACAGATAGAAATGCTACTTAAGATGAAAGATGTCATGATTCATTAATGATGAATAAACATGACAGTATTTCACTTGTGTTATTTCTCGTTCCTTCAATAGTTTAGAAATATTTGCAGAATTAACTGATACAGTAACAAACATAGTAATTGCTTGGGATGAATTATGTGTCAGAATTCATTAATGATGACCAAGCATGAGATCATGATGTAACTAACATTTTTTGTGGTTAATTTAGTTTGTGGTTAATTAATACATAGATAATAGCATAATACTATGTTATTTATGTCCTCTCAAGTCTTACCAACACTTCAGTTGGTTACTTTGGGTAAAAACTGTAATGATGATTTTAAAATTGAAATGATTATGATAATGAATCGATTTGACCCATGATCACATCTAGACCACAGACGTTGGTAATGGAATTCAGTTCAGCACAGAGCAGTTTTCATCCTGCCCCATTTCTCAGTAGACAATTAAAGTCTTAATAAAAATAACATCACCCTGTTGGGCAATTTATTTGTGGGCTACATTTCAATTCACAACTGGTATCTGCATTGCGAAAACCTGGGTGGGGTCATTTTTTTCTGTTTTACTGAAACAGTGACTAATATTCCCAATACATCCTGAAACACAACAAAGGCCACACCCACCAAGAGCATGAATGGACACACCCCCTGTAGCCTGCATGTTTGGCTGTGTTGTGTTGTACCAGCTGTCAAGTCATCCTGTCCCGGATCATCAGGTCTTCGTATTGCCTGGAACCCTAAGAGCACCCTTCCCTGACTGACCTGTTCTTAGACACCATTGAGATTGGAAAGGTTAGAAGAGAGACAGTTTCATTCTGAGAGCTTTGGGAAAGAGCTGCTCAGTCACCTGCTAGGGAGCTGTACTGGGAAAGTTGGCAGCCACATGTTAAAGCCCTTTTGTTTGTTGACTAGTCTTATGTCCATATTTTACATCAAAATGATGATGGTGTCTTCTCTCATCACCACTGCCGATAGTCCTCTACCCTGTAAAATCTGGGTCTTGTTACACAGCTTTGAATTGAATTCTCACCTTCAAGTTGGGAAATGAAAGAAAACCATATGATCTTCAGCATGCTTGGATAAATGTACTAAGATAGTAGTGGATGAGTCACCTTCGCCTTCAGTTACCTTAAGTAGGTATGGAGTTTCTTTGGAACGTTGTCTCAAGTGAAAGAACATCCAGTTGAAGACTATAAATATTTCCGACAACATGCATGGCATCTTGCAAAATTAGCATTTTTAAGTGTATTATTTGCTTTTTTCCAGAGTAATGTACAAGTGAGGGAAGCTTTGGGTCAGAGAGAACATGGTTAGCAGGGATCCTTGGGGCAGTTGAGGTTAATGGCTCAATAATGATTTGATTACTGGGCAGATGACGGGGTCAAACCATAACTCCCTGATTTACACGCTGCTCCGTGATGATGGCTTCAACAAGGCATCATGAAAGTCAGCCTCAGTGCAGTGAGGAGAGAAGCCTGTGGCTGTGTGTCCTCAGTGTGCGTGTTTACAGTACCTGGGGCCGTCACATGTATACGTCATGGGTAGAATCCCACTATCTTAGGTCAAATTGGTGCTGGGAGCTGCGGGTCTCTTCCTGCACAGTGTGAAAAGAGAAGAATCGAGATCCATCTTGGATTTGGGGTCACCGGATGTGATCATCCCCCTGTCTGTATGAGAGCTGCAAACCCAGTCTCTTTTCCGTCAAACGCTGCTGTAGCCCAAAGTCATCATGACCTACCGGATCTGTCTCTCTCAACTGTTCATGCTTGGTTCTCTGCAGTAATAAACTGGGTGTGTTGCCGGCATTTTCCACCCGCTTTATTGATTCTGTGTGGAATTCTACATGATCGCTGACTGCCTTGCACCCATGCATGTTTTTGTTGTGATGTTCCTGCAGCCGGTTTATTTAAGGAAACTCTTAAGTGGACCGGCTCATTCCTTCACTGATACCTCAGTGGTTACTTTCGTTGCTGTAACCACGGCGATTTGGACGCACACAATGGTCAGCCTCCATCAGGTTGCGCAAACTCTGTCGTATCGGTGCAATTACTCCTTACCCTCCATGCCTTCTTTCTCTGTAACTAAATGATATCTCGGTTTCCCTGGAGTACCAAGCAGCGCTGTGGTGACAAGGAAATGGTCTACGAGAAAATACATCTCGGATGGCGTCCTGGCATTTCCAGCTGAGATAACGAGTCTCCGTGTGCCTGGTTCTCTGATGGTTCTCCTGCATTCGGCCCCAGCTCAGCACTATGGGACCCTGATTCCTTGAGCCCTTTTCCTTGCCTGGACCTGCCCTGCGTTTTGTGTGTCGCTGCTCTATTTTTCTTTGTGATTATCGCGCGGTCCCTCTGCAGTGAGAGGCCGGCTCCGTGCGCGTGGCTGTTTCTGCTGAGTAATCACACCTGCCGTATGGGCTGAGAGAGCCAAGTCAGATTGGCAGCTCCCCCCCCCCAACGCTCTAGCGTGTGATTCCCGCACTGATTATGCGACTGGGTTCCGGCACACTCGCCAGCTGACCTTTAGTAAAGCCTCCTCCGTAATGAATCGACGTGACCCCAGTGTCTAGTTTCATGTGCCCTGCGGCTGTACCACCCCCCCCCCCAGCCGCGGGGCGTGGTTTGACTGCAGTGGAGACGTGTTTTTGTCACCTCCCTCCGCCTTGTGTTCATAAAGAAAGATGAAGTGGTTTTTCCCTTGGTCAGTATGCTGTGTGGAGGCTGTGGGTTTAGGGTCTGTTTTTGCCAGGATTTGTCTCTCTTGCTGTGAAAGTAACAGTAATTGGTTACGGATCGTTTCTCGAGGTCTGCAGTCAGAACGACTTAGAAGAAGCGCATGATGTCTTCTGGGCCCAAACAGGGCTGCTGCTACATCTCTCCTCTGGCTTTGTAGCTCAGTCGCATACAGGATCTTGTCACATGTATAATTTAGCACTTTTTCTTTATTAAAGAATGAACACATTTGTCTTATGGCTGTTGGATTTTTATGTGGCGATTTTATTTTATTGGCAAGCCTACATTGGTAGTCCCGCACTCGTTCATTATTGTCTCTAAAATACAAAACAATATATATGTATATAGCCAGCGGAGGAATAGAATGTCCCCATTTGCAAAGTGTATTTATTTGGGGTTGGTGTTTATAGTGTGCGAAGTCAAGAAACCTACCTGTAATGGTAAATTGATAATCACAGAAAGTCTCGTGGTTATATTTTTTTACGCATAATTATTTCATTTATCCAGCACAGGATTTTGAGGAGTTTAGAGCTTCTGTGCGTGAAGCACATGATGTGCCCTGGCTTTGGTTCCTCCCTGTCCCAGGCCACACAAACCAAGAGCATTTTTAGAAATGCCAGTTCATCTAAACTCCAATATTTACACCTGGGTAAACATGAACTTCTGACTCACTGAACCAAGGCGACACCTGAATCCTCAAACCCAAAATGCCCTGAAGTTTCACATCCTGATGCACTAATGGGTTCTTTCACTCGTAATATTTGTCTAGTTAATTATCCCCCGGAGAGAGTTCTCCCTCTCCACATGACGCAGACGTAAAATTTCTTGCAGGTCGAGGATGCGGTTGCAGTGCCTCTGTGATTGGCGAGCTCCCATGCCTGCTCAGAGAATCGTCAGCTTATGTAGCCTTCTCTCTACCTGATAAGACCAGGTCAGCGTGACAATAAAGTGTGAAGACTAAGGAGTTGAAGTGAGAATCAGCCAGTAATATCAGTGGGTGGGATTATCGTATGCTGTCAATCATCCACTGGTTTAACTCCCTTTCTATTGGCTATTTCTGGTTTTGGCTCGGTCAGACCAACCCGTGATGTATTTCTTACAGTAGCAGTTGATACTTATCTAATGGATGGATGCCAGTGTGGTCTATAAACTTCTGCTGTGGCCTCAAAACCCTCTATGGTTTCCTGTCCTGAGCTGCGGCTTCACCATACAATACTGTAATGCTATTGGTGAGGACATGTTCAGTGGTACTATGTGGGTCTGTGTAGCCTGTCATCGCGCTGGCGTAAAAGTTCACAATGCGTTTGCCCTGGATACCATTTGGGATGAACTTGGGATCCATCTTTCTGTTGGTAAAATCTGATTAATTACGTTAATTCTCATTTTTGGCCCACCTAATGTGGCTGTCCGTGACACACACACAGGTGCGAGCAAACTCAGCAGTGAGGGGCGCCCACCTGCAGCAGCGGCCATGGAGCTGGGAGTCCACAGACATGCGGATATTCTGCTGAGGCTGGGACTCAAACCAGCGACCTTCTGATCGCAGGCACAGAGGCTTAGCCCACTGAGCCACATGCTGCCCCCAAAAGATGACTCTGGATGAACACTGCCCGATAAATGACCGCTTAGCCCATTAAGCCACCCAGCAGCCAAAAACAATTTATGATTTGCCGTCTGCTTAAGAACCAAAGAAATAAATTCAATCTATCTGTATCACATTATTTTGCATCACATCATATCATGTTGAATCACACTGCATCGCAACAGGGATGAATCATATTGACTAATATTAGTAGTTGCTTTTTATGTATCTTTATATCTTTGGCAGTGCATCAAGATGCATGTCGCATCAGCCTCAGTGATGGAGATGCACAACACCAGTGCTCAAGAATACATTCTCGCAATGGTGTAGGCCACTAGCGTAGGCTATGGCATAAGCTCTGTGTAGGCTTGATGAAGAATGATACACCAGCCTTTAGTAGGTGACCGAACATACCAGCTTTTATGACGATTGGTCCAGTGTTCTCTGTCCACCTCAGCCTGAGATCTAGAAGAAGAGGAACCTGAAGTTGCCGATTGTTCCTCCTGGATGGCCGTCAATGGTGATTGGTGTGCCACTCCCGCCAGAGCATTGCAGGTCATGATCTCAAGTCAGCATTTTAGTGACACTGGCGATGTGCAAATTCTGCAGCTGCATCCGTCTAAGCCTGCATTTGAATACCAAGCGCTGCACACAAGGCTGTCCCATTTTGAAGGCTCCTTCAAACGCGGTTTAGAAATGCGTCTTTTTGATGAAGGATCCGCCCGATGGATCCATCATACCTCAACATATCCCAAGATTCATTGAGTTCAACTGCGTGTGTCCTGGATAGGAGATAGGAGGGAGACTTCATGACTCAAGAGTAAGAGTGATAGCTGCTGGTGATGGTCAGACCGTCCCGTTCCGTTTGACCTTTGAAAGACTTGGTTTATGAAGGCATATCCTTTGCAGGCTGAGCTCCTCAAAGGATGCAACCCATGAATTTGGACACAGCTGACGCAGAAATGATGAAGGACAAAGCAAAGTATTTGCTGCCAATAGCTTTGCCGTGGCAGTTGATTTGAACAGCGCCATCTGTTTGTGGCGCTGGGGACACACTGCAGTCAGTGTCTCAACTCATTGCAGAGAGTCTGGAAAATGGGTCAGGCACTCGGAACATTTTGCCTGTTGGGTGGAGTTGGTGTGTCGACAGCAGGTGTAGTGATGGCACGTTCTGTCTTTGACCAGCAGAATGCGAGCTTCATGTTCCTGGCCTCAGGACCCTCCGAAATACACAGCTGATTACAGCTGGAAAAGGGCTTCGTGTTTGATGTCGGGCCTTGGAATTCTGCACCTTCCTGTTAGACTGATTTCTGCTCTCTAACTCCTGTGGTCGGCTGGGTCTTTAATTTTCTCCCTGTGACATTTACGAATTAGTGCTTCACCGCGACCCAAAGAAGGTACATGTGGTGACCGGGGGCAGGGTCACCTCCTCTTACTGTGACTCTCCGGTCGACCTCTCGACTTCTGACTGATAAAATGAAAGATGTTTCAAAACTTTTATTTTCTGTGACTTGGATACTTCTTCGGTACCCCTCCCTAAGAGGTTGATACAATGTGCAATAAGAAGGGGGGGGGGGGTGTGAAATGCAAAATGTGTTCAAATAACCACAGCATCTTTAAAAGCTTGATCTGCTGATTATCCTGGAATGGACTTTAACTGTATTGTTTGGCCCTAGGGCTGCATTTTGGCCTTGGCTAATTAGCGCTGGTCATGTGGTTATGGAGCATGCCAAGTCTGAAAGCCCCTTTGCGGCTTAGTGAGAGCGGTTCTCTGAGAACTTGCGAGAAGCAGGACAGGAGAAGGTATCTGCCACCATCCCACGGCCCCTTTGCTGTCCCAGTAAGCGGCTCTCTGGACGTTCCTCAATACCAAGAACGCGAAGGTCGTACTCGTGGTCTTGGCAAGACTGGTCTTGTCAGCTTACCTCCCAAGAACAAACTTGGCGTGCAGTGAATCATGGGATTGATCTCATTGATATTTGGGGTGTGGCAGGAACGACAGGATTTTTGCCATCCTCTGTGCTCGTCTTCTTCATGATCGGAATTGCTCTTCCGCAATGGAAGATGACGTGGAACGGGTACACGACAACAGCAATATGGTCAAGTGCGCATACTCTCTCTTTCTCTCTCTCTCTGCCCCCTGCCCGCCCCCCCCAACCAGCGAATGTCCTGCCACACGCAAGGAGGAACACCATAGGGACCAGGCAAGATGAACGGGGGAGGGGAACAGCCGGACATCCTCAGCACGCCCATGCTGGTCAAGGAGCGATGGAAAGTGGTGAGTATCACAGCTACACCAGTATGGCTGCGCCCTCCCAGCCTGGGTGGCTTGGGTCAGGTGGAGAAGTGGGTTTGCTTGTAATTTAAAAAGAACATTGAGTAGCTGAAATAAGCACTCAGCCTTAGTGGGAGGGAGTCGACCTCCTCATCTGACACCACCCACCTTCACTCCCACGCGCCCCCTGCAGCTGAAGAAGATCGGGGGTGGCGGCTTTGGGGAGATCTACGAGGCCGTGGACCTGCTGCTGCACATGAACGTGGCGTTGAAGGTGGAGTCGGCCAAGCAGCCCAAGCAGGTCCTGAAGATGGAGGTGGCTGTGCTGAAGAAGCTGCAAGGTGACGGGGTGCCGCATGACACAGCCCTGGTCTGAAAGCAGATCAGGCATGTCGGGAGAGCAGGAAGACAAGGAAGATATTGTCAACCTTTGAGATTGTGTTGCACAATCTGTTTCCTGCACGTGATTCTTTTAGCCTTGTTGCTGTTGGTCACAGCTCGTTAACTGTAACCTGGCCATGTGACTTTTCTGCCCAGTGGGGGGGGTTAGAGTTAGGTCATTGTGTTCAGTAAAATAGAATACTGTGTATCCCCACTGTGATCACTCTAATTACCTCTGATGTTTAGAGGTTAACATGTGAGCCAGTGGTTGTTTGCCATTTCCCTCCCTGTGGTATCCCAAATAGGGCGGGCTTAAGCAGATTCTCTCTCTCTCTCTCTCTCTCTCTCTCTCTCTGGCAGGTAAGGACCACGTGTGCCGCTTTGTGGGTTGCGGCCGTAACGACCGCTTCAGCTACGTTGTTATGGAGCTGCAGGTACGGATCCGGGCGTTAGTGTGTGGCTGTGAGGTCAGGCCGCTGACCGTGACTGAGCGTCCTCTGCTGTGCAGGGCCGGAACTTGGCAGACCTGAGGCGCAGCATGGCCCGTGGGACCTTCACCATTAGCACCACCCTGCGGCTTGGGCGGCAGATGCTGGAGGCCATCGAGAGCATCCACTCCGTGGGCTTCCTGCACAGGGACATCAAGCCGGTGAGGGGGCGTGGCAGCGGGGGGGGGTTGGGCACATGGCCCAGCACAGACACAGATAGTCCCGTGTCCAGTGTACCTGTGAGAGTATCACGGAACCGCCTGTTCTAACCCCATCTTCAGTCCAACTTCGCCATGGGCCGATTCTCCAGCACCTCCCGGACCTGCTACATGCTGGACTTTGGGTTGGCGCGCCAGTTCACAAACTCCTGCCAGGAAGTCCGGCCCGTAAGCATGCCTGTCTGTGTCAGTCTGTTATTATCTGTATGTGTCTGTGCCTCTCTGTGATTACCTGTATGTGTCTGTGCCTCTCTGTGATTACCTGTATGTGTCTGTGCCTGTCTGTGATTATCTGTATGTGTCTGTGCTTATCTGTGATTATCTGTATGTGTCTGTGCCTGTCTGTGATTATCTGTATGTGTCTGTGATTATTTGTATGTGTCTGTCTGTGATTCGCTGTATGTGTCTGTGCCTGTCTGATTCCCTGTTTGTGTCTGTGCCTGTCTGTGATTCCCTGTATGTGTCTATGCCTGTCTGTGATTCCCCGTATGTGTCTGTGCCTGTCTGTGATTACCTGTATGTGCCTGTGTGTGTATGATATTCTGTGCCTGTCTGTGATTATCTGTGTGTTTCCATGCCTGTTTTTTCCATGTCTGCTCTAGAATGACTATTTCTGCTTTTTCACATCTCCCCCTCCCTTTCCGGCAGCCACGTCCCATAGCTGGCTTCCGGGGTACCGTGCGTTACGCCTCTGTCAATGCCCACAAGAACAGGGTAAGCCTCTGGAATTCCCCCAGGGACTCCCACCCACCGTCGTGCCTGCCCCCGCTCACCCAAAGCTGGAAATGTCCTCCCTGTACTTCTACAGGAAATGGGTCGCCATGATGACCTCTGGTCACTCTTCTACATGCTGGTAGAGTTCCTGGTTGGCCAGCTGCCCTGGCGGAAGCTGAAGGACAAGGTGAGCCCCCCCCCCTCCCCCTCCCCGCAGCATCACCGGGAAGCCCCGGCTCCTGCTGTAAAGCTGTGTGCCCTTCCTCCCCACTCAGGAGCAGGTGGGGAAGATGAAGGAGATATACGACCACAGCCTCATGCTGAAGCACCTACCGCCAGAGTTCAGCGTCTTCTTGGATCACATCAGCGGGCTGGACTACTATACCAAGCCTGACTACCAGGTATCAGGGACACCAGCTTCAGTCACTCGCTTGGCTGTTTTCTAACTTGATGCAAAATGGATGAAAACCAAATAGAATTCATTTGACTGATAAATTGAATCGCATGGATATGCAGTTGGTGAGTTGGTGTCTCCGGCATCCTGTACAGGGGGGGCACCCTTTTTTTGTGCCCTTTGTTACTTGGGATGGGCTTCAGATAGGGATCAATGGATGGATGAAGATTTTGTCTTGTGACTGTAGATGTGGAATTTAGTCTGGCCCCCGCCACATTCCCGTAAATGCCTCATGCAATGCACAGCGTCTTGTTAGACGATCAGCGCGAGGCCTTTAGGCTCTGTATGACGTCACGGGGCTGAGGGGCTGCCCCCGGATGACGTGGAGCGTCGCTCTTTTCCAGCTGCTGATGTCGGTCTTCGAGAACAGCATGAAGGCGGCCAGCATCCTGGAGAACGACACATTTGACTGGGAGAGACGTGACGGCACCCTGGCCATGAACGCCCTGGGGCCGACCCCCCAGCAGCACACCCGTTTCACCCCCGCGCACTTGGGGTAAGCACTCCCTGGCACGGGCATGGGGGACGGGGGGATGTCGATGACCTCATCAACTGGGAACAAAGGGAGCAAATGTGTGCCCTGCTGTAGTAATGACCAGCCTGACTGAGAACCAGGGGAAATGTGGCCCAGCAGACAGCAACTGCTATAAAATGCCCTGGAGGGAGGGGCTGCAGGGGGGTTGACTGCTGGTCGTCTTCCCCCGTGACTCGCTGCCCGGTGCTCCACAGCATGGCCAACGCCTCCTTGGTCCCGGGTGACCTCCAGCGGGAGAACACGGAGGAGGTGCTGCAGGATGAGCAACTGAGCGACGGCGACAACCATGGTGTCCCAGAGCGCTCAGTGCCACGCCCACAGGAGGCTGATGTCTGGGAGGAATTCGACCGCAACCGCACCCGCATCCGACTGGGCATCTGTAAGGTACGTGGAGCACGCTTATCAGGTACTGCTGTCCAGAACCCCCCCCCATAAAAAAATGTGTATCTGGTCACATAGTGGTTGTGGGTCGTTTTTGCTAGCTAGAAAGCTAGGTCGGGACCTGGGGGCATCACTGACCTACTCCCCGGAACTTTCCACGGTTCTCGCAGTAACCCTGACATCCCTGACCATGACGCTTCTCCCCTACCCTGACAGATGACCACCGAGGAGGAGCATACGCAGAGCCCGGGTCCCCAGAGTCCGTGTGCGGGGCCCATCCCCGGGTCCCCGCTGCGTGTCCGCTCCGAGGCACTGCCCCCGGACCGCGAGGCCCCGCTGCTAAGGAAACTGCGCAACATTCACAGCTTCGAGCTGGAGAAGAGACTGACGCTGGAGCCCAAGCCCAGCACTGAGCGCTTCCTGGAGGCCTAGTCAGTAGCGCCGCCTGTCTAACCGGCCGGTTATTACCGCAGCATGTAGCGGAGGGGCTGATGAGGGCTGCGGTCGGTAACCTGCAGGCGACAACCTGGAGGTACAATCCAGCTGTGACACTGAGGGCAGAAAAATAATATTCTCTCCCTCGTTTTTTTTTCTCTAGCTTAATCAAGCAGTTCGGCAGCTCCTTGCAGGTTAGGGAGAACAAAGCAGGAATGGCGTCAGGGCCTCCCAGCGTTGAACGAGAGGAGCAGGCCGGGAGACCAGGCGAGGAGCCCACCCAGGGCACGGGCTCCCCGGACCGGGGGGAGGGCGTGGTCAGCAGTGGCTTCGTGGCCGTCCACCTGAGCTCGGACCGGCTGGACCCGGCCTCGCCGGACTGGGTAATGGTGGACCGTGAGCAGGAACTGCGTGACTACCAGGGCGGTGGCAAGGCCCCCAGGAGCCCCTCCGAGGAGGAGCCGGAGGTCCTGAGGGTAGAGGGGCTGGCGGGAGGAGAGGATCCAGGGAAAGACTTGAAGCCTAAGGCAGAAGCATCTGGAATACCTCCCCCCAGCACCAGAACTGACCCAACTGAACCTGAGGGGACGTCTGTGCAGGTAGGGAACTGGTTTTGGGATTGGACCTGTGGGGTGGGGGGACCGCAGACATTTGGGTGGGTTGGCTTATTCAGGTTCAGGTCCGGAAGGTACAAATCCAGACTAAGATTTTGTTTTAACCAACCAGTTTATTACTCTGTGAATGTGACTATTCTCAACTGCCTGGTCAAAAGAAAATGTTGGTCTGGATTTGTACTTTCTGGACCTGAACTTCTCTCCATCTCTGGAGAGGAGTCAGTGAGGAGTCTTAAAGCGATAGTGCTGTGATCCCCTCTGTGTCACTAAGTCCTGGCTCTTGAAGACGGGTCGGCATTTAAACAGCCCGCACGACCTGTCATCACCTTCACCGAGACTTTCAGCGCTGCTGCAGGATATTCGGTGTGGGTATTTCAGACTAGGGTTTTTGCAGATGTTAGCATTTAAACCAGCTCCCCCCACTCTGCTCGCAGCCCCTCCCTGAGGAGCCCGCGAGTCAGACCTCAAGTCCCCAGCTCCTCCACTCCCCAAGTCCCCACACCGTGCCGACCACCCTGTCAGACCCCCTGCACCGCAGCCAGTATGCAGAACAGCGCCCCCTGTCTGTGCACCGCAGGCTGCCAGCCATCCCCTTGGGGGCATCCAATGCCAAGTTCCCCTCTGTCATCCGCATCACCCGCGCCCAGCTCCAACAGGTGAGCACCGCCCATGCCCTCGCTGCTCAGCTCCCACCATGCAGAAACACCCGTTTTATGAAAGAGCACCACTCAGATCCCCCTCACGGGTCATCTAACATGATCTGACAGTATTTGGCTGATGTATAAAGCTCTGATTGGCCACGCATTAAAGCTTCCTGTCATGTGATTGGTGGGCTGGGGTTTAGGCGGCAGGCCCTGGGTGCAGACTTAGCTGGCGTGCCTCCCAGCATCCTCGCCTTCCGATGCGGTCCCCCCCCCTCTCCCTCTCCCCTCTAGTGCCCCACATGGCCCAGGTGAATGTTCATTGTCCTTGTAGGTCTGTCCTTGGCTATATGGTCTCGCCTTATTTAGAAGTTCTGTGTTGGGTCCTGGTGTCTGTGTGCTACAAGCCTCCTGCTCATTGTGCCAGTCTGTGCCATAGTGCTGTGCTCTGTGATTCCCCCCCCCCCCCCCACACACACACACACAC